>VDFB02000008.1:235647737-235716058 GCA_007258455.2 Sequoia sempervirens | reverse complement strand
GATTTTGATGAGCTTATGAAATGATTTTGATGTTAAGTTCGAATATTATACAAAATTATAAATCTTCTATTTATATTAAATGGATTTTATCTCTTTCATAAGCTTGTTAGTTCGAATAATATATAAAATTATAATCTTTAATTTATAAGAGAATAATACATTAAAATGATAATAATGAAGAGCAACTAATAAAATGGGAAAATGCAACTAATAAAATGATAATCTTTAATTTATAAGAGAATAATACATTAAAATGATAATTTATAAGAGCACACATTACTAATGGGAAAATGAAGAACAACTAGCAACTATATAAAATGATAATCTTTAATCTCAACCAATAAAATGATAATCTTTAATTTATAAGAGAATAATACATTAAAATGATAATAATGAAGAGCAACTAATAAAATGATAATCTTTAATTTATAAGAGAATAATACATTAAAATGATAATTTATAAGAGCAACTAATAAAATAATAATCTTTAATTTATAAGAGAATAATACATTAAAATGATAATTTATAAGAGCACACATTATTAATGGGAAAATGAAGAGCAACTAAGCAACTATATAAAATGATAATCTTTAAGAGCAACTAATAAAATGATAATCTTTAATTTATAAGAGAATAATACATTAAAATGATAATTTATAAGAGCACACATTAATGGGAAAATGAAGAGCAACTAAGCAACTATATAAAATGATAATCTTTAAGAGCAACTAATAAAATGATAATCTTAATTTATAAGAGAATAATACATTAAAATGATAATTTATAAGAGCACACATTACTAATGGAAAAATGAAGAGCAACTAAGCAACTATATAAAATGATAATCTATAAATAATACATTATAAATTATCATTTTAATGTATTATTCTCTTATAAATTAAAGATTATCATTTTATTAGTTGCTCTTCATTTTTCTTCATTTTTCCATTAGTAATGTGTGCTCTTATAAATTATCAATACATCTTCAACTAAGCAACTATATAAAATGATAATCTTTAAGAGCAACTAATAAAATGATAATCTTAATTTATAAGAGAATAATACATTAAAATGATAATTTATAAGAGCACACATTACTAATGGAAAAATGAAGAGCAACTAAGCAACTATATAAAATGATAATCTATAAATAATACATTATAAATTATCATTTTAATGTATTATTCTCTTATAAATTAAAGATTATCATTTTATTAGTTGCTCTTCATTTTTCTTCATTTTTCCATTAGTAATGTGTGCTCTTATAAATTATCAATACATCTTCAACTAAGCAACTATATAAAATAATAATCTTTAAGAGCAACTAATAAAATGATAATCTTAATTTATAAGAGAATAATACATTAAAATGATAATTTATAAGAGCACACATTACTAATGGAAAAATGAAGAGCAACTAAGCAACTATATAAAATGATAATCTATAAATAATACATTATAAATTATCATTTTAATGTATTATTCTCTTATAAATTAAAGATTATCATTTTATTAGTTGCTTTTCATTTTTCTTCATTTTTCCATTAGTAATGTGTGCTCTTATAAATTATCAATACATTAAAATGATAATAATGAAGAGCAACTAATAAAATGATAATCTTTAATTTATAAGAGAATAATACATTAAAATGATAATTTATAAGAGCAACTAATAAAATGATAATCTTTAATTTATAAGAGAATAATACATTAAAATGATAATTTATAAGAGCACACATTATTAATGGGAAAATGAAGAGCAACTAAGCAACTATATAAAATGATAATCTTTAAGAGCAACTAATAAAATGATAATCTTTAATTTATAAGAGAATAATACATTAAAATGATAATTTATAAGAGCACACATTAATGGGAAAATGAAGAGCAACTAAGCAACTATATAAAATGATAATCTTTAAGAGCAACTAATAAAATGATAATCTTAATTTATAAGAGAATAATACATTAAAATGATAATTTATAAGAGCACACATTACTAATGGAAAAATGAAGAGCAACTAAGCAACTATATAAAATGATAATCTTTAATTTATAAGAGAATAATACATTAAAATGATAATTTATAAGAGCACACATTACTAATGGAAAAATGAAGAAAAATGAAGAGCAACTAATAAAATGATAATCTTTAATTTATAAGAGAATAATACATTAAAATGATAATTTATAAGAGCACACATTACTAATAGGAAAATGAAGAGCAACTAAGCAACTATATTTTTAAAGAATAATAATATTAAGAGCAATTAAAGAATAATAATAAGAGCACACATTACTAATGGGAAAATGAAGAGCAACTAAGCAACTATATTTTTAAAGAATAATAATATTAAGAGCAATTAGAGCAACTATTTTTTAAAGAATAATAATATTATTGAATTCAAATATATAAAATGATAATCCTTAATTTATAAGAAAATAATACATTAAAATTATAATTTATAAAGAATAATACATTAAAATGATAATTTATAAGAGCACACATTACTAATGGGAAAATGAAGAGCAACTAAGCAACTATATTTTTAAAGAATAATAATATTAAGAGCAATTAAAGAATAATAATAATAAGAGCACACATTACTAATGGGAAAATGAAGAGCAACTAAGCAACTATATTTTTAAAGAATAATAATATTAAGAGCAATTAAAGAATAATAATATTAAGAACAATTAGAACAACTATTTTTTAAAGAATAATAATATTATTGAATTCAAATATATAAAATGATAATCCTTAATTTATAAGAAAATAATACATTAAAATGATAATTTATAAATTCAAATATATAAAATGATAATCCTTAATTTATAAGAAAATAATACATTAAAATGATAATTTATAAGAGCACACATTACTAATGGGAAAATGAACTATATTTTAAAAGAATAATAATATTAAGAGCAATTAGAGCAACTATTTTTTAAAGAATAATAATATTATTGAATTCAAATATATAAAATGATAATCCTTAATTTATAAGAAAATAATACATTAAAATGATAATTTATAAGAGCACACATTACTAATGGGAAAATGAAGAGCAACTAAGCAATGGGAAAATGAAGGGCAACTAAGCAACTATATTTTTAAAGAATAATAATATTAAAAGCAATTAGAGCAACTATTTTTTAAAGAATAATAATATTATTTAATTCAAATATATAAAATGATAATCCTTAATTTATAAGAGGACATTACTAATGGAAAAACTAAGCAACTATTTTTTAAAGAATAATACTATTATTGAATTCAAATATATATAATAATATTAAGAGCAATTAGAGCAACTATTTTTTAAAGAATAATAATATTATTGAATTCAAATATATAAAATGATAATCCTTAATTTATAAGAGGACATTACTAATGGAAAAACTAATGGGAAAATGAAGAGGACATTACTAGTGGAAAAACTAATGGGAAGAATAATAATATTAAGAGCAATTAGAGCAACTATTTTTTAAAGAATAATAATATTATTGAATTCAAATATATAAAATGATAATCCTTAATTTATAAGAGGACATTACTAATGGAAAAACTAATGGGAAAATGAAGAGGACATTACTAGTGGAAAAACTAATGGGAAGAATAATAATATTAAGAGCAATTAGAGCAACTATTTTTTAAAGAATAATAATATTATTGAATTCAAATATATAAAATGATAATCCTTAATTTATAAGAGGACATTACTAATGGAAAAACTAATGGGAAAATGAAGAGAAACTAGAGCAACTATATTCTTATAAGTAATATTATTGGGAAAATGAAGAGCACTATATTCTTAATATTATTGAAATTCAAATGTTTTTTTATATGTAACTTAATATTATTGAATTCAAATGTTTTTTTATATGTAGGCCATAGTCATGGGATTGTTTCCTTTTTTATTATAAAATATAAAGTAGTACAAAGATCTAAATTTTTATATGTAAGCCGTAGTCATGGTTATATTTCTTTTTTATTATAAAATATAAAGTAGTACAAAGATCTAAACTCAATAGACATGGTTATGTTTCTTTTTTATTATAAAATATAAAGTAGTACAAAGATCTAAACTAGGCTATCTTATGATGATTCATCAGTATTTTCCTCTTTTATGATCTTAGCCCTTTTTATGATCTTAGTGTCATTTGATGGTTGAATTTGTTGGAGGAGCTTTCTTCCTCTGTCCATCCAAGATCGATTTGAGGTGAAAGATCATATTTATATTTCAATTCTCTTGTTGTATTTAACTTCTTTACCTCTATAAACATACATCCCTAAGGATTTAGAGACTCCATTATTGAAGAATCATAATTCTTATTGATTTCTTTTGCTTGTAAATTTGATGAAACCATCTGAACAACTCATCTATTAATATGCCAGATTTATATTTCAATTCTCTTGTTGTATTTAACTTCTTTACCTCTATAAACATACATCCCTAAGGATTTAGAGACTCCATTATTGAAGAGTCATAATTCTTATTGTTTTCTTTTGCTTGTGAATTTGATGAAACCATTTGAACAACTCATCTATTAATATGTCTTGCTTGACCTTTGAAGAGTTCAAAATAAGTGAAGATGAGGAATTTGAAACAAAGGTCAATAAGTGAAGATGTTGAATTTCTTGTTGATTTCTTTTTCTTGCGAATTTGATGAAACCATCTGAACAACTCATCTATTAATATGTCTTGCTTGACCTTTGAAGAGTTCAAAATAAGTGAAGATGAGGAATTTGAAACAAAGGTCAAAATAAGTGAAGATGAGGAATTTGAAACAAAGGTCAATAAGTGAAGATGTTCAATTTGGTTTCACCAAGTTCTTAGAAGATTCATGACATGACAAATATCTTGAGTGCCTAGTGGGATGACATATTGATGGGGATCTACCCTAATCTACTAGGTGGGTTTCTCACCTAATTTTTGAGATTTCCTCACATGATCTTGTTTCTTTTGACATTGTGGAGTAAGACGGTCAATTGAGAAACACTTCTTGCATCTTAAAGCAATTTTCTCATAGTCCACTATTTGTCTCCAAATTATGTTGCTCACTTTCAAGGAGATCTCTTCTAAGAGACCTTTGGATAGGTCCATTTCAACATATAAACATGCACAAGATAGGTCCATTTCAACACATAAACATGCACAAGTGGAGTTCTTATAATTGACCATTTCTTTTGAAGAACAATAATACTTACCTTACCAATGGTACACAAAATAATGTCTCTATTTGAGGATCAAAAGATGAGGACCATGATTTTATGCAAAGGAAATCCCCTTCAAGGAATTGTTGTCACATGAAATTGCACCTTGCTGACATAGGCTCAACATTACAATGATACCATGTGGGAACTATTACCAATTTTTATTACTTGCTCAAGTTGATTGAGCTTAAGTGTTTGCAAATTGAAAGAGAGGTACATTTCTTATTTATCTTTGCTATATTACATTCAATTGTATAAGAAAAAATAAAAAAGATTACAATATTATAGAAACAAATCATTGCATTTATACAAGTGCATGTAACATAGAAAATATTTACACAAATCTTTCTGAAAACTAATATTTATTGATACAAAAGTGCATATTTGTCTCACACAAGCCGTGAAACTAACTTATTCAATGTAATGAAGAAAAGTTTATACATTGATGGATAAATGAAATAGAATGTACATATAAGGAAATAGGCCAGTCATTGCCCGATGACCGGTTTGGTGTGTGTTTCCTTGCTTTGTCTCCCACCTTGAGCTACTTTGAGTTTTCCTTAGCTCCATATTGCTCGCGATTCCTGGATCTGAGTGATAAAATATTGTTAGAGCAACGAAGGTCTCTCACATTATATGTACAAGCACCCATGAACATATAAACTAGTTTCCATACACATTAAACAAGCATGCAAAACACTGATGTTCAAGAAAACAAGGAACATATCAAACACCTCTGTCATATGCACATATTTTCTAACTTGTTCGCTTCATGTGCAAGTTTAGGAAAAGTAATGTTGTTGTCTTGGTTCATTCAATTTTAGCATGTGGGTTAAAATGTGGCTCCCACAAGGATTGAGCCCAGCGTGCTACCCTCTGATTACATTATAGAGGGATAATTGCATTTTTATATCTTATTGAATCTTTGTTGATAGGTCTCATTAATCATATTTCTATTAGAAAAGAAAGGTAGCATTATTAATGGGAGTCATCTCATAGTAATAATGATACTCCTTGTCAATAGAAACATATCACAAAGCTCACCCACAAAGACTCAATGAGATTCTTATGATTTACTTAAGGAGGAGCTATCATAAGCTACCTGGGGTCAGTCATGCCTAGTCATTAAGATAGTGTTGCCACTTTGACAAAAGTGATTTATATTGGAAAGGTGGCAACATTAAAGAGAAATACTCTGCAAGTGTGTAAGTGCTCATAAGATCGAAAGACTGTCTCTATTAAAGGAAGCATGCTATGTACACATGATAAGTCAGAAATGTGCCAAAGTAAATATGGGAAGATCAATATACAGTCATCTTGCGACAAAAAGGATAGTGACAACATAAAGTTACTGTCAAGGGATGTTTGAACATTGTTAGTTTGCATATTCAAAGTCACCAAGTAAAGTGACAATAGTTTGAAAACCAGTGAGGTGATCTTATAGCATCATCAGAAGAGAGTGGAAGAGTACAGTGGCATACAAGGAAACCATGCAGTGATGATAACACCCCATGCATTCTTTAAGAAAAGAATGAGCAAATTGAGAGCTTGGAGGTAGAGAGTTTGATCATATCAAAGAGCATGGTGAAATGGTTATGGATCCACAATAGCAACCTGAAGCTAGTTTATGGTCAAAACTAGAGAAATGTAATATAAACAACTCATGTTAATCAATAAGGGAATTGAGGATGAGCAAGAGAACTATTAGACACAGTGTTGTTGAGTTATGAACAATCAAGGACAAACTTATATAGTTTCTATGACCAAGTAACAATAGGTATCAATTGGTGGGGTTGCTGAAGTTGAACATCATGTTGAAACCCCTAAAGATTGTGAGATCGGGTCTATGATTGCCACTCCTGGTGACTGCGCTTCAGCTATCATTTCTGGAGGTTCCTCTATTTCTCCTTTTCCTACACTAAACATTAATGATGAAATACCCGAGATGGTGACTGCAGGCATTCATCTTTAGGAAAATAGTGTGCTGGCTTGGCAGAGTAAGGCAACACAAGTGGAAGGATGGACTACTATTAAGGGAAAGAAAGAAAATTTCTCTAGGTCTTCTTCTGATATGACTCTTCATTCCCACAAGAGTAGTTCTAAATGTAAATCTTGACGGGTCTTTGTTGGGAGTTGGTGTTTGGTTGGTTGTCAGTTGTTCTTTCTGCAACCCTATTTTTTACTGTAAAGGGTTTTGGGTCCCTTCAAAACCTATTTTTTCCTCTATAAAAAACAATAGGTATCAATCACATGGCATGAGAAAGTACTCCAAAAATCAAAGCATGACATTTAGTATAAGGAAATTTTCACTTTCAAAGGGAAAGAAGTGAATATGTTGATGAAAGTTTGCATAAGACAATGTATAGGAGGACTGTCATTGAGAGGAAAGTTAACATTAAGAGACATCCTTATATACATGGTAGTGACAGTCCAAGATTGATACATGTGTTGATAGTTTGAGTTTGTGGTGACCGAATACTTCATACTTTGTATAGAGGCGGTGCCTGTTAAAGGATAGCCCATAATGATGCAACTACTGAATTTAGATAACATGAAAACATTAAGAAAAGTAACATGACGTACAACATGTTAAGGAAATGCTACAATATTTGGAGAGGACAGCCAATGACTTAAGACAACCACTATGAGTTGAATACATCATGCTTTGGAAAAGAGAACAACCTTGAACATAGTAAAGTAGCAGTCGCTTTCTCTTAAATGGTGTTTAAAGAAGCATTTGTGCAATCTCTATATCTCATTGACATGTACAGTGTAGAACACAACCCCACTTTCCAAAGGATCAGAAAATTCAGAAAAAGGAAAATATTTACTACCATTAGTCATCAATAAGTCATGGGCATGTAGTTTCATGGTTTCATTATGACAACACAAAATAATAGGTGTCCTGAATTTGACTTATATAGGGAATGCAAGAAAACATGCAATGGTCATACTAATACTTGACAATAATCATCTTTGTCAATGATGTTATGAAGTTCCTATGGTCATCATTTCATAAAAGGACCATTAATTTGAAAGAAGATGTTTATTAAGGAATCATGCAAGACTAATGCATAGTCATTGTAGGTGCACAATACAAATGCATGTAAGGTGTCTAAGAATAAAATGGAATTAAGTAATAGATCTCATACATGATAACAACTCAAAGGATAGTATCTTTTCTCTATTAACATAAAAAATGGAGAACTGAAAGTACAATCATTTTATCTTATGCATTGAAGCAAACAGATTCTAAATAATTTTAAGTTGCAAATGAAGAGTAAAAGAACAACTATAATCTGTAACATGTTGGGAACTAGAAGGAAAACTATTTTTAAGTCATGAGTACAGAATATTAATGGCTTGTTTCCAAAAGTTTTCTAGAGTGAGAAAAGAAACATCAAATTCATCCACAAAAGAAATAGTGTGGCCATAATGATTTATTGTCTTATGCTAAGAGGTAAAGCCCCATAAGAGTAGAGCTGATCTTAGTCTTGGGGTTTTGGAGTAAGAACTCATATTGAAAAATAATAAAAAATGGAGAGTTCAGCCTTTTGAAGAAAAGCCTTCAATGCAGAGACAACATGAAAGCTACAAGAGAAATGCATGAATATAGCAGAAATTACTTTCTTCAAACAAAACATCTGAAAGAGAATGTAGCCGCGGCCTAGAATAATGTTTTTCTTGGAAACTTATTTTGGTTTTTCCCTCATATATCAAATAAGCTCCAGATTTTTACAAGAAAGGAAAACAATCTGCAGGAGAGTTTGTTTTGACAACATTCAAAAACCCACTTGGGGTTTCATTGTTTTGAGCCCAAAGAACTCATCTTAAGGGTCAACCAAAAAAAAAATGGTGTTTTATGCCTTACAGTGAAGGATTTGGTCGCGGCCTATTTTAATTTGTGCCTCATTTTTCTATTAAGAATGTCACATATCCTTTAAGATTGAAGGAAGAAACAAAAATGGGAGTGTAAAGAGCTACAGAGAACATGCATTCTTTCTATTATGGCTCGAAATGAGCTGTTTTATTTTTCAGAAAATAAGATATAACGGTCAAGATGCCCTCAACGGCTTACCTGGAGTTTTCTTTTGAATAAAAATGTAGTGAAAATGCCTCTGTCTGGTCTCAAAATCGCCATGAGAATGCTTCCTCAAGGCTCAAAGAGAATCTTTGTAGTAGACAAATTAAAGGAGGAAGCAATAGGGGAAAAAACAATACAAATGTATTAGAAGGAGAGCTATAGGATTGTGACCTTTTTGGCTTGAAAACCAACTGATAACAACTTATTATTCATTTTTCGTTTGAAGATAGCTCTTACCAGTGTGATTCTAGGAAAATTCGACAGAAAAATGCTTCTGATTGTCAAAATATCTTCAAAAAATGGCCTCCATATATTCTTGCAGAGCTCATTACAAACTCTTTTGTTAGAAACACAACTTCTTCATGAAGCTTTAGGAGAAATGAAGTGATTTTTTCTTTTTTGTGATGCTTTTGTTTTAGGGTTTGTAACCCTAATACAATGCCGATAAAAACTTGGCATTCTTTTCCTAAGTTTAAAAAAAATGAAATATCAACTAATAGAGCCCATGGATTTTATGCATTATCACTTTCATGCCTTAGGAGATTTCATAATCTTTTAAGTGTTCTTCCTTGTATATGCCATGTCATCACTCTTTTTATGGCCGAATTATGGGCCTTTCTAAAATTTTGCATTCTTTAAAATGTGAAACATCTACTTTAGTGATGTTTATAAATCACTTAAAGTAAAGATGTTCTTTAAATGCAAGATTGAATGAAGGAGCCACTCATATATTCGGTTAAGGAGAGAAGTTATGCATTGATTTATGACATGGAGAACATATAGGGGGTGGATAAAAAAGTTTGGAGACATGTACCCATGTATGTAGGAGAATTTATGCTTCTTATTGGAGGAAATACAAGAATCTAGGGGTGGTTTTGCATGCCTAGATGCTTGGCATGGTCAAACCCACTTTCCCCACACATTGGAATCAGTTTTGGGGGGAATCTAGTGGCTCTTTTTTAGGCTATTTTGGGGGATCTGACCCAAGTTAGTTTATAGCTCCTATTTTGGTGCAACTACTTGGAGTTGAGTATTTGATTCTCTTGTTGACTCATTTTTTGAGTTAGCTTTGAGTATGCATTCTCTGGAGTTAGTGACTTCTGAAAGTCCTTATATAGTTTTTGACATATTGTTGTAACTCTTTGGATATGAAATACATAAGATACCTTGGCTATTACTGGTAATGAAATCCTTTCCTTTTTGTTCTTTACAGTTTTGTGTATGTTAAATGATTCGATCAAGCTATTTGTGAAACTTTTCATGATTTCCTTCTAGCTTTGTCTCATAAGTTATACCTTTCTACAAATAGTATGTTTAAGCAGGTTGCTAATTGTGTCTAAAATGCATATTGCGTGTTGATTGTGAAGTTAACCTTCCCTTTAGCTAGTTTTGTGTTTGGTCCTTTTAGTGAAGCACTTATGCGAAAACACATAGTAATGAATTGTGCAAACTTAGTTCCTATCAATTGAAGCCAAGTGTTGAAGTTTCTAGTTTTCATTATCCTTGTTAGTTTGGTGTATCACCCATTAGTTTTATTTATAGTATTTCTTTTTAAGTTTTCTTTCTCCCTTTTCCTCAGCAAAAATTAGTAGTTTCAGGTGACACCATAGGAAGTCGAGCTTCTCCAGAGGTTGACCTCTGTTTACAAGTTACCCATAGCTTTAGAGGTCTTCCCATGTTTTCTGTGACTTGTTGAATTTCATATTCAACAGGGCGCAAATTGTAGTAGAAAATAGTTTTGGCACGCCTAGTGGGACTACTGAATCTGATAGTTTTTAAAATACAAGTCATTGCTAGTTCTGATATGGAACCAACATTTTCAAGCCTTTAAGAGGTAGTTTTTGCATATCTGACAACTCCCACTAAGAGTAGAATAAAAAGACCAGTGTCATGTAATTTATATGAAAAAGATTCAAACTAGGAGTTCAAAGTCATTTGAATATTTATAGTTGTCTCCACCTAGAAGGCAGAGTAGGTTTGCTAAGAGAAATCCTATTTGAAAGAGAGTTCAATCAACTCCACCAAGTTTTTGACCAGCTTTAATAACCAATTCAGCTGTACCTACAACTTCTATTTTTGTTGTTCCAGCTCAGGTTACTCCACCTCTAGCTATTCAAATGGCAAGGAATTAGCCATTTGTGGCGTTTAATGGAGGCAGTTCATTAAACCTTGCACAACATGATGACATGCCCATAGCTGCCTTGAAAAGTTTACCATTTTTTACAGGAGAAGATCAAACAAACCCTATTGAACACATTAGAGATGTAGCATCCTTGTGTGGGGTTCATCACATAACTCAGGAGAATGTAACTGTTAGGTTACTTGTAGCTTCATTGTAAGGTAAAGCCTTACAATGGTTCAGGGGTTTTCAAGTTGGGTCTATTGCAACCTAGGATGAACTAGGAGATAAATTACACAAGAAATTTTAGGATAAGTCAAACCATTTGTCACTGGTAGAACAACTTACAACTATTAAAAGGGCTCCTCAAGAGCAAATGACTGACTTCAATTTTTGTTTTTAGAAGACATGGTTCATAATTCCTGAAACAGTAAAACCCTCTCCTAATTATGCTTTCCTATATTATTTGAGGGCTTTGCATAGTGAAATTGTTGTCATGATTCAGTCCATGGGTGGGAATACATTACCCCAAGCATATGACATAGCAATTAGGGCTGAAAACAGTCTTATTCAGGCTGGAAGAATTGCTCTTAGACCCCCAATGCTAATTTTTCCAGATATTCAGCCTTCTATGTCTTTGCAAATACCACCTTTTGCACCTTTACCAGCTATACCAGCATTACTGGATGCTGCTCAACCTACTGTTAGTCAAGGAACTGTTGCTCCAAGTTCATCCCAAGAGCTGCAAGATATCAAAAGTTTACTCCATACTTTTGGTAATAAACTAGTAAGCTTAGAGAAGCAACGATCTCATAGTAGATAGCCATTTCAGCAAACTCAAAGTCAAGGACAACAATATCAGGGAAATAGGAAGCCTTATCAAGGAAATTATCAAGGTCCAAGGCAGAATGTGAATCCAAGACCTTTTCAGCCATATAACCCAGCTCCAATTAGTGTTGTTAAGGAGCTTGTTCCTATTCAGAACAACCTTGCAGCATATTATGAATGGTGCTTTCCTTGCAATCAGCCACGTAACCAATCCACTTGTTTGAATGGGGTCATCAATCAAGCATTAATGGTGCAGAATGCTTCAAGTTCACAACCTAATGAACCTAATGATGGATCTCTACAATAGCAAGGTCAATCTACAAGCGATGCTACCTTTCTAAATTGGCAAGGTGAAGAATTTTGTGGAGTAAACAATGATGATTCTTTAGTTGCAACAAATACATGAGCCAAGAAAAGGGCTTTTGAACTTGAGTAGTTAGATAGTAAAGGAAAAGGATCTGCAGAACCATCTACATCACAAGTACCCCACATTTTGCAAAGGAATACACAAGTTGTTGCCAAGGAGCAACCTCACTTGCAAACAAAACTTGCTGCTACAAAAATACAACATAAGGTAAATTTTGCTACCCCTTTTAATATTATTAAAAAAATGAAAAAAATGAATGTGAAAATTTCTATGTGGGACTCTTTGGCTATCCTAGGCCAAAAGGAGTTGTTACAATCTTCTTTAACTAAAAAGATAGTGTCTAGTGATGCCTCAGTTGATATAGTTAAGGCTGTTTTCACAAATATACCCCAAGATAGTAATAAAAAACCAAGTAAAGAGCCAGAAAAGGGTGTCAAACCTCATCCTTTCTATGTGTCATTGATTGTAGGAGAAAAATTAGTGCATAACTATATGGTTGATAGTGGAGCCAGTAGTTCAGTCATGCCAAAAAAGATTGCAGACCAATTAGGATTGAAATACCAGCCCCTCGAGAAAGGAGTACTCGAATTAGATGGGACAATAGTTAATACTGTGGGTATTATTAAGGACTTAGGTATCACATTACATGCTTGTCCAAAATTTTCAATCCCTCAGGATGTCTTTGTTATTGATTTATCTCCATTCTTTGCCCTATGCTTGTCGAGGGACTTTACAGCTAAAATAGGAGGTTATCTATCCTCTGATTGGTCTAATATGCTTTTTAGGACTAGGTATGGGACAAAAGTGACAGTAAAATCAGATTCATTGGCTAAGGATCACATTGAACCTTATGTACGAAGTAAAGTTAATGCTAACTATGTTGTTTTTGAAGATGTTGTGCCCTTAGCACACACGCCTTGTTTGGAACAGGGACCCCCTTTTTCTTTTGTCTTGTCGGGTTGTTTTTGTCACTGCCTCGTTTTGTGTGCCCCCCTTTTTGGTGTCTTGGGTGGTCAATATACCTTTGAAGTATCATCTTAAGTTGACCGTGTTTTTCCCCTTCAATTCTTCCGACTCCTAATGCCTTGCGGAGTCGCCTTGGTAGTTTGCCTCTGCTAGTGGCCTTGGAGCCTGCCGGGCCTGCCCTGCCGGGTTTCCCTGGTCGGGTTTCCCCCTTGACTTCTCCGTTCGAAACGGTGGAAGGCTTCTGCCTCCCCAGGCCCCAGGACCCATCTCCCTATCTTTCGTCCAGTGAAAAATTGCAAAATTTCTCGGTTGCTTTCGCCCCCTCCGGGCCCGACCCTCCGGACTTTCGCATCCGGAACTCCATGTGGACTCCACCGTTCCCGATGACAAATCATTGATGGAACTCCACCCTCTGGGCCCCAGACCTCTCGCCGCAGTCCACAAATTCAAATCCACCAACCAAATTGCTTGTCGTACTTGCATTTAAGGAGGCCATTAATGGTAGGGGGAGTATAAATATTAGATCCCAACCTGTCATTTTCACTTGTCAAGTTTGCAGAGAGAGATCAAAGTTCTTGCCCAAGAGGATCACTTCCTTTGTTGATCGTCACCCTCGCGGCCGTTGCCGTCACTTGCCGATCATTAGTGGATTTTACGCTTTGCCGCATCGGGTGTCCGAGGTAGGTTTACCATTTTCCCTCCTGATAGTTTTTCATGATTTTAAAGCCTAAAGTGATGAACAACCCAGGTTAAAATTACATTTAAATGATAGAACATAAGGCAACGCACAAAACCTAGGTGTTAGAATCTTTTAGAAACTTCCAAAGCACCCCCTAAGATCGATCCAAAGTTTAGCCCGTGCACGACTGTTCTTCGCTCAGGGCATTCGCATCGTCTAGGCCCGGGCTTCTTCTTCACCGACAAAACTAATAAAATTCAACATCCTTTTCAAAACGACCGCACCATCTCGCGGGCCCAGCTCCTCGGTTTCTGCCGACAGTTCGCCGTCAAGCATCAAATCTTTCGCACTTTGAAGTCGACCTCCATTTTTGCCTCCCAGGCCCACGCCCCTGGACTTTTGTGTCCAGGATTTCGCCAAGCTCCCGCCATTCTCAAACGGCAGAAGAACCCCATCTGCTCGAGCCTCAGGGCCCGCCTTGCAATTCGCCATCTAGCGTTGGCAAAATATCAGTCGCCTGTCATGAACTCTGGTCTTGATCTGCGAACTTCTGTCTACAGACTTCCGTGGGGTTTTCGCTGTTCCGAACGACAATCCATTGGAATCCTTTCGGCCCCGGACCCCGATCCTCTATTCGCCGTGGGACTGAAAACTGAGTTGTAGCATCGTCAGCCTTACCGAACTTCGACCACCGGGACTTCATCCCATCTCCGCCATCCCAAAAGAGGAAACCACACCCGCCCTTCAAAGCTCTAGGCTCTGCCTTCCAGCTCACCATGGAAACTTAACAGGAAAATCAAACATCCAAGCTAAGTGTTGGGTTTGGTTCGCTGGGTTGCTCCCTCTGAACTTTCGTCCAACGATTGCCATTTTCAACGGCAAAAGCGTGGCGGCTCCCAGCTCCTCGGGCCAGAGCACTTTAATAATTGGAAAAATATCGGCCGCCCTTGGACCCACCGGGTCCCGTACTCTGGGAATTCCCTTTATTTCTAGCCGTTTCAAATAGCTAACCCCAGATGGCTTTCCGGCCCTATACCTCCAGATGCTGTTAAATTGATCCAAATGACCTCAAATTTGAAATCTGATCTCGACCCACGTGCTCAAATTTAGCCCTCTTCGCTTCGAGCCTTTCAAACCATCAAAATTCGGTTGGGAGAAATCTCTCGGATCGCTCTACCCCATTTTCCCTTCCAAGACAACATTCCTGTCGGGAAAGTCCAAGCCTCCTTGCAAGAATTGTCCAAAAGCCATCAATTGAAGGACTAATAACATCTGGAAGTAAAAGTATGATTTTATGAATGATAAAATGTCTAAAGTTGATTTTGTCTACGAGATTTTGACTAATGTCAAAGCTTTCATGATCAGTTGCACTGACTATGCCTTTGCTTGTAGGATATATGGAATCGGGTGTAGGACCCTCGAGGCCAGATGCAGAAAAAGACAAAGGAAAGAAACCGGGCAAGACTCCTCGCGGAAAAGAGGACAAGGACTAGATGAAGTTCCAGTTCCAGGGTGAACCTCTACAATCAAAAATCACCACAGATTGGAAAGAAATAACAGACACCAATATTGGCCAAGTTGATATTGATGAGTTTACACAAAAGGTCATAATCAACTCGACAACCAAGAATGAAAGGCTGACCAGGCAAAGCGGAATCACAAAAGCTGCGGGCTTCCCCCCATCTCTCATTGCCCCTGAGCTAGTCATGGCTTGTCAGCAGGCATATCAAATCGAGACAAGGACCATCATCGATAGGGATGGTAATATTCTAGCGGATATGTCAGCTGAAGGCATTACAAAGACCTTCCACATTCCCACCTTCATTGAGCTGGAGCTGCCTACCATAGAGGAATGCAAAGCAGCATGGGATGACAACCCGACTGGCTGTAAGAAGTTCATAAATCAGCATTGACTCAAAGAGAAATGGGGCAGCGCTGTGAAGGTTCGTCGGGAACTCTTCCATAGTGATTTTCATGAAGATTACCATGACTTAGTCACTATGCTGAGCAGGGTGATGGGTCTTCCTACTGCTACCTTCTTTTAGGAGTGGATGGTGTACTTTGTTGAACAGATCCTCCAGGGAATGAGGACGTCACCACAAAATCCTCGTTCTACTGGGGAGGCATAATAAGCGACTACTTCCATGAGCAGTTCATGAATGTGAAAAAAATCTCCAAGTTCTACATGACCTCCTACCTAGTCTACTCCTTGGAAGACCAAAGGCAGTACAATGGGTTGTTTGTGGCACCCAATGAGGAGCAGGGTCAAAAATTGAAGGTCTATGACAAGTACCCCCAGCTCCAGTTCTGAAATTTTAAGGAGTATTGTAGGGTTAATGATGCATTCATTGGTCACGTCATCCGACTGCTTGGAGGGGATTTTGAGAGAAGAGTCTCTCACAGTGCGTGGGCATTTATGAAACAATAGGCCTTCCTGTTCCTTTAGTTCCCTAAGTTTACCTACATTCACGTCGAGGGTTTCACTGAAAGACCAAACAGACTGCCTCGGTACCCCAATGACCAGATCATCCTATTGGAACTTTCCAGGCAGCTCCAGCACATACAGGTAGTCTTCAGCGGCAAACACTTGGCAGTAATCTCCTATCCCTTGACCCTTGGTCGGGGCATGTACAAACTTCAAACTTCCTAGTGCGCTGGGAATTCAGAAAAGGATCTAGTGGAATACCACTTCCAATTGCACACTCCTCGCCCACGGATGGACTCGTATGGGCATGTAAGGAAAGCATTGGGGCCAGAGTATGCCCATTTACACAATGTCAAGGATTTCTGGGCAAATTGTTAGGATGACAAGGAAGTGCGTGCAAGGCACTACATGAAGATGACTGCTTACTTCATAAGGAGGGTGCAACTATTCCCTATACCAGATCAAGTAGAAGAGGATGAAGACACTGTCATGGATCCCCAATACAGTGCAATCACTAATTTGTCGTTGCCTGTAGTCGACTAGGATGAGTAGGAGGTTGATGACCTTGACATCGTGACCAAACCCATCGTGGCTTGAACCGAAGAGTGGGTTAAAGAACAAGTGGCCCAATTGAAATCGAAAGGGGTGGTCCTGACATATGAAGGGCTATAAAGTGAGCCAAGTGCTACAGATGAGGCCACTGCCACTACTTCAACGGGCGGGACATCCAAGTCCCCTCCGATTACCAAATCTAAGAAGAGGAAAGAAGCAGAAACAGGAACAGAGTAGTCTCCAGATCCCAAAGTATACGTAAGGAAAGATCTAGGAGGCTCACCTTCTAAAATACTCAAGCAAACAAGAGGCACCATAGAGTAGCCTATAATCCAAGAGGAGGCAAAAGGTACAGATAAGTTAAAACCTCTTTTGGCTCTCCTTGTTCTAACTGCCCCATCATCTTCCTCTCTAGCAATGGTTGCCACATCCTTACTGACAGTGGACATCTCTATCCATCTTGCCCCTTCACCTCTGGCCGATCCTGTAATAGTAATTGATTCTTCCTCTGCTATAAGTACTCCTCCTTCCTCCGCTGCAATGTCACCTACCACATCACTCCCATTAGGTACTATAGTGGCATCGATACCTATTTGCACCTTGCCTGAGTCCTTCTCAAAACATACGTAGAGTCTTTCTTTCGAGCTCTCCCAGATCCTTATGGACCCCTCTTGAAGCAGCCCTGGCGCAGGTCCTCGTTACTACCAAACCTTTGCAGCCTCTAGCAGGAACACCGGCTATGGAGGCCACCATATTTATTTATGAGGAGTGGTAGAGGCAAGAGTAGGAGGCCTTGAAGCCCTTCGAGGAGGAAGTCGACGAATACCATGAACACCCAAAGTATGAACAGCGGACAATCAATAGGGTGGCCTACGAAGAGGAATGAATAGGCTCTTCCAAGAGCAGGGATGAGGAGGAAGGCGCCAGTGGTAGGGTCATCATGCAAACCTTTGATGACGATCTTGAGGAAGAGATGGCCCGGTAGCTGAAGGGCACTGAAGAAGAGGTAGAAAGGTTGCCTCTTGGAGAAGAAGGACAACAATAAGAGGAAAATCCAGGAGAAGATAAACCTGAGGGTGAGGCTCAAATTGTCAAGAGCCTTGAAATTGAGCAGCCCAAGGAGCACGTGCACGCAGTTGAGCAAACTAGAGAAAAGAAGGGGGGGGAATAGAGAAAGAAGAAAGTCCCCAGCAACAATTACCTACCAAGCCTCCCATCAAGCACCTTATGTTCATCCAGGACTCCGATGAAGAAGGAGATGTTGCTAAAATGAAAGAAAGCGGCCCTAGAGATAAGAAAATAGAGGTCTTGGCCGAAGAGGGCGAGGGTGATCGTGAATCACCTAAAGAAAAGTCTGCTATGCCTGAATGGCCGGCAAGACAGCTTGAAAAGAAAACTCCCGCACTAAAGGACTGAAGAGCGAGGCTAGAGGCTATCTTAGACCAAGCGCATATCACAACTAGAAAAGAGAAGAATCCTAAGATCAGATACAAGGTAACAATGGATGCTTCTGGGTCTCGAGCTATGTAGGTAGCAACACCTGTGGTAGGCTAGGCTGGTGTAAGCTACAACATCTCCCCCATTGATTTAAGAACTGCTACCAGAGAGAAAAAGGTGGGGCATCATGAGGAATCAGTGGCTACAGTGGTGCACCTGATAAAACAAGACAAGGTTTCGAAGGATGAGCTCAAAGCATAGGTGGCCGCCTTGATGGATTACATCCAACAATGGTCCTCAATTGATGACTTGCCCACCACATCCACATCTCCACCCCAACTACTGTCCAAGGAACAAATTGACAAGTTGGAGTGAAGAAAGAACTTGGACAAGACTATAGAGAGGTGGTTCCGACAGGTCTTGTACGTCAGGAACATGGGTATTAGTCGGGTTGTTCGAACAGCCAACAAGTTCTTGGACCTACAGCAGTCTCTCAAGGGCATGAGGAAGCTTTGTACCGACTTCCCTGCCACATACAACTCCACCTACCTAAAAATTGAGGCCATCCTCCAGTTACCAAAAGCCACATGGGAAAAGGGGCTTGCATTCAAAAGGGACGATCACTGGCTGATGGATGTGTGGAGGTAGGAATTTGACAACAGGAAGGAAATATTGGAGCAAATAATGAGTAAGGTGGATCCAGACATCGAATGGATCAAGGAAATTATGGCAGAATGCACTCATTATCTCAAGTTGATGATGAAGTATGGCATGCCCGCAGTGCAGATGGATCCAGAGAAAATAAAACCTTACTTTCAGAAGAAGATAGAGGATGGGATGTCCGGTGAAATAATAGTGGAGTTCATGAGTTTTGCTTCCTGTGGCTTCGACCAATCGGAGCTGTTAAGAGATCAGGGCATAAAGTATGATGAGGACTGGAAGAAGCTTAAAGATAATGCAAAAGAATGGAGCTACCAGATGTTGCGGTACGAGATCATTGAGGTAGACAAGCTCTAGCCAGTCATTCTAAAATTTGTGGAGTAAGCAGCATCGAAGAAGTAGGAGGACAACCCTGTTATCATTGAAGAGCCCCCAGAGGAGTAGCTACAGTAAAAGAGCAATCAACAAAAGACAAAAATGCTACAGTATTGTCACTAGAGGACAAAATAGGGAAGGAGACAAGAATGTAATTTTAAATTGTAATATATTGGGGGTGGGTGAAACCCTATTTTGTAATGAATCTTGGCCACACAATGAGAATTAATCTTATCCATTCATTTAACTTTTTGGGCACTATAAATAGGGGTCTCCTCTCATTTGCAAAAGGGAGTTGAGTTGTTGTAAAGACATGTTGCTAAAATTTCTAATGAAAATACATTGACTTGGTGTATTTTCTAATTTTTTCACATGTTTCATGGTTCAATCTCCATTGTTAGATGCTTTACTTAGATTTATATTGCTGTTCTAGTTAGTTGTGCACTTGCTTTGATAGATGTTAGTGATGTTGTTCCATAGTTGTGAAAACTCCTGATGTGTAGATGCCTTCTTAGTCCATACTTTTTTGTTGTTTGCTACTGGTAGAGAGCTGTGTAAAGTTAGTTTGGGCTCTAATTCGAAGCTTCTCCACACTTTTATCTTTGTTCATGCATGCATATGGTGAATGAAAGGTGAAATATTTGTAGACTTTAGAAGATAGCACAAATTTTATGAGATTGTGAGATTTCTGGTTAAGTGAAATATTATTTCCAAGAAGCTATCCATTGCAGGAACTCCATAATTACTGTTCACAGTTAGTTGCAGGTCCAAGAACCTTCCATCTTCCCTGTTCTTTTCCTTTTTTTAAGAAATAGCCTACACTAAGGTTCATTGCACATTGTAAAGCCAAACTTGAAGAAACATCAAAGTTTTGGACCGCTGTTCGAACCTACAGCAAAGTGAAACTTGACCTCCATCTCAAAAGCTTTATATTTGAAGATCTACCTCACATATAGCTACGTAAGTCCACCCTATGATTACCAGCAAAATCACATCAAAATCAACTAAGGAGTTCCATTCAAGTCATTATCTGACACCCGAGAGACCGTGGGGAGATTTTCAGCAACTTGTCATTGGAGATTTCCTTTCAAGAGAGGTAGTGCACTCGTATATTACCTGTGCTGAGAAAGTGTACAAAACACCCATCAACAGAACTGGTGCTAGAAGGAGGGCCTTGTGAAGCTAGATCGAATCAGATCATTCTCCCTAGAAAGATTTCAAAGAGTTTTATGGTCGACACCAAATAAGGGAGAATTCCAAGAGTTGTAGCCCCCTTCAAGGGCAAGACAAATTAAGGGAAGCAACGCTGCTTCTTCTGCCTCCTCCATTCCACCCACTTCCCTTCCACTTTCACCCTCCTTCGGCTTGCATTAATCCTCCACCCGACCACTTGAAACTTCATTTTCACTCCCCATCTCCAGTAGCCAGGAAATTACTTCTCTCCCGGCCCTTCTAGCCCAAGGAATAGTCCAAACAGCCACAACCCAAGTGCAGTCCTAGGCTATTATCCTACTCCAGGCACAACCCCAACTTGTTGGTTTTGAACAGTAGATACAATCTCCACCTCCCGCCATGGCTTGGTTGCCACAAAATCCTTCGTTAATAAATTTCACCGCTTACCATGATATGCCCAAGAATCCGAAAGGCTTTTGTTTGTAGTTCAATCCTCATGACCCACAAAGAACAACTGAAGAACATATCAAAATATTTGAAACAATAGTCACTGAAATGCAATTCGATCATGAGGATGTAGCATGTCACATTTTTTGACATTCGTTGGGCGAGGAAGCCTTCTATTGGTACATCAATCTACCGAGGGGGTCTGTTACTTCGTGGGACCTAATAAAGAATTCTTTCCTACAGAAATACAAGATTCCAATCAGCCCTTCAGAGTTGTACCAACAGTTTATGTCCCTCTACAGGGAAGTTAATGAACCCATTGGGTCCTTCAATGATCATTTTCATCAGGCCTTCATGAGGCTTCAGGATCCATACATACATAATGATGCTGCAACCATCCCCGTCTACTATGCAGCGTTGGATAATCTCACGTCTGCATTGGTCAAAAGGATGCGCCCGCCGCTCACCACGCTAGTGACTGCCTATGGTGAGGCTGTTGTTGCTAGTGCAGATTTGGGGCAGAACATCTCCGGCCGCTACCTTCTTTGGGACTGGTAGCCCACCCGATGCAAATTCAAGGTCTTAACCAACCCTTCGCTAATTAGATGCCTCTTATGAACCAAGTGCCTCAGCTACCCATCATTCTGCACCTAGGGCAGCCAATGAATTATGCACCTTCCGTGCCTTCCTATTTATAGTACCAACAACAACAAAGTTACACTCAGGCCCCCCAACAACAACAAGTGTATTCTCAACAACTGCAAGCACCATTGTTTTTGTCGGGACCAGAATTTCCCTCCGTGCATCAGAATCATCCGGTAGCTTCGCCTGTCTTTCTCCAAAATCTAGCGCTACAGCCAAGCAGCACTACTGAGAAAGATAAATTAGAAGAACTGACAGAGATGATAAAGAAAATGTCCACATAGATGACGCACTTAAAAAATTAGAATAATTAGTTATAGACATCCCAGCGTAACCTCCAAGCCAATCTTAATCGGGATAACCGAGATAATAGGGACAATAGGGACAATCAAGAAGCAAGCACCTTCTCCGGGCATAATTATGATAGAGGACAAAATCTGAATCAAAGTTCTGAAAGGAGACCTTCTCAGAGGTAGAACCGCACGTGGAATATGAAGCCCAATAATGGGGTGTCCCTACTCCTCTTGATCAGCCAAACAACAATGAGGGAATAGCCAGTGGGGTGTACCTCACCGAGGCAGCCTTGTCTGGATGGTGCTGAATTCACAAAACCAGCAGACACTCCAAGTTGGATTGCCCTGAATTCTAGATAGCTGCAGAGATTTTCCAAATTGAGGTCCAAAATGATGCTGATAATACCGGTTGCAGAGACATCATTCCATTTGAGCCTTATGACTCTTCCTGTCTTATGGTCAACCAGGCGCCATTCTCGCGAGGTGACCATAATCAGCCCAAAGTTGAGCCTATCCCTATTAAAAGCGAAGAGGTGCAGGAGGTAAGTAACAAATAAACTTTGGCTCAGCTTGTCGATTTAGTAGATAATGGCCCAGTAGATGAGGAAGAACTATATGTAGACGAAATTCATATGTTTCACAAAATAACAACCCCTTACTTCCTCAGGAATAAGTAGGCGGGTGGACCTCTTACAACCTCCACTCCTCCAAATAATTTTACCACCCCGCTTGACCCTAGTGCCAGCAATAATCCTAGGCTTCCCCATATACCCACCCAATATCTTGACAAAGATGAGCCTCAAAATCAGGCACAAAATCAACCTCAAGGCTAACCCCAAAATTAGTCTAGTCAAAGAAAGGTCCATCCTCCTAGCTCTGTAATAGGTCAAGCCTTTGGCTCTGAAATTGAGCAAATGGGTGAATACGTGGCAGAAGAGTTCAAGAAAGTAAAAATTAGTTTGTCTACCTTTGAACTACTCAAGGTCCCTGCCATGAGGCGTGCCTTCTTTAGGGTACTCAATGGGACCCCATCCTCTAGCACAACACAAGAAACATTAGCTAAGAGAGTTACTTTTGAAGAGCCTAGGCAAGAACCTGTGATATAGGATGATACCGGGAAAAGGAAAGATGTTCCCTTAAATCAATCTACAGGTAAGTAACTAGAAAAGGAGCCAGATCAGAGCAATAGGCAGACCAAGGATAAAGATGGTGATAAAAACATGGGTCAAGTAGCTCACATAGACGCGCCTATGGGAATCTTCCAAGGAAAACTTGAAACCCCTCCTTTCCTCATTACCATTCAGATATTTAGAAAAACTTGCATAACTGCTTGCTTGATTCAGGAGCGTCTACCAATATTATGCCTTTGGCAGTATGTAAGGCTCTTGGAATTACTCCCATGCTTTAAGGAGAAAAGTGACCTAGTTGGACAAAATAGAGATCAAAATTGTGGGGGAAATGAATCAGATCCTGATGCAAATTGTTGTAGACCCGAGGATACAACAAGTCATTGATATTCAAGTGCCTGACATTCTTGATGCATATGGGATCATCGTGGGAAGAGAATTCACCAAAACACTAAATGGATATGTTTCCACAGACCATTCTCACATGTGGCTTCAATGGAAAGGGTTGCCAAATCAAATATGTGTAGATCGTGAGCCCCGTATGAAATATATGATCACAGAGTACAACCTAAATGAGGTGCTGTTTGTTGAGACAAAATTGGGAAATTATTGTCCCTTGGCCTACCAAGATGAATTCAAACCTCAGGAGGGGTATGTCGCGGAAGTGCTCTTACTGCAGTCCAACTGAATTTACTCAAGTACCTCTGAGTACAGAAATGTTGGTAGAATTAGACGATAAAGCTGATGAAGGTGATAACTGGGGACTACTCAGTGGTTTCCAGGAATTCATGGAAAAGTGCGCCAGGGACCAACTTAGCTTGGGCGCCCAAATGAATTTCCAGGATCTCTTGCTGCCAAATTGGTGCATGATTCACAATGCCACACATTCTGAATTTGATTGCTTCTTATGTAAAACAACAGTAGAGCATGTTAAAAAATTAGCTTCCCCTCAGAAGGAAACGCGAGAGGAGGTGCCAAAAGAACCATCCGCTGTTCAGTGCACTGAGCTAGAAGATTCCCCTAAGATTACGGAGGCAACCACCCAGCCAAAAGGAAGAGCTTAGTCAGACCCGAAGTCAAGGAATTTTCCAAATTTTGGACGCTTCGATTTGATGGGTCCAAGTCAAAACAAGGAGCTGGTGTTGGGTTCGAACTCATCAACCCAATAGGTAAGACCTTTCTTGCCACCCATAGATTGTAGTTTTATTGCACTAATAATGTAGCGGAATATGAGGCGTTAGTCCATGGCCTTCTTCTGGCCTTGAAGAAAAATGTCAAAATGCTGCAAGTTTTTGGGGATTCTGAACTCGTAGTTAAACAAGTTAGGAAATTGTATTCCTGCCATGATAGAAGACTTGCAAACTATAGGCATAGGGTTTGAGATCTCTTAGAAGGACTAGACGCATTCAATATACACTTGATCCCTCATGCTCAGAATTATACAGCCGATGCCTTGGCTCAAGCAGCCAACACTTTGCAACCCCTCTACTTGTCCAGGCTTAAGAAATTCACAGTTGAGTTGACATATACACTATTTGTCCCTGATAATGTTACTCACTTTCAGGTCTTCAATGATGACAAACACATCCTTGAATTCATCATGAGTTCTGATGTCTTCGTAGCCCAAATAATTGATGAAGTCGATCCACAGGAGGCCGAGTTGGATATAGAGGGGGTTATTAACCTAAAAACCAACACAATTCCTAGGGGCATGGTTCAGCTGGAACACATATTTGATTTGGACCAGATCAGAGATCAAAATCAGCAAATGAAGAAAGAAACCATAAGCAACTAGTGTGATGCTCACAACCTTGGGACAACCGAGGAGATCAAGAATGTTTTTATTGGTAAAATATGCACGCCCTAGGAAAAGAGGGGAATCATTGATGCTTTACGGAAGTATCTTGACATGGTGGCATGGAGTTACGAGGATCTAAAGACATATGACACCTCCATCATCATGCACACCATACCTCTCAAGATAGAAGTGAGACCATTCCGCCAGCGGCAGCGCCCTATTAATGCCTTATTGGAGCCCATCATTTACAAAGAGGTGCAGAAGTTGTTTTCGGCGAGGATCATCTTCCCAGTCAGACATTCTACATGGGTGGCCAACTTGGTCCTAGTCAGAAAAAGGAATGGGGAGATCAGATTGTGTGTAGACTTCTGCAATTTGAACTGAGCTTAGGAGAAGGACAACTATCTAGTGCCTTCATTGGATGAGGTGTTGCAGATTGTCAATGACTCCCAAATGATGTCTTTCCTCGATGGGTACTCCGGGTACAACCAGGTGATGGTGCAGTACGAAGACCATCATAAAACAACGTTCACCACTAAGTGGGGAACATTCGATTACAGGAGAATGCCTTTTGGGCTCATCAATGCTGGAACCACCTTCTAACACGCCATGGATATCACCTTCAAAGATCTAATTGGAAAATGCATACTCATCTACATAGATGATTTAACTATGTTTTCTAAAAGGTGGAGTGACCATGTTTCCGATCTATGCAAGGTGTTTCAGAGGTGCAAGGAGTTTGGAGTCTCATTTAACCCCAAGAAGTGTATTTTTGGCATGACTAAAGGTAGATTGCTTGGATACATCATTTCAGAGCAGGGAATCTCCATAGACCCTGAACGTATCCAGTCTTTGTTGAAAATCCCACCACCAGGCAGCAAGAAGGAATTAAAATCCTTTTCAGAAAGATCAACTTTTCCAGGAAATTCATCACGGGTTTCGCGGAGATTGTTAAGCCCCTTAACGCTATGTTAAAATAGGATTCCAAAGTTGAATGGACTCCCGAAGCCAAACAATCCTTTGAAGAAATCAAACGAGCCATTGCTGAGGCACCTGTACTAGTCATCCTAGATTATCTGAAGCCGTTCTATATCTACTCATTCACTTTAGAGAATTCTTGTGCTAGCATTTTGACTCAGAAAGATGATGAAGGAAATGAGCACCTAATCACCTTCATGAGTGCTCTCTTAAAAAATTTTGAATTACGTTACCACAATGTAGAAAAAAAAGCATATGCCCTCATCAGAGGGGTGAAGAAATTTTGACATTATATCCTGCGCAATAAAGTGTTTGCCATTGTCCCCGACCCAGCAGTGAAAATGCTGCTTATGCAAAATAAATTGGGCGAACGAAGAGCTAAATGGGTCACTCTACTCCAAGAGTATGATATGGAAATCCAACCGATGAAGCTAGTGAGAGGACAAACACTTACCCACACAATTGTTGAAGTGGCAGCAGAGGCTGGACCCAAACTCACTGTGCAGCAATACCAGCTCGAGGATGTTTCCCCGGGACAATGGTACGAGAATGTCATCTATTATTTGCTGAACCACAGGTGTCAGCCTCACCTGTAGGGAGTCCAAAAGCGTGCTCTTAGGTTGAAAATCAATGGTTATATGTTGCAGGGGTCCATCTTATACAAGAGAAATTATGAAGGCATTTACTTAAGGTTCCTTGGCAAGGAAGAAGCAGATCGAGTCTTAAAAGAGTTTCATGAAAAATTTGGCATTGGCCATGGATCCGGTCCTTCCACTGCACATCAAATATTGAGAGCGGGATATTATTGGCTATCTTCAAAGATGCTCATTGTCATGTTCGCTCATGTCACACATGTTAGACAACTATGACTAAGGAGAAGAATGTTGCTGTCCCACTGTAGCCTATGCTGGAGGTAAGGCTGTTCGCGCAATGGGGCCTCGATTTCATTGGTCTGGTAAGCCCTCCATCATCTGTAGGACACAGGTACATTCTTACCGCTACTGATTATTGTACTAGATGGACAAAGGAAATTGTATGTAAGCAATGCACAACTGAGGTAGTTACTAATTTTTTGGAAAGTTTCATTTTAAATCGCTTTGGTTGTCCTTATGCATTGGTGTGTGACAATGAACCTGCATTTGCTTCATTAAAATTTGCTAGTTGGGCCTTCAATTACAGTATTTCCCTTAAGTTTTCATCTAATTACTACCCCCAAGGCAATGGCCTCGCTAAGTCCACGAACAAGAACTTGATCACGGTAATCAAGAAATTGCTAAATAGGAATCCCAAGGACTAGCATACCTAGCTATGTTTTTCCCTTTGGGTAGACCACACTCCCCACAAGGCTGCCCTTGGTGATTCCCCATTCCATCTCGTTTATGGCCTAGAGCCCATATTTCCTATCCATCTAAAGATTCCCACTCTTTAGTTTATCAATGACTTTTATGAGGGAGGAGATCGTAGAGAAGCTCGGTTAGCTAAGCTCTTGCATTTAGAAGAAGTCTAGGACCGTGCAATAGAAAATTTTTCCAAACATCAAGGTGTGGTTAAGAGATGGTTCGACCGCTGAGCTAAAATCAAGGTCTTTAGAATTGCAGATTTGGTCCTGTATTAGGACAAGGCCCATGAAAAGAAAGGGGGACACAACAAATTCGACAAGCTTTGGCTTGGCCCCTTTCAAATAGTTGAAATTTTGGGAGACAATGCTTTCCACCTAAAGACCTTAACTGGTGAAGATATCCCGTTGCTAGTCAACGTGCAACACCTGAAGCATTACTTCCAAGCCTAAGCTCTCAGAAGCTCTTCCTTGTAAATATTTGTATATAGGTTAGAGTAGGTTGCCTTTTGGTTTGCTTGCGGCTTGCTATTTTGTGTCGCTTTGTTTTCCTATTCCCCAAATGTTTTGTTTCGAAAGGGATGTTCTCTGTCCCCTCGTGGTGGTCGTGCTCGCTCGACGAACGGTTCATTTTGCTATCCGTCCTTGGTGTTATTCGGCTAAACATTCATTCTCGACTATTGGTCTATGAAGGTTGTCTATGAATGATTTCCTTGTTTGAACTCTACCTTAGAACTCAACCCTTGGTTGGATCTCTTTACACACATCTCAGATTTCACACAAAACACATAATAATCATTCTAAAGGACTGTACCACGGTTGCTATGACACCCTAGTGAGTGAAAAATCTTAAGTCTGCTCTAGTGACCATTGTGGTCCCAAACCCATGGTAGGATTCATTGCTTACTCGGTCGAGCAAAAGATAAGTGAGAAAATGGACATTGAAAGAAATATCAAAACAAAAGAGAAAAGGAATTCTGAAAACTAAGCGATCGCATGGGTGTGCGAATAACTCTATCGGGGCTATGGATGCTTGACTAATAGTAGAGCAATATCCATAGGATCGCAGCAACAACTCCGTCGGGGCTATGGACGCATGACTGGCAGTGGGGAAATGTCCAGGCTACTTTTGGTGTTGGACGGTTTTATGTAGCTTGCTCAGTTGGATTAGCACCCACTGGTCACCATCTTGCGGAAAGGAATGAATTCACTACACACACTTCTGAGATGTCCTGTAGACTAACCCAAGTAAGGATCTTGTTCTTCCAGTTCACCTTTGGAAGTCCACTCCTAGTCTGCGAAACTAGAGATTCTGGGTCCTGGATGAAGTCTTACCCTTAGAACGCTCGAGAGCGTCCCCCAGCGGAGTCGCCATTTGTTGTGCCCTTGGCACACACGCCCTATTCGGAACGAGGACCCTCTTTTTCTTTCATCTTACCCAGTCATTTTTGTCGCTACCTCATTTTGCGTGCCCCCTTTTTTTGTGTCTTGGGTGGTCAACATACCTCCAAAGTATCATCTTAAGTTGACCGTGTTTTGCCCCTTCAATTTTTCCAACTCCTTGTGCCTTGCGGAGTCTCCTTGTCAGTTTGCCTCTACCAGTGGCCTTGGAGCCTGTCGGGCCCGCCCTGCCGGGTTTCCCCCTTCACTTCTCCATTCCAAACGGCGCAAGGCTTCTGCCTCCCCCGGCCTGGGACCCGACTCCCTGTCTTCCGTCCGGTGAAAAATTGCAAAATTTCTCGGCTGCTTTTGCCCCCTCTGGGCCCGACCCTTCGGACTTCTGTGTCCAGAACTCCATGCGGACTTCACCATTCTCGATGGAAAATCACTTATAGAACTCCACCCTCCGGGCCTTGGACCTCCCGCCCCCGTCTGCGAATTCAAATCCACCAACCAAATTGCTTGTTGTACTTGCATTTAAAGAGGCCATTAATGGCAGGGGTATAAATATTAGATCCCAACCTATCATTTTCACTTGTCAAGTTTGTAGAGAGAGTTCAAAGTGCTTGCTCGAGAGGATCACTGCCTTTTTCGATCCTCATCCTTGTGCCCATTGCTGTCACTTGTCGATCATTAGTGGATTTCACACCTTGCCACATCGGGTGTCCGAGGTAGGTTTACCATTTTCCCTCCTGATAGTTTTTCATGATTTTCAAGCCTAAGGTGATGAACAACCCAGGTTAAAATTACATTTAAATGATAGAACATAAGGCAACGCACAAAACCCAGGTGTTAGAATCTTTTAGAAAATTCCAAAGTGCCCCCTAAGATCGACCCAGAACTTAGCCCATGCACAGCTGTTCTTCACTCAGGGCATTTGCATCATCCGGGCTTGGGCTTCTTCTTCACCGACAAAACTAATAAAATTCAACATCCTTTTCAAAATGGCCGCACCATCTCCTAGGCTCGGCTCCTTGGGTTTCTACCGGCAGTTTTCCATCAAGCATCAAAGCTTTCTCACTTTGAAGTCGACCTACATTTTGGCCTCCTGGGCCCCCGCCCCCGGACTTGCGCGTCCAGGATTCCACCAAGCTCCCGCCATTCTTGAACGGCGGGAGAACCTCGTCCGCCTGAGCCTTGGGGCCCACCTTGCAATTCGTCATCTGGCATTGGAAAAATACTGGCTGCCCATCATGAACTTGGGTCCCAATCCGTGGACTTTCGTGGGGTTTTTTCTGTTCCAAATGGCAATCCATTGGCATCCTTCTGCCTCTCGAACCCCGATCCTCTATTCACTGAGTGATCAAAAACTGAGTTATAGTGTCCTCGCCCTTGCCAGGCGTCGACCACCGAGACTCCGTCCCATCTCCGCCATCCCAAAAGAGGAGACCGCACCCGCCCTTCCGAGCTCTGGGCTCTGCCTTCCAACTCACTGTGGAAACTTAACAGGAAAATAAAACACCCAAGCTAAGTGTTGGGTCGCCCCCTTCGGACTTCCATCCAACGATCGCCGTTTTGAACGGCGAAAGTGTGGCGGCTTCCTAGCTCCTCGGGCCCAAGCGCTTTAATAACTAGAAAAATATCGGCTGCCCTTGGACCCGCTGAGTCCCGTACTTTGGAATTTTGTCTCTGGAATTCCCTTTATTTTTGGCCATTTCAAACAGCTAACCCTGGACGACTTTCTGGCCCTGTACCTCTGAATGCTCTTAAATTGATCCAAATGACCTCAAATTTGAAATTCGATCTCGACCCACGTGCTCAAATTCAACCCTCTTTTCTTTGACCCTTTCAAACCATCAAAATTCAGTTGGGAGAAATCTCTTGAATCACTCTACCCCGTTTGCCCTTCCAAGATAGCATTCCTGTTGGGGAAGTTTGGGCCTCCAGGCCCAGATTATCCGAAAGCCCTCAACTGAAGGACTAATAACATTTGGAAGTAAAATTATGATTTTATGAATGATAAAATGTCTAAAGTTGATTTCGTCTATGGGATTTCGACTAACGTCAAAGCTTTCATGATTAGTTGCACTGACTATGTCTTTGCTTGCAGGATATATGGAATCAGGTGCAGGACCCTCGGGGGCAGCTGTGGAAAAAGACAAAGGAAATAAACTGGGCAAGACTCCTCATGGAAAAGAGGACAAGGACCAGATGAAGTTCCAGTTCTAGGGTGAACCTCTACGATCAAAAATCACCATAGACTGGAAAGAAATAATAGACACCAATATTGGCCAAGTTGTTATTGATGAGTTTACTAAAAGGGTCAAAATCAACCTAACAACCAAGAACGCAAGGCTAATCAGGAAAAGCGGAATCACAAAAGCTGTGGGCTTCCCCCCATCTCTCATTGCCCCTAAGCTAGTCATGGCTTGTCGGTAGGCCTATCAAACCGAGACGACATGGATGGTAATATTCTAGCGGATATGTCAGTTGAAGGCATTACAAAGACCTTCGACATTCCCACCTTCATCGAGATGGAGACGCCTACCATAGAGGAATGCAAAGCAGTATGGGATGACAACCCGACTAGCTACAAGAAGTTGATAAATCAGCACTTGCTAAAAGAGAAACGGGGCAGCGCTGTGAAGGTTCGTCAGGAACTCTTCCGCAGTGATTTTCATGAAGATTACCATGACTTAGTCACTATGCTGAGCAGGGTGATGGGTCTTCCTACTACTACCTTCTTTCAGGAGTGGATGGTGTACTTCGTTGAACAGATCTTATGTGGGAATGAGGACGTCACCACAAAATCCTCGTTCTACTAGGGAGGCGTAATAAGCGACTGCTTCCATGAGCAGTTCATGAATGTGAAGAAAAGCTCCAAGTTCTACATGACCTCCTACCTGGTCTACTCCTTGGCAGACCAAAGGCAGTACAATGGGTTGTTTGTGGCACCCAATGAGGAGCAGGGTCGAATATTGAAGGTCTATGACAAGTACCCCAGCTCCAATTCTAAAATTTTAAGGAGTATTGTAGGGTCAACGATGCCTTCATTGGTCACGTCATCCGACTGATTGGAGGGGATTTTGAGAGAAGTGTCTCTCACAGTGTGTGGGAGTTTTTGAAACAATACACCTTCCTGTTCCTTCAGTTCCCTAAGTTTACCTACATTCATGCTAAGGGTTTCACTGAAAGACCAAACAGACTGCCTTGGTACCCCAATGATCGGATCATCCTATTGGAACATTCCTAGTAGGTCCAACACATACAGCCAGTCTTCAATGGAAAACACTTGGCAGTAATCTCCTATCCCTTGACCCTTGGTTGGGGCATGTACAAACTGTAAACTTCCCAGTGTGTTGGGAATTCAGAAAAGGAGCTAGTGGAATACCACTTCCAATTGCACACTCCTCGCCCATGGATGGACCTGTATGGGAATGTAAGGAAAGCACTGGGGCCAGAGTACGCCCATTTACACAATGTCAAGGGTTTCTAGGAAAATTGTGAGGATGACAAGGAAGTGTGTGCAAGGAACTATATTAGGATGACTGCATACTTCGTAAGGAGGGTGCAACTATTCCCTATACCGGATCAAGTAGAAGAGGATGAAGACACTGTCATGGATCCCTGATACAGTGTCGTTGCTAATTTTCTTCTACCCATAGTCGACTGGGATGAGTAGGAGGTCGATGACCTTGACATCATGACCAAACCCATCATGGCCTGAATAGAAGAGTGGGTTAAAGGACAAGTGGCCCAATTGAAATGGAAAGGGGTGGTCCTGTCATATGAAGGGCTCAAAAGTGAGCCAAGTGCTACGGAGGAGGCCACTGCCACTACTTCAACGGGTGGGACATCCAAGTCCCCTCCGATTACTAGATCTAAGAAGAGGAAGGAAACATAAATAGAGCAGTCTCCAGATCCGAAAGTATACGCAAGGAAAGATCCAGGAGGGTCACCTTCTAAAAGACTCAAGCAAACAGGAGGCACCACAGAGCAGCCTGTAATCTAAGAGGAGGAGGCAAAAGGTACAGATCAGTTAAAACCTCTTTTGACTCTCCTTGTTCTAATTGCCCCATCATCTGCCTCTCTAGCAATGGTCACCACATCCCCACCGGCATTGGACATCTCTGTCCATCTTGCCCCTTTACCTCCAGCCGAGCCTGTAATAGTAAGTGATTCTTCCTCTGCCATAACTACTCCTCGTTCCTCCACTACAATGTCACCTACCACATCACTCCCATTAGCTAGTATAGCAGCACCGATACTAGTTTCCGCCTTGCCTGAGGCCTTCTCGAAACATATGCAGAGTCTCTCTTTCGAGCTCTCCCAGATCCTTATGGACCCTACTCTTCAAGTGGCCCTGGCGTAGGTCCACGCTACTGCCAAACCTTCGCAGCCTCCGGCAAGACCATCGGCTATGAAGGCCACCATGTTGATTTCCAAGGAGTGGGAGAGGCGAGAGTAGGAGGCCTCGAAGCCATTCGAGGAGGAAGCCGACGAATACCATGAACACCCAAAGTATGAACATCAGAAAATCGACAGGGTGGCCTACGAAGAGGAAGGAACAGGCTCTTCCGAGAGCAGGGATGAGGAGGAAGGTGTCGGTGGTAGGGTCATTGTGCAAACCTTTGATGACGATCTTGAGGAAGAGATGGCTCGATAGCTAAAGGGCACTGAAGAAGAGGCAAAAAGGTCGCCTCTTGGAGAAGAAGGATAGCAATAAGAGGACAATCCAAGAGAAGATAAACCTGAGGGTGAGGATCAAATTGTCAAGAGCCTCGAAATTGAGCAGCCCAAGGAGCATGTGTACATGGTTGAGCAAACTGGAGAAAAGAATGGGGGGAATAGAGAAAGAAGAAAGTCCCTGACAACAATTATCTACCAAGCCTCTCATCAAGAGCCTTGTGTTCATCTAGGACTCCGATGAAGAAGAAGGAGATGTTGCTAAAATGGAAGAAAGGGGCCCTGGAGATAAGAAAATAGAGGTCTTGGCCGAAGAGGGCGAGGGTGATTGTGAATCACCTAAAGAAAAGTTTGCTATGCCTGAATGGTTGGAAAGACAACTTGAAAAGAAAACTCCCGCACCAAAGGACCTGAGAGCGAGGCTAGAGGCTATCTTATCCCGTGTGCAGATCACAACTAGAAAAGAGAAGAAGCCTAAGATTAGATCCAATTCAACAATGGATGCTTCTAGGTCTCGAGTTGTGCAGGTAGCAATGCCTATGGTAGGCCAGGCTGGTGTAAGCTACAACATCTCTGCCATTGATTTAGGAATTGCTACTAGAGAGAAAAAGGTGGGGCATCTTGAGGAATTAGTGGCTACAGTGGTGCACCTGATAAAACAAGACAAGGTTTCAAAGTATGAGCTCAAAGCACAAGTGGCCACCTTGATGGATTACATCCAACAGTGGTCCTCAATTGATGACCTACCCACCACATTCGTGGCTCCACCCCAACTGTTGTCCAAGGAACAAATTGACAAGTTGGAGTGAAGAAAGAACTTGGACAAGACTACAGAGAGCTGGTTCGGACAAGTCTTGTATGTCGGGAACATGGGTATTAGCTAGGCTGTTTGAACAACCAACAAGTTTTTGGACCTACAGCAGTCTCTCGAGGGCACGAGGAAGCTTTGCACTGACTTCCCTGCCACATACGACTCCACCTATCCAAAGATTGAGGCCATCCTCCAGTTACCAAAAGCCACATGGGAAAAGGGGCTTACATTCAAAAGGGATGATCACTGGCTGATGGATGTGTGGAGGAAGGATTTTGACAATAGGAAGGAAAGATTGGAGCAAATAATGAGTAAGGTGGATCCAGACATAGAATGGATCAAGGAAATTAGGGCGGAATGCTCTCGTTATCTCAAGCTAATAACGGAGTATGACATGCCCGCAGTGCAGATGGATCCAGAGAAAATAAAACCTTACTTTTAGAAGAAGATGGAGGATGGGATGTCCGGTTAAATAACAGTGGAGTTCATGAGTTTTGCTACCCGTTCCTTCGACCAATCGGAGCTGTTCAAAGATCAGGGCTTAAAGTATGATGAGGACTAGAAGAAGCTTGAAGATAATGCAAAAGAATGGAGCTACCAGATGTTGCGGTACAAGATCATTGAGGTAGACAAGCTCCAGCCACTCATTCTAAAATTTGTGGAGTATGCAACATCGAAGAAGTAGGAGGACAACCCTGTTATCAATGAAGAGCCCCCAGAGGAGTAGCTACAGTAAAAGAGCAATTAGCAAAAGACAAAAATGCTACAGTGCCGTCATTAGAGGACAAAATAGGGAAGGAGACAAGAATGTAATTTTAAATTGTAATATATTGGGGGTGGTTGAAACCCTATTTTGTAATGAATCTTGGCCACACAATGAGAATTAATCTTGGCCATTCATTTAAATTTTTGGGCACTATAAATAGGGGTCTCCTCTCATTTGCAAAAGGGAGTTGAGTTGTTGGAAAGACATGCTGCTGAAATTTCTAATGGAAATACATTGACTTGGTGCATTTTCTGATTTTTTCACATGTTTCATAGTTCAATCTCCATTGTTAGATGCTTTACTTAGATTTATATTGTTGTTCTAGTTAGTTGTGCACTTGCTTTGATAGATGTTAGTGATGTTGTTCCGTAGTTGTGAAAACTCCTGCTGTGTAGATGCCTTCTTAGTCCATACTCTTTTTGTTGTTTGCTGCTGGTAGATAGCTATGTAAATTTAGTCTGGGCTCTAATTCGAAGCTGCTGCAGACTTTTATCTTTGTTCATGCATGCATATGGTGAATGAAAGGTGAAATATTTGCATACCTTAGAAGATAGCACAAATTTCATGAGACTGTGAGATTTTTGGTTAAGTGAAATATTGTTTCCAAGAAGTTGTCTATTGCAGGAACTCCATAATTACTGTTCATAGTTAGTTGCAGGTCTAGGAACCTTCCATCTTTCCTGCTCTTTTCATTTTTTTAAGAAATAGCCTGTACTAAGGTTCATTGCACATTGTAAAGCCAAACTTGAAGAAACATCGAAGTTTTGGACCGATGTCCGAACCTACAACAAAGTGAAACTTGACCTCCATCTCAAAAGCTTCGTATTTGAAGATCTACCTCACATCCAGGTACGTAAGTCCGCCTTGTGATTACCAACAAAATCACATCAAAATCAACTGAGGAGTTCCATGCAAGTGATGACCTGACACCTGAGAGACCTTGGGGATATTTTCAGCAACTTGTCATTGGATATTTCCTTTCAAGAGAGGTAGTGCACTTGTGTACTGCCTGTGTTGAGAAAGTGTGCAAAACACCCATCAACAGAAGACAGCGAGCTTGTTGCAACTGAGGAGTTGCAAGCTAAAAGTATACCACAGGTGCTACTAAATGAGTGGGCAGTAGAAAATTTTGTGGATAATCCAAATGAACTCATTTAGGAAGTTGGTTTGGGTGTTTATGTGTTGCATGAACTAGAAAAAAAGATGCCAAATCTTGAGAAGAAGGTAGAACAACAATTACCACAACAAGATGATCTATGGAAAATGTATTTTGATAAATCCAAAAGAAAAAAATGGAGTTGGTGGAGGTACAATGTTGGTCTCTCCACATGGTGATAAATATTATGTTTCTTTCATATTTCCTTTTTCCTATTCTAACAATATTGCTGAGTATGAAGGTCTGATTCAAGGCTTGGAATGGGCAAGGAGAAGAGGAATAAGTTGTTTGCAAGTATTTTGGGATAGTGAACTAATTTTTAATAAGGTGAGAGGGTTAAATGTGACAAAAAATGATGCTTTGAAATCTTATAAGTATAGGGTATGGGATATGATAGAGGATTTTGATGCCTTTAATATGATATCAATCCCTAGGAGTCAAAATAAGCACACAAAAAGATTGGTTGTAATTGGTGCCCAATTTGACATACCCAATGAGATTAGAAAAGAGAAGGTACAAAAACATGTTGAAATTGTAGTTAGGCTTTCTATTCCTGACAACAATGTTCACTGGCAAGTCTTTGAAAGTGATGAGCAAGTATTAATTTTTCTGCTTGAGGAAGATCAATTTTTGGTTGTAAATCAAGAGAAACTTAAACAACAATATGAAGATAAGATTATTCAGCTTAGGACAAATAAGCTACCCAAGGGTTTGGTTACATTAGATTCCATTTTTAGTACTGATGACTATCTTAAAAGGAACAAAACCAGCATTTAGATTAAAGAGGAGCATTATGAAGAGCTGGAGATTTTTAAAGGTAAGCTTCTTAAGATAGGAAAAATCTGTTCATAATCATATAGGCAAGCTTTTGTTGCTTTATGTCAAGAGTTTTAGGATGTTTTTGCTTGGGATTATTCTGATTTGAAAGGATTTGATCCTAGAATTTCTCAACATACAATAGAACTAGAACCCAACACAAAGCCTGCAAGACAAAAACAAAGACCTTTAAACCCAAAACTGGAACCTCTTATGATTACAAACACACCTCCTGGGTTTCTAACCTTGCCCCAGTTAGAAAGAAAAATGGGAAGATTAGGCTTTATGTTGATTTTAGAGATCTTAATAGGGCATCTTTGAAGGATCATTACCCACTACCCTCTATGGAGCAGATCCTTCAAGTTGTTGGTTCAGAGAGATTTTCACTGCTTGATGGATATTCTAGTTATAACCAGGTATTGGTCAAATAAGAGGACCAATATAAGACTACATTCACAATAAAATGGGGTAATGTGGCCTACAAGATCTAATGCCTTTCGTCCTGTCCAACGCTGGAGCCACTTTTCAAAGGGCTATGTACATGGTGTTTCAAGGTTTAACCAATAAAATTGTGCTCATTTATCTGGATGATGTAACAATATTCTCTAAAGATGTTGATGAACATCTGCTGCATTTAAAACAAGTGTTTGAAAGATGTAGGGAATATGGAATATCCCTTAATCCCAAGAAGAGTATCTTTTTTGTCCATGAGGGTAAGCTGTTAGGACACAGTGTTAAAACAAGGAATTACTATTGATCCTAAGAGAGTGAAAGCCATTTTAGAGCTACCTTTACCCAATCACAAAAAGGGGCTGTGAAGCTTCCTTGGCAGAATTAATTTTTTGAGAAGATTTATCCGAGATGTTGTAAACCTTTTGAGACCATTCAATGCTATGTTAAAGAAGAATGTAAGCTTTAGCTAGAATAGAGAAGATAAAAACAACTTTGAAGCTATTAAGGAGGCTTTAGCATTAGCTCCTACATTGGTAAACCCAGATTTTTCAAAAGACTTCATTCTGTATGCTTTTGGCAACATAGATTTTGTTTCTGCAATGCTAGTACAAAAAAATAATGAGGGCTTGGAATAACCCATTTCCTTTTTCATCCAAGGTTTTGTAGATTATGAACAGAGGTATTCATTTGTGGAAAAACATGTTCTAGCTGTAATCATAAGTTTGAAAAAATTTAAACCTTTGATTTCCAACAACAAGATACATTTGATGGTTGCCCACCCAAGTGTGAAGGAGTTTCTACTAAGAAAGGACCTGAATGAAAAGAGGGCTAACTGGATTATGAAAGCTATGGAATATGATATAGATATTAAGGTCACTAAGCTCATAAGAGGGAAGGGATTGTGTGAGTAGCTAGCTGTAGGATCTGAAAATGAAGGGAAAACAAAAATAGAGGTTATTTTAGTCACTGATGATCAGGTTCAGAATGTTGCACCTGCATTAGGTACAAGTTGGGTTCATGAGATGACTCTTTTTTTTTAGACTAGTGAATGTCCACCAAGTTTAGACATGGAAAAGAGGAGATACTTCAGATTGTAGTCCATCCCTTATGTGTTGATTGACAATGTTTTATTCAGAAAAGATCTTAACGGTGTGCTATTAAGATGTATTGATCACAATTAGGTAGAAAAAGTATTTCATGAGTTCCATGATGGAACTGCAGGGGGTCATTTTTCCCCAAGAACAACTACATGGAAAATAATGAGAGCTGGCTATTATTGGCCAAGCATGTTTAAAGATGCTCATGCATGGGCCAAGAAATGTGTAAAGTGTGCAATCTTTGTAGGAAAAGAAAGGTTGCTAGCATTACCTCTACAACCAATTCAAGTGGAACAACCCTTCATGAGATGGGGCATTAACTTTATTGGACCCATAAACCCACCTTATAGTGTAGGTCATAGGTGGGTACTTACTGCTACTGATTATTTTACAAGGTGGACTGAGGCAGTGACTTTGAAAGAAGCCAATGAGAATGTTATTTTGATTTTTTGTGGTGATTTTGTAACTAGATTTGGGGTTCCTAAATCAATTATCTCAGATAATGACTTAGCATTTTTTGGACTCATAGTGAGTGATTGGGCTGTTAGGAATGACATATATTTGAATACTACATCTTACCCCCAAGGTAATGGTTTGGCTGAATCAACAAATAAGAACCTTATAAGAATCATTAAGAGAATGATGGAAGATAATCTGAGAGCTTGGCAGACCAAGCTGCAATCTGCCTTATGGGTAGATAGAATAACTTCCAAATGATCTATTAGAAATTCTCCATATGTACTGGTTTATGGTAAGGAGGCCAGATTTCCTTTGTCTGTAGAGTTTCCAATGCTTGATATTATCCATCAGTTGGAAATGTTTGAAGAACAAGACCCATTGGCAGTTAGATATGCTCAGCTCATAAAATGGAGCTGGAGGAAACAAGAAACAAAGCTATGAAGTCTTTGGAGTATCATCAACTCCAAACTAAAATATTTTTTGATAAGAAGGCAACTCCCAGAGTATTCAAGGAGGGTGATGTTGTGCTCAAGTGGGATGAGTTGAAAAGGAGGCCAGGAAAGCACACTAAGTTTGATACTTTTTGGAGTGGCTCATTTGTCATCACAGAGTGCAAGGAGCACAATGCATCCCAGTTATCAAAGATGGATGGAGAGATTCTTCCTATCCCAGTCAATGGGATACACCTCAAATGCTGCTTTGAGGTTTGAACTATATCACATTTGCTAGTTTAGGAGTTTTTGCTTTCAATAAGTGTTTTTCTACCTTAGTTTAGTTGTTGTTTTTAAATTCCCTAAGTTCTTTTCAGCACAATTAGATAGTTTCCCAAATGTAGTTTCATTTTCAATAAGTTTCCAAGGTGTTATGAGTTGTTTATGCTAAGTTGCAGCATTGAATAAGATTGTTTTCAGATTTGTTTTGAGTTTCTAAGTGACCCTGTGCCCAATGAATAGTCTAGGCAACTGGTCTTCATGTTTAGCAGGCAAACATATAATAGATGTCGCTAGAAATGTTACCCATTTTTATTAAGTTTTCTCAAGTTGATTGGGCTTAAGTGTTTGCAAACTGAAAGTGGGGTACATTTCTTATTTATCTTTCCGATATTACATTCAATTATATAAGCAGAAATAAAAAAGATTACAAGATTATAGTGATAGATCATTGCATTTATACAAGTGCATGTATCATAGAAAAGATTTACACAATTTTTTTAAAAAAGTAATCTTTATTGATATAAAAGTGCATATTTGTCTCACACAAGCCGTGAGACTAACTTATTCAATGTAATGAAGAAAATTTTATGCATTGATGGATAGATGAAATAGAATGCACATATAAGGAAAGAGGCCAATCATTGCTTGATGACTAGTTTGGTGTGTGTTTCCTTGCTTTGTCTCCTACCTTGAGCTGCTTTGAGCCCCCCTTAGCTCCATATTACTCTCGGTTCTTGCACTTGAGTGATAAAATGTTGTTAGAGCAATGAAGGTCTCTCACATTATAGGTACAAGCACCCATGGACATATAAAATGATCTCCATACACATTAAATAAGCATGCAAAACACTGATGCTCAAGAAAAAAAGGAACATATCAAACACCTTTGTCATATGCACATATTTTGTAACTTGTTGACTTCATGTGTAGGTTTAGGAAAAGTAATGTTGTTGTCTTGGTTCATTCAATTTCAGCATGTGGGTTAAAATGTGGCTCCCACAAGGGTTGAGCCCAACATGTTGCCCTTTGATTACATTCTAGAGGGATAATTGCATTTTTATTGTTAGATTTTGTGGTTGTGTTGCTAATATGTGGTTGTCATTGATGTCAACACAATTAGCATTAGTGAATTTTAAGCTGAATATGTTGAGGATATTAAGAAAATTGTAAAGGAATGAGTTATAGGTTGTTAGTGGTGAAGTGATGTTCTGTATGTTGGTAAGTTTTGTACGTTGATGATCAAAGGTTGTGGACTAAAGGGTTTTTTTCTGAGTATATCTAGTTTATCCACGTTGAGTTTTAGAGATCCACATGAAGATTTGATCGAGTTATGAAGATTTTCATTCTGACAGTTTTTATGTTTCTTTAGTTAGTGTTCCTGATTGAAGATGAGGCTATTTCAATTAGTTCAGTTGTTGCAGATGATTCTCTATTGGTTCATGATGGTTGTGGATGATTCTAGATCATGCTCTATCTTTTTTGCACATCCACATTGATCGTTGTGCTCGTGGTTGGTGATTTTCTCTTGCGCGTTCATGTTTTTCTTGTTCTTGGCCGACATAGTGTTTGTAGCATGTTGTGGATCTTCGAGGAGAAATTAATTGAAGTGTCTTCATGCTAGAGATGTTGATTTGTGTCCTCACTAAGCTGTGGATGACCTTGGTTGATTCACATTAATAATCTTTAATGTTTTGGGCTGACAGTTTATATTCATTTCATTATTTTTATTGAGGCCAACATGAAGGGGTGAAATTTCTCATTGCAGATATATAAGAGCGATTGGTTATTCGAATTAAGAGTGTGCAAGGGTGCAAGAGTGTGTGAGTGTATGCCAGAGTTTTCTTTTGTGTGTGTAAGTGTGAATATCATTCGAAGACATAGAATAGTGAGAGGTGTGTAGAAGATTGAAGAATTGTTCATGTGCTTAATCAAAATTGTAATCAGGCATTGGCAGATGTTATTTACTCTGTTCAAAATATGGATGGTTGTAATCCGAATCTCTTTGTAATACAATGTGTCTTCCTTTGTAATTGAGCAGCGAGCTCTGGGCAGTGTGCCAGTATGCATGAGCATTCCCCATATTTCATTCTCATTATATTTTTAACAGGGTATAATCTTGTGGACTGACTTCCACCATGGTTTTTCCCCTAATAGTGTATCCACATAAAAAATCTTGGTGTTATGTGTATTTTTGATGTGTTGATAATTTATGTTTTCATGGTTAATAATCAGATCTGAGAATAAAGTTGATAAGTTAAATAAGTTTTGAATTTCTGGAACAACTGATTCACCCCCCCTCTTAGTTGTTTGGCCTTGTATTGCCAACAATTGGTATCAAAGCTTGTTCCTTGGAAGAATTTTAACAACTTAAGGTGATTCGAGATGGCAAGTTACAAGAAGGATAGTCCAAGATTTGATGGAACAAATTATTCTTTGTGGAAGACTCGAATGGAGTGCCATCTGAGATGCAATTGTGAACCCTACTGGAACATTAAAAGTAATAGGTATATTATTCCACCGAATGGTAGATATGGTGAGTATAATATCTGGGCTAAGGAAGCTTTGTTGAGTGCTTTGACTGATTCTGAGATGAGAAATGTTATGGATCTGAAGACTACTCATGAGATCTAGAAAAAGTTGGAAACCTTGTATGAAGGTGATGCTAATGTGAAGATTGCTAAGTTGCAAAGTTTGAAAGGGAAATATGAAAGGTTGAGAATGGGTGATGATGAGAACATTAATACTTTCATGAAAAGAGTGAATGTACTTGTGTGTGGTATTAGATGTGTTGGTGGAAAGATAGATGAATCTGAGATTGTTGCTAAAGTGCTTAGATCCCTACCTAATTCTTACAAAGTCAAAGCTAGTGCTATTGAAGAGCTCTAGACTGTAACAAACATAACCTAAGATACGTTGGTTGGTAAGTTGACTTCTTTTGAGTTGAGTGAGTTTGGTGATGCCCTTCCTAAGGTTGAATATGCATTTAAGGCTACCACTTCTAGAAGAGATAGACAGAGATATGATCTGGGTGAGAGTTCATCTAGAAAGACATTCAAGTGTGAGGATGAAATTAGACAGATTGAAGAAGAAGAAAGAGAGCTATAAGAGCTAGAAGTACTTATTGTCAAAAGAGTACTAAGAGGAAAAGGTAAGTATGGAGTAAAATTGCCTCTTAAATATTTTTCTTGCAATAAGATAGGTCATTTTGCATCAAGGTGTCTGGAAAGAGCTCCTAAACCAAGACATAACAAGCCTAGATTTTAGAAGAAGTGTTACTATGTTGTTGATGAAGGCATAACAAATGATGAATCTGACAAAGGAAATAGAAGTGATGATGAATGGGTATTTATTGCTATCAAGGAAAATGATTGTGTATCTACTGAATCTGCTGGTTGTACAAATGTGTAAAAATCCCTAGCTACTCGAGTTGAAGAAAAAGATGAATGGGTAATTGATAGTGGATGTTCACATCATATGATAGGAGATAAAAGTAAGTTTGTAAGCTTGGAAAAGTATGATGGTGGTGTTGTGAGATTTGGTGATAATATAGCTGGTGTAATCCATGGAAGAGGATGCATTTCTCTTGATGGTAAGCATAATACTGATGATGTTCTGTATGTGGAAGGCTTGAAGCATAATCTTTTGACTATTGGTCAAATGGTTGATAAGGGATACAATCTTCAGTTCAAGGATGGAAAGTGCAGAATATTGAGTTCCGGAAATGAAATTGCATCAGGAACAAAAAAGAAGAAGGTAATATCTTTCACTTGAGTGCCGCTAGTAAAATTTGTTTGATTACTCAAGTTGATGAGATTTGGTTGTGGCATAGGAAAATGTTTCATGTTAACTTTGATAATATTGTCAAGATAAGTTTCACTAAGGCTGTGAGAGATCTACCTAAGTTGGTGAAACCTACTAATGCAATATGCAAGGAATATTAGTTGGGAAAACAAACCAAAATTTTATTTTAGAGTAAAAATCATTGTTCAAATGAATTGTTAGAGCTTGTGCATACTAATCTGTGTGGTCCCTCTAAGATCAGGAGTTTACAAGGTTACATGTATTTCATGTTACTCATTGATGATTATTCTAGAATGGTATGGGTTACTTTCTTAAGGGAGAAATCTGAAGCATTAGAAATGTTCAAGATCTTTAAATCTATGGTTGAGACAGAGACATGTTTGAAGATTAAATGTCTGAGATCAGATAGAGGTGGTGAATTCACTTCCAGTGAATTTAATTCTTTTTGTGAAGAACATGGAATAAAGAGACAATTATCTACACTGTGGACCCCTCAACAAATGGAGTTGTGGAAAGGAAGAACAAAACAATTGAAGATGCTACTAGAAAAATGATGCTGGAAGGAAATGTTCCTCATATCTATTGGAGAGAATCTGTGAGTATTGTTGTGTACACACTCAACCGGGTACAAATAAAAGGTGATACTGGTAAGACCCCTTTTGAGCTATGGACTAGTCAAAAGCCTACTATTAAATACTTCAAGATATTTGGAAGAAAATGTTATATTAAGAGAGATGAAGACATAGGAAATTTTGATGCTAGGAGTGATGAAGGTATCTTTTTGGGTTATTCTACTAAAAGCAAGGCCTACCGATGTTACAATAAAATATTGAAGAAAATGGTTGAAAGTGAAAATGCTAAGGTTGATGAAGACTTAGGTACAACATCCAAAACCTATGGATATGATTTTGATGATTAGGATGACAATACAAACCAAGGAAAGCAAGATCAAACTACAAATCAAGTGCAAATCAATCTAGTGAATCAAGAGAATGGAGAAGAAGGAGAAACTAGTGGAAGCACATAAGAGAGATCAGAAGAGCCTGAAGTTGAAGAACTTCCTAAGAAGACTCTGAGGTATGTAAGACTGAATCATCAAGAAGATCAAATTATAGGTGATAAGAACAAAGGTGTCCAGACTAGGAGAAAGATTGCTAAAGAGTATTGCTTGATTTCAAAGACTGGGCCTACTAGTGTGAATGAAGCATGTAGAGATGAGCATTGGGTTGAAGCAATGAAAGAAGAGTTAAAACATATTGAAAATAATGATACATGGATTCTTGTTCCCAGACCTAAGGATAAGAATGTCATTGGAACCAAATAGGTTTTTAGAAACAAAATGAATGAGCAAGGTGAAGTGGTTAGAAACAAAGCAAGACTGGTATGTAAAGGATATTCACAGATGGAAGGAATTGATTTTGAAGAGACCTTTGCCTCTATTGCTAGAATTTAAGTTGTAAGATGATTTCTTGCCTATGTTGCTCACAAGAACTACAAATTTTATCAGATGGATTTCAAATCAACTTTTCTAAATGGTGAATTGGAAGAAGAAGTGTATGTTGAGAAACCTAATGGATTCCAGTTGACTGACAAGGAAGATATGGTGTGTTGGTTGAAGAAAGCACTGTATGGACTCAAGCAAGCCCCAAGAGCATGGTATGGAATATTGGATAAGTATTTGTTGAAGCTTGGATTTCACAAAGGTACTGCTGATAGTAATCTGTATTTCAAGATTGATCATAATAAAGATTTGATTGTTGAAGTCTTTGTTGATGATATCATTTTTGGAGGAGATGATTGTTTGTGCATGAATTTTTGCTAATGAGATGCAAAATGAATTTGAGATGTCCATGATTGGTGAGATGAAATTCTTTTTGGGATTGCAAATTACTTAGTTAGATAAAGGAATTTTTATATCTCAGTCCAAGTATGTGAAGGAATTGCTGACGAAATTTGGTATGGAAGATTAAAAGCCAATTGGTACACCCATGTTGAGAAGATGCAACTTGCCAATAGAAGATGATTCTTTGAAAGAAAATTAGACAAGATATAGATCAATGATTGGTGGATTTCTATATTTAACTCAAACCAAGCCTAATATCATGTATGTTGTATGTATTGTTGCAATATTTCAAGCTGATCCGAAGGAATTTGATGTGAATGTTGTGAAGAGAATTTTTAGATACTTGAAGGGAACTATTGATCTTGGCCTATGGTATCCTAAAGATGATGATCTTACTTTGAGTGCCTTTATTGATGTTGATTTTGCAGGAGATGTGAATGACATAAAAAATACTAATGGTGGAGCATTTTTCTTGGGTAAGAAGCTAATTTCATGGTTGAGCAAGAAGCATAATGCCATTTCCTTGTCTACTGCAGAGGCTGAATACATTGTTGCTGCTAACAATTGTACTCAATTCCTGTGGATGAAGAAGATGCTGAAGGATATCAAAGTTGTATATGATGAGCCTATTGCTATATTTAGTGATAATTCAAGTGCTATTAATATTTCTAGGAATCCGGTGTTGCATTAAAAAACAAAGCATATATCTATCAAGTTTCATTGTTTGAGGGACAAGATAAGTGAAAAGGAAGTCAAATTGGAGTATGTGCCTACTAAGGAGAAGATTGCAGACATCTTTACAAAGTCGTTTCCTAAGGATACGTTTGAGTATCTTAGAGGGAAGTTAAGGGTAATTACCCCTCCTAATCAGAACTAAGGATGCATTGCATTGCATCAGTCTGTGCATTTCATAGTCATATCTTGTTTCGGATTGATGTTGTGGTGGTTGCTACTCAGGTGGAGTAGTTAGAAGTTCAGATGTTCAGATATGTGGTTCAGAGTTTGTGTGAAGCTTAGAGATATTTGTCATTGATGTCAAAGGGGGAGAAGATTCATGTGAAAAAATTGTGATTATTTGGTGAGAAGAGCCTTGTGGGAAAAGATTATGTGAAAGTGTTGAGGAGAAAATGAGTCAAATCCTAAGGGGGAGTAAGTGTCAAGAGTTAGTTGTGTTGATGGTGTTTTTCACATCATGTGTTGCCATCAATGCCAAAGGGGGAGATTGTTGGATGTTGTGGTTGTGTTGTTGATATGTGGTTTTCATTGATGTCAACACTATTAGAATTAGTGCATTTGAAGCTGAATATGTCGAGGATATTGAGAAAATTGTAAAGGAATGAGTGATAGGTTGTTAGTGGTGAAGTGATGTTCTATATGTCGATAAGTTCTATATGTTGATGATCAAAGCTTATGGACTAAAGGGTTTATTTCTGAGTATATCTAGTTTCTCCATGTTGAGTTTCAGAGATCTGCGTGAAGATTTGATTGACTTATGAAGATTTTCATTCTAATAGTTTTTTTGTTTCTTCAGTTAGTTTTCTTGATTGAAGATGAGGCTATTTCAGTTAGTTCAGTTGTTGTGGATGCTTCTCTATTGGTTTTTGATGCTTGTGGATGTTTCTAGATCATGCTCTATCTTTGTTGCACGTCTGCATTGATCGTTGTGCTCGTGGTTGGCAATTTTCTCTTGCGTGTTCATGTTTTTCTTGTTCTTGACTGACATAGTGTTTGTAGCATGTTGTGGATCTTCGAGGAGAAATTAATTGAAGTTTCTTCATGTTGGAGATGTTGATTTGGGTCCTCACTAAGCTATGTCCGACCTTGGTTGATTCACATTAATAATATTTAATGTTTTGGGCCGATAGCTTATATTCATTTCATTATTTTTATTGAGGCCAACATGAAGGGATGAAATTTCTTGTTGTGGATATATAAGAGAAATTTTTTATTTGAATTAAGAGTGTGCAAGGGTACAAGGTTGTGTGAGTGTATTTCCAGAGTGTGCTTTTGTGTGTGCATGTGCGAATATCATTAGAAGATAGAGCAAAGTGTGAAGAAGTGTGTAGAAGAGTGAATAATTGTTCATGTGCTTAACTGGAATTGTAATCAGGCATTGGCAGATGCTATTTACTTAGTTCAAAATCTGGATGGTTGTAATCTAAATCCCTTTGTAAGATAGTGTGTCTTCTTTTGTAATTGGGAAGTGAGCTCTAGGTAGTGTGCCTGAATGCATGTGCATTCCCCATATTTCATTCTCATTATACTTTTAACAAGGTATAATCTTGTGGACTGACCTCCATCGTGGTTTTTCCCCTAACAAGGTTTCCACGTAAAAAATATTGGTGTTATGTGTGTTTCCGATGTGTTGATAATTTATTTTTTCATGGTTAATATAATCAGATCTAAGAATAAAGTTGATAAGTTAAATAAGTTTTGAATTTTTGGGACAACTGATTGACCTCCCCTCAGTTGTCTTCCCTTGTATTTCCAACATTTATATCTTATTGAATCTCTATTGAAAAGTCTCATTAATCATGTTTCTATTAGCAAAGAAAGGTAGCATTATTAATGGGATTCATCTCATAGTAATAATGATACTCCTTGTCAATAGAAACATATCACAAGGCTCACCCACAAAGATTCAATGAGGTTCTTATGATTTACTTAAGGAGGAGCTATCATAAGCTACCTAGGGTCAGTCATGCCTAGTCATTAAGACAACGTTGTCACTTTGAGAACAGTGATTTATATTGGAAAGGTGGCATCATTAAAGAGCAATACTCTAAAATTCTGTAAGTGCTCATAAGATCAAAAGACTGTCTCTATTAAAGGAAGCATGCTATGTACACATGATAAGTCAAAAATGTGCCAAAGTAAATATGGGAAGATCAATATACAATAATCTTGGGAAAAAAAGGATAGTGACAACATAAAGTTACTGTCAAGGGATGTTTGAACATTGTCAATTTGCATATTCAAAGTGTGTACCTTGGAATTTTACCCTACTCTAATGTGAAAAATAACTAAAAATGCAAGTGATAAAAGACTAAGGACACTTCAAGATTAGCCTAAAGAGTGATAAAACAAGAAGGAAAATAGATAAAACAAGATGCAAATGGTTATACCTTCCTTGCTATTGAAGACTCCTTGGTTGGCCCTTGATTGAGAAGATTTTGTGTGCTCCTTAGATGGCTTCTTGAGTGGCTAAATGCAAGATCAACTTATGCAAAATGATTAAAATGGATGGCTAGATGATGGTAAATGATTGAGAATGCAAATTGGCAGTATAAGGTTGCTCAAATCCAAAGTGTTGAAAATGCCCTTAAGGAGGGGGTATTTATAGAAGAATTTGAATTCTCTAGAGAATTCAACGGTTGAGATGCATCCAACAAGGTCAAGATGAAGGGCTATGGTGGGTTGAGAATCCACAAGCCCTCACATCTTGACATGTGGATGGTGAAGCGGCCAAGAGAAGATGAGGTGTAAGTGAGGTGTCAAAAAGGTACATGAGGTGGAGGAAGGACAAGTACCTTCCAAGCATCTTGGGGAGTGAGAAGATTTCCTCAAAAAGGGATTCCTTGTCCCTAAGTGGGAGTGAAAGGGACATTTGAAGAATTTTGGAATTCCTCAAAAATCTACATGGGAAAAGGAGAGGTGGTTGAAAATATAAATGTGAATTAAAAATTCACATTCTTAGGAGAATCTAAAGGATAAAAGGTGAGCTCCAAAAAGGTGGGACTTGGTCACATGTGGAAGATGTGACAAGTCCAAGGTTCTAGAAGGCTTGGAAAGATAAAATGTGAATTCAAATTTCACATGGGGAGGAGAGAGACATAGGGTGAATAAATGAGAATTGAAAATTCTCATGGGAAGGAGGGTCAATGTCCAAAAAGGAAAAATGGAAGAATTGACCAAAAAGTGGTGCTAAAAATGGCTAATGACCTTGGTTAAGGTTGTGCAAATATTGGATTAGACTAATTAATGGAAGATTAGAGGCAAGTGGCAAATGTAGGAGGATGTGACATAATCTTTGATTAAGAGGATGCACATCATAATCATAAATTAATTAAATTAATTCAGATTAGGGCAAGATCATGGAGGATGTGACAAGGAGAGAGAAAATGAAGAATTTTAAATTGATTTTAAATCAAAAGGGGAAAAATGACTAAATTAAATAAATTGTTGTATTTATTTAATTTAGAGAGGAAGAAGGTGAAAGATAAAGCATTTAATGATTAAATTAAATACTTTATAGATATGAGATAAAAGGTGCAATATTAATTTAATAAATTAATATTTAATATGGTAGACGAAAAGGGAGTAAATTTAATCATATGGGAGTGATTAAATTTAGATGTCTACACAAAGTCACCAAGTAAAGTGACAGTAGTTTGAAAACTAGTGAGGTGATCTTATAGCATCATCAGAAGAGAGTGGAAGAGTACATTGGCATACAAGGAAACCATGTAGTGATGATAACACCCCATGCATTCTTTAAGAAAATAATGATCAAACTGAGAGCTTGGAGGTAGAGAGTTTGATCATATCAAAGAGCATGGTGAAATGGTTATGGATCCACAATAGCAACCTAAAGCTAGTTTATGGTCAAAACTAGAGGAATGCAATATAAACAACTCATGTTAATCAATAAGGGAATTGAGGATGAGAAAGAGAACTATTAGACACAGTGTTGCTGAGTTATGAACAATCAAGGATAAACTTATATAGTTTCTATTACCAAGTAACAATAGGTATCAATCACATGGCATGAGACAATATTCCGAAAATCAAAGCATGATAGTTAGTATAATGCAATTTTCAATTTCAAAGGGAAAGAAGTGAAAATTTTGATGAAAGTTTGAAGAAGACAGTTTATAGGAGGATTGTCATTGAGAGGACAAATAAATTTAAGGGACAACCTTATGTACATGGTAGTGACAGTCTAGGATTCATACATTTGTTGATAGTTTGAGTTTGTGGTGACTGAATACTTCATACTTTGTACAGTGGTGGTTCCTGTTAAAGGATAACCCACAATGATGCAACTACTAAATTTAGATAAAAAGACAACATTAAGGAAAGTAACATGAGGTACAACAATATGTTAAGGAAATGTTACAAGATTTAAAGAGGATAGTGAATGACTTTAGACAACCACTATGAGTTGAATACATCATGCTTTGAAAAAGAGAACAAACTTGAACATAGTAAAGTACTAGTCACTTTCTCTCAAATGGTGTTTAAAGAAGAATTTTTGCAATCTCTATATCTCATTGACAGTACAGTGTAGAACACAACCCCACTTTCCAAAGGATCATAAAAATCAGAAAAAGGAAAATATTTACTACCATGAATCATCAATAAGTCATGGGCATGTAGTTTCATGGTTTCATTATGACAACACAAAATAACAGGTGTCCTGAATTTGACTTATATAGGGAATGCAAGAAAACATGCAGTGGTTATACTAATACTTGACAATAATCATCTTTGTCAATGAGGTTATGAAGTTCCTATGGTCATCATTTCATAAAAGGACCATTAATTTGAAGGAAGATGTTTGTTAAGGCAACATGCAAGACTAATGCATAGTCATTGTAGGTGCACAATACAAATGCATGTAAGGTGTCTAAGAATAAAATGGAATTAAGTAATAGATCTCAGACGTGATAACAACTCAAAGGACAATATCTTTTCTTTGTAACATAAACAATGCAGAACTGAAAGTACAGTCATTTTATCTTATGCACTGAAGCAAACAGATTCTAAAGAATTTTAAGTTGCAAATGAATAGTAAAAGAACATCTATAATTTGTAACATGCTAATCACTAGAAGGTAGACTATTTTTAAGTCATGAGTACAAAATATTAATGGCCTGTTTCCAAAAATTCTACTAGAGTGAGAAAAGAAACATCAAATTCATCCATAATAGAAATAGTGTGGCCATAATGATTTATTGTCTTATGCTAAGAGGTAAATCCCAATAAGAGCAAAGTTAATCTCAGTCTTGGGGTTTTGGAATAAGAACTCAGATTGAAAAATAATAGAAAATGGAGAATTCGGGCTTTTGAAGAAAATCCTTCAATGGAGAGACAACATGAAAGCTACAGGAGAAATGCATGAATATAACATAAATTACTTTCTTCAAACAAAACATCTTAAAGAGAATGTAGCCGCAACCTAGAATAATGTTTTTCTTGGAAACTTATTTGGGATTTTCCCTCATATATCAAATAAGCTCCATATTTTTACAAGAAAGGAAAACAATCTATAGGGGAGTTTTTTTTACAACATTCAAAAACCCACTTGGGGTTTCATTGTTTCGAGCCCAGAGAACTCATCTTAAGGGTCGACCAAAAAAAATGGTGTTTTATGCCCTACAGTGAAGGATATGGCCGCGCCCTATTTCAATTTGTGCCTCATTTTTCTATTAAGAATGTCACATATCCCTCAATATTGAAGCAAGAAACAACAATGGGAGTGTAAAGAGATACATAGAACATGCATTTCTTTCTATTATGGCTCGAAATGAGCTATTTTATTCTTTAGAAAATAAGATAGAACAGTCAAGATGCCCTCAAAGTCTCACTTGGAGTTTTATTTTGAATAAAAATGTAGTGAAAATGCCTCTGTTTGGTCTCAAAACCGCCATGAGAATGCTTCCTCAGGGCTCAAAGAGAATCTATGTAGTAGAAAAATTCAAGGAGGAAGCAATAGGGGAAAAAACATATACAAATGTATTAGAAGGAGAGCTATAGGACCGCGGCCTTTTTGGCCTAAAAACCAACTGATAACAGTTTATTATTCATTTTTTGTTTGAAGATAGCTCTTACCAGTGTGATTCTAGGAAAAATCAACAAAAAAATGCTTCTGATTGTCAAAACATCTTTAAAAAATGGCATCCATAGATTCTTGCAGAGCTCATTACAAACCCTTATGTCAACAACATAACTTCTTCATGAAGTTTCAAGAGAAATGAAGTGAATTTTTTTCATTTTTGTGATGCTTTTGTTTTAGGGTTTGTAACCCTAATACAATGCCAATAGAAACTTGGCATTTTTTGCCTAAGTTTAAAAAAATGAAATGTCAACTAATAGAGCCCATGGCTTTTATTGATGATCACTTTCATGCCTTAGGAGATTTCATAATATTTTAAGTGTTCTTCCTTGTATATGCCATGTCATCACTCTTTTTATGGCCGAATTATGGGCCTTTCTAAAATTTTGCATTCTTTAAAATGTGAAACATCTACTTTAGTGATGTTTATAAATCACTTAAAGTAAAGATGTTCTTTAAATGCAAGATTGAATGAAGGATCCACTCATATATTCAGTTAAGGAGAGAAGTTATGCATTGATTTATGACATGGAGAACATATAGGGGGTGGATAAAATAGTTTGGAGACATGTACCCATGTATGTAGGAGAATTTATGCTTATTATTGGAGGAATTACATGAATCTAGGGGTGGTTTTGCATGCCTAGATGCTTGGCATGGTCAAACCCACTTTCCCCACACATTGAAATCAATTTTTGGGGGAAGCTAGCGGCTCTGTTTTAGGCTATTTTGAGGGATCTGACCCAAGTTAGTTGATAGCTCCTATTTTGGTGCAACTACTTTGAGTTGAGTATTTGATTCTCTTATTGACTCATTTTTTGAGTTAGTTCTGAGTATGCATTTTTTGTAGTTAGTGACTTCTGAAAGTCCTTATATAGTTTTTGACATATTGTTGTAACTCTTTGGATATGAAATACATAAGATACCTTGGCTATTACTGGTAATGAAATCCTTTCCTTTTTGTTCTTTGCAGTTTTGTGTATGTTAAATGATTTGATCAAGCTATTTGTGAAACTTTTCATGATTTCCTTCTAGCTTTGTCTCATAAGTTATACCTTTCTACAAATAGTGTGTTTAAGCAAGTTGCTAATTGTGTCTAAAATGCATATTGCTTGCTGATTGTGAAGTTAACCTTCCCTTTAGCTAGTTTTGTGTTCAGTCTTTTTAGTGAAGCACTTATGCAAAAACACATAGTAATGAATTGTGAAAACTTAGTTCCTATCAGTTCAAGCCAAGTGTTGAAGTTTCTAGTTTTCATTATCCTTGTTAGTTTGGTGTATCACCCATTAGTTTTATTTTTTTAGTATTTCCTTTTAAGTTTTCTTTCTCCCTTTTCCTCAACAAAAATAAGTAGTTTTAGGTGACACCATAGGAAGCTAACCTTCTTCGAAGGTTGACCTTTGTTGACAAGTTACCCACAACTTTAGAGGTCTTCGCATGTTTTCTTTGAGTTGTTGAATTTCATATTCAATAGGGCATAAATTTCAGTAGAAAACATGACCTTGCAAGTTGAGGTCAATTCTTTAAAGGACAACTTCCTCTTTTGATCTAAGTGCAGATATGTTGGTCCAATCCAACACATAGAAATATACCACTACCCTAATTTTACCAACTCACACGGGAAAAGGGGTAGAAGGAATGCATGAAAGGGAAAGGGGAGGTGATACACGAAGACTAGAAATTGTTTCTTTTTGCTCAAAAATGCACATGGTATCAATGAAAATGGCAGGACTTACATAATTCTTTGTTTAACCAATTTTTAAGGACAAATATGGATGTTATGGTTTGGCAAGATGTTGGAAGGAAAGAGATTCACTATCTTGAGGTATGGAGGTTTCTTCTTGCTCAAAATTACACATGGTATCAATGAAAATGGTAGGACTTACATAATTCTTTATTTAACCACTTTTTAAGGACAAATATGGAGGTTAGGGTTTGGCAAGATGTAGGAAGGAAAGAGATTCACAATCAACATCTACAAATATAGTTAACACATCATATATGTATGAAACATGATGAAGCTGAACTCAGACATGAAGGTAAGAGAAATATACAAAAACATAACACAACCAAGAGGGAGAAGAGGTAAAACTAGTGATTTTCATTAATACAAAGGCATAGAAGCCATTTTACAGTTGTAGAATGAAAAAATACATGTCTGCCAAAGAAAACCCTAGGAAGAACCTAAAAGAAGAACCCTTGAAATGAGTACAATGATTTTCTTTATAGTTTAGGCATAACTTAGATGTTTTCAAATCAAACCCTAACCCTAATAGGGTTAACAGTTAGGAGAAAATATAATCGGATAAAAAATGAATGATCTAGCCCTCAAATCCTGCACTGAAGGTCGACCAAGATGGCCCTAATATGCATGTCATGTTGTCGCATTAATGGCCTTGATAAGCATGCCATGTCATCACATTGATTTCCCTACAAAATAGACAAAAACCTCCCATAAAATCTGCCATGAAGTCATCCATGAATGGTTTGCAATAGAAGGAATGTCTTTGTAACACGTAAAGGAGCATGGGCATCACTTTTACGTTGAATATGGCATGGGGTTCCATGCAATAATTATTTCTGTAATATAAGAGATTTGATCTGGTAGATGAAATGTTGCTCAAACATGAATGCAAATGCTTTCACAAAAAAGGGTGATTAGCTATTGAGGAATTTGAATTTGGGTTGTAGATTTGAAACATTCGTTGCAAGATCTATGGTCAATGCATCCCTTAAGACAACCACAAAAAAATTGAAATGCTTTTGGTAGAAATCTAGTGCGAAGAGATTTAACGCTCCAATTAGAGACCATTGCATAGTCTTTTAATTTTCAACCAAGGTGATCCCACAATACTGGTTTACAATTTTTGGCCAAACTGGACACTGAACTAATTTTTTCTAACTAAATCTTCACTTTCGGGCACCTATAGCGGCTAAACTGTGAGGAATTTGAAGATGATGCAAACTAGTGATTTGTGACATTTTGTCTGTAGATTCTAAATATGTTTTTTTCAAAAAAATTGGAATCAAATTGCACTTCTTTTTCCATCTCCTTTGAAAACTAGTTTTTTTCAGTAAACACCATTTTTAAGGAGTGATGCTCACCGTATACAACATAAATTTTTTTCCATGAAGCATAAAATTCTATTTTTTCCAAATTTAGATTTGTATCTATGATATCTAGCACTTTTATTTGGTTTCATAGTGTTTTATTTAATATTTTTTCCTTAATCAAGTTTGAAGTCAAACCAATTACAATTCAGATATAGGCAGATTGTATACAACATAACTTTTTTTGTATGTATTGAAATTTATTTATTTTTTGTTGGGTCAAGGACTTCAATATCTAGTGCATTTATATTTTTCATTTTTTTTTGATAATATGCTATTTTTCCACATGTGCATAACAAAGAGTTTGATTTTCGGTGAAAAACCTACATTCATAAGAAATAAAAATATAATAATAAAATTAAATTTATTTAAAATTATACTTTTTAGGAAGCTTATAATAAGAACTACATACTTACAAAAAATAAAATTTAAATGAATTTATTTGATCCCCCAAAAGGTAAATCAAAAATGGTTTTTTATCAACATTTTGATAGGTGTAAAGGAGACTCTGTTATAGGTATGGTTTGAAAGTAGCAGGGTTCTATCCAAGGGGGTTTGATCTAAGGTGGTTCGATTAAACGCTCTTCAATTGGAATCCTTTAAATGGAACTTTTCAAGGCTTAAAGCATTATATTTTCTAAAAATATGTGATTTTAGCAAAAATTAGGATCTCCCAGAAATTGTAAACTAGTATTGTGGGATCACCCACCACCAAGTCCAATCAACACATTTAGGGAGAATATTTTCTTTTCAAAATTGTGCTCCAATGAAGAGTTTTCATGCACCAGCTAGTGAGTGGCTCGTTGCTTAGTGCATATTTCCTTAGTGCTAATCATGGAATCTAGGGGCCTTATTAGTCCATTTGGCATAAATTCATAAGGGAAGCTACAAACTGGCTTACCTTAGAAAATAAAATATGTGCAAGCTTGCACTTGGAGAAAAAAAAAACACCTAGGAACATACATTCCCTTAAGGAGAATGCAAGGTGCACAACCACACTTTTTCTAAAAGTAGAAACAACTAAACTAATATGTACATGACTTTAAAAAGATGCAAACTACAAAAATCTACATATGTTAAAGACAAAACTTTTGAAGGAGCTAATCTCCCTCAATCCATAGCTACAAAATTCACCCTCTGCAACCATTGAAAACATTTGCTTGTATGCAAGAAATTGCATACAATTCCTACATAGTGAAGAATCATCTAATTGTAAACCTTGTCATTGTAGGGAAGCCATATGATGCAAGTCTCAAATTTATCTAACATTGGTTCCTTAGGAAAACATACAACAATAGGGGGAATCTTTATGAAATTAGGTCAACATCTAGGGGTACAACCTATAGGGAAAAAATAATACTCCTTAAACAAGGGTGATCCACCATCATAACCATTTACCTCCTTGGAACATGAATTGAAACCAAAAGAGAAGGTTTCCATGTCACATGGTGATGCAAAGTATGGTAAGCTTGTTTGTTGGTCTACAAAGGCTAGACATTATATAAATTGGAAGTGTCCCAATCACCAATTTGAGCATTGTTATTCTACCCACAAAGGATAGCTCCATTTTCCTTTTCATGATTCTAATCTATTTACACAACCTTGAGTCCATGCTTCCCATAAATTAGTTCTATTTTCACTTGCAAATAGGGGGACGCCTAGGTAATTATTGGGAAGTTTAGTGAGCTTCAAAAATAAAATAGTTACAATCTCTCTTTTCTTGCAAATGGTTGTGTTGAATAAGAAAACATTAGACGTGCCAATTGACATACAAGACCAAAGCCCCTTAATATTTTTCCAATGTTTACTTCATTACTCTTGCTTATTTTAGCTTGGCTTGCCCAAACAACAAGGTGTTGTCAAAAAATTGCAAGTGTTTTGTTGCTTCAACATTTGGAGCAATCTTTAAACCCTTCCAGTCTTTTTGTTCTTTCATTCTCTAAATGAGGTGACCTAGAGATTCATTCATTCTGATGAAGAGGAAGGGATCATTTTGTCCCCTTTTCTTAGTCTATTGGACAATGTGAAGAAGCCATGAGGGTTGGGTAAGTGCACCAAGCTGTGACACAAAAATGGCTCTTAAGAGCCACTTTGTTTTTTGAAATCAGAAAAATTTGATGTGCATAAGAAAATGAAGATAGTTACACTCAAAATTTGAAGATGTAGCAAGAAAAATAGTTGTAGTGCTCTAATTCTAGTTTCTAAGCTACTATTTTTTTAATAAAATAATGAATATTAAGGGTTTCAAAAAGGGGGTGACAAAACAGGTCCTATTTTTATAAAAAAAAAATAGCATAGTGTCTGAGCTCCCCCCTTTTCATTAATTTTTTTTTAGAATTTAAAAAATCCAAATAGTGAGAAATTAGCTAACACCATTTAGTTTATCCCTGTTCTTTTAGCTAATTTTTTTAATGAATATATAATATTTTATGAATTTTCGAAGTGGACACATCCTGAAAAGTTGAAATTTGAGCGTGCTCCCCCCTAATTTTTTTGAAAAATAATTAAAAATCAATTCTTTTTTTTCCATCACATGTAGAATGAAGTCTATTTTAAAAAATGTAATTTGTTTCAAGATTTGATGAACGAGTAAAAATCTATCCTAAAACTAGCACATGTTGGTTTTTGACCAAAAAAAAAAGGAAATAACAATAGAAGTTATGGATGAAAACCTCAACATAATCAAAATGTAATAAAAATTATATTTAAATAGCTAAGAGATAGCCTAACATCATCAAGGGTTTTTTATAAACTTGCATTGAAAGATGTGCAAACGAGACAGTTAGCACAACCAAAAATATGTGTAAATTTGGTATCCTCTTGAGAAAATCACATCCATAAGCAACTCATTTGGCGAGCACAAAATTTGGTGCTCTCCAAATGGCACATCCCATTTGGAACTCTCCAAATTTGGTGAGTGTCAAATGGGATGTGTCATTTGGGGAGTGCTAAATTTGGGGCTCGCCAAATGAGCTACATTGAAAAAAAACTAACTTTTCTTTCTCTTTGTGTCTCTCTCCACCACTTTGATAATGCTTAGAGTTTGTGGTTTACATTCATTGATGGATAGTTGAGGTTTTACCTTTCACTCCCTCTCTACCTCCTTCCCTCTTAACCAATACGTACCCATTAGATCTCTCAACCCTCTCTAGGTCTCTCCTACACTCTCTACCTTGTTTTCCATCCTTAGGGTTTAAGGTATAGGGTTGAGGGTTCAATGTATAGGATAACTCCCCCTCTCAAGTCTCTTCCTCCCTCTATCCCTCACACCCCCTCTCTCTCAACTCTCTCCCTCCCTGTATCCCTTCCACCCCCTATCTCTCAAGTCTCTCCCTCGCTTTATCCCTTCCACCCTCTATCTCTTAGATCTCTCACACCCCCTCTCCCTCTATAAAGTCTATCCCTCCTACCCTAACTAGAAAAATATCTCTCCCTCACTCTATCCCTCCCACCCTCTGTCTCTTAGATCTCTCACACCCCCTTTCCCTCTGTCAAGTCTCTCCCTCCCACCCTAACTATACAACTCTCTCTCCCTCACAAGTTTCTCTCTCTCTCTCTCTCTCTCTCTCTCTCTCTCTCTCTCTCTCTCTCTCTCTCTCTCTCTCGGGTCTCCCCCACTCCCTCCCTCTCTCCCTCTCAAGTCTCTCTCTCTTAGGTCTCTCTTTTTAGGTATCTCTCCCTCTCATGTCTCTCTCTCTCTCTCTCTCTCTCTCTCGAGGTGTCTACCACTCCCTCTCTCTCTCCCTCTATCTCAAGTCTCTCCCTCAAAATATCCCTCCCACCCTCTCTCCCTCTCGGGTCTCTTCCCTCCACCCTAACTAGATATCTCTCTCTCTCAAGTCTCCTCCTCCCACCCTACCTAGAGAACTCTCTCTCCTCCAACCCCCTCTCTCACACTCCCTCTCTCTTAGGTCTCTCCATCCAAAATATCCCTCCCAACCTCTCTTCCTCTCTCGGGGTCCCCACCCTAACTAGATAACTCTCTCTCTCCCTCTCAAGTCTCTCTCTCAAGTCTCACTCCCTCCCACCCTACCTAGACTACTCTCTCTCTCTCTTAATCCAACCCCCTTTCTCACACTCCCTCTCTTAGGTCTCTCCTTCAAAATATCCCTCCCACCCCATCTCCCTCTCTTAGGTCACTCCCTCCCATCCTAACAAGATAAATCTCTTTCTCCAATAGTAGTCTCTCTCTCTCATGTCTCACTCCCTCCCACCCTACCTAGAAAAATCTATCTCACTCCAACCCCCTCTCTCACACTCCCTCTCTCTCTCTGTCTCTCTCACTCCAATTCCCTCTCTCAATTATTTATCTTTATATCTCCCTCTCATCTCTCTCTCTCTCAGTTATCTCTCTCTCAGGTCTCTCTCTCAGGTGTCTCCCACTCCCTCTCTCTTAGTTCTCTCCCTCAAAATATCCCTCCCAACCCCTCTCCCTTTCTTAGGTCTCTCCCACCCACCTTAACTAGATAAATCTCTCTCTTGAAGGGAAATTTGGTTCATCTCAAAAAGAGCATCCAAGATCAGTAAGTGTCTTCGGTAACATTCATTTCTTCAGAAAGCCTCACAAAGACATACTACTATGCCATAAAGTGGAATCATAAATAGCTCATTTCCCACCATTAATTCTTAGAGGAAATTTCATGCAATTTAAGATCTTTCAAGATCAACTAGTTTCAACAACATGCATTAAATAGATTCTACAAACAAAATCATTAAACATGTAAGATGAAAAAAAATACATGAACACAAAGATTTACGTGGGGAAAACCCTTTCAGGTAAAAAACCCCATGCTCCAAAAGAATAGATCCATTGAATTATTCAACAACCAAATACACAGTTACAATATAATTGTAGGATCTAAGCCTTTACATGGATATTTACATCTTGTTCCATTTGGAGAAAATCTAGCAGCATAACCCCTCTGAATCCAATCTCCTCTCACACTGTTCCAATGCACTACAAAATTACATACATACTTCTCAAACATTACAAGAAAAACTATCATAATAGACACTTCAACTTCTACTACCACCGAACAGTCATAACTGTAATCCTGCCAAGTCATTCTTGAACTGTCATGGGTTTGCGGGTCATAATAGACACTTCAACTTCTACTACCACTCCACCACAGTCCATCAAAATGACCATCACGGTGTCGTGGGTTACCGCTCCTTCACCTAACTGTCATGGAGTTGCGGATTATAACTCCTCTCGCACTACCACATGCCTCCTCACAAATTTTTGCAGGATGGTGGGTTACCTACCGCCAACCTGCTAGCACTAGCTTAAACCTTCGCAACACTATAGTGCAGTAGATTTTGACCCGACTCACCACCAACCTACTGGATGCTACAATACTGTAGTCCTCATGAAGCAACTATTGTGGGGTGGTGGGTAACGACTGTTCCCCACAATATCACAAGCTCTAATGTAGACTTCCATGGTACTACAATGTATAAAAATTGACCTTGGCTAAGTGTTTTCTTGATTTCAGAGAGCCTTAACCAGTAAGTTTGAGACACCTATTCTCAACATTCTCCCACTTGAAGAAGAACTTATTGGCTCCCAATCAATGCTCAAAGTCACTATATCATTCAAGACACTTGCAACAACATCCAAGATGTCCACCATCTTAGGTAGCAGTTCTAGCCATCCTCCAAAGGAAAGGAATGATCCATAGTGAATATGCACCAGTCTAAAGAACACAAGCATTAGATCCAATTGATAGGAAAGGCTACAAAATACTACCACCACTCCACTGTTCTCACAAGCTATACAAAAGAATCAACAACACCAAATTGAAAGCTTCAACCTGAACACAACCGTGAAGACATCCTCCAGAAAACAAGATAGAACATCAATTAGAACAATAATCGAGAAAGTGGCTGCTCCCATCCAATTGAACAAACTCACAATACTAAAAATAGCACACACAACAAGTGCTAATCCATCCAATCACCTATACCTCAAAGGTATCCACCTCAGAAAACTCATGTCACCTACATATCCAACCCATCAACGGAAAATACAAGCTCCATGTGCCAACTACTCGAAGAAGACCAAACACATCCAAGAACTCCCACTGCATGGGTGATGATGAATCTAAAAAGATAAAAGGCATAATGAGTCTATCAATCACAACAAATAGAAAGTGTGTCCATTTAGTACCAAGGACCATCCATAATGATCTGCAAATCCTGCAACCAATTGCTACAAGAAACATCTCTCTCAATAATCTTCCATAACTCTCCCATGTTCTCCATATCCGATAGAAGAAAAATATATAAGAATCTCCATGTCATCACCCAAGTGACAACACATGACCACAAACTAGTGATCATCATGGCTCCACATAGAAATATCACATCTAAAATCATATGAATTTGAACATATAGGAAGAAGAACCAAACTAAAGAGGAAAATATGAAAATCATAAACATGTAGCATGCCCTTCTACACACACATCTAAGTGCCAATTGTATCAAATAAGATCTCCTTCACAACCCCAATACAAAAGCCATAACAACATCCAAACCCGTTCAACCTCAAGAGATCAAACATAACATATGCATCATGTATCTACATGGATGTAAGCTTCTCAAAGAAGATCAAACTACTCCATTTCCCATCTCAGGAAATCAGCCCACTACCATCCCCTATAATTATCATAAATGAAAATGAAAACCCAAGGAGATAACCATGCTATCCATCTATCACAATGAATCCTCCAGAACCATCTAATAGCAGCTCAAGATCCATGTCTATAAAAGAAAGCATAAAGCATCTGAGATAAATAATGGGCATTACCTCTCAAGTGATAAGTTATCGAGTAGACCAAGAGTGTGGAATGAGAATGCTCCTCCAAGATATGCAATTCATAATGACTCCTCAAAGAGCAATCTCCTCATAGGTCTCTGTTGAACTCATGTCCAACCAAGGTGTAGGCTCCTCAGACTTTTTGTTGAGATCTCATCAAGAGTAACCATCTCAACAACACTTCTCTCATCTCAATAGAAATACAACCTCACCTCATTCTCCATGTATAGATGAGCACTTGCAAACAATCATATCATGCTAAACTCCAAATGCATCACTACACTATTATGAAGTTCTCAAGCATATGACCAATGCACCCAAAACAAAGAGAATCACCAGACCATAGTCAAATCTCCAATCATCTAAATCAAGAAATTATCATGACATCATGATCTTACCATCCCCCTTAGGAGATCCCATGCTCCAAGTGAACATACCATGGTCTCAAGAGAAATGTATCATGCCAAAACTCTAATCTAGAATCAAGAGTATATCATGACATAAAAAAAATATAAACCAACATCACCTATAAATCACCACCAACACCTCAACCCAAAGAACAAAAGAGTCCTCCATGGCTCTGAGATGTTACATATCTTCAAATTTTGTCCTTGGAAATGTGAAATAACCCTTCTACAACAACATGATCTAAGAGTCCCTCCTAGTAACATCTACAACACTAAAGAAGATTATTCATCCACAGTCATTGCTAAAGCTCCCTATGACCCATGACAACCAATCTCTCCAAGCATCATGACCAAGTCACTGCTAAATCTCCTATTGAATCGTGACAACCAAGCTCTCCAAGCATCATGACCAACTCACTGCTAAAAATCCCACTGAACTATGACAACCAAGCTCTCCAAGCATGATGACCAAATATTTGCTAATCTGAAAAATTCTCAAAGTCCACATGTCAACATGTCCATCTAACAACAATAACAAGTGGCACCAAGATCTCCAAACCAAGCAACAATACCATCACTGTGAAAAACTTATAGCAAGTTGTGTATCCAAGCTATTCATGACATGGTGATACACATGCTACAGGTCCCCATAACCGACTATCTAGGTACTCCACATCATCTATTCTCTCATCCTAAAGCAACAAACCAATGCACAAATGGCCATAGACAAGGCCAACTGATACAGTCTGCATAAACACTGAATCAACCTTGTGGATATAAATAGTCCACTTCCAAGTTATCCCACTTTAATCAATAGGTTGTACACACCTACAAAACTATATAACTTGTAGATCCAATACACTAAAACATGCAAACCCATCATTGTACTAGTAATCAAAAAACTAAGATTAAAAAAAGAATAGTCAAGTAGACCACATGACTTAGACACCAGATCATACACAAATCCGATTTTCCAAATAGGTCCACAACTTGAGCACCATTGTATAGGAACCCACCAAGCATCACCACAAGAATGTTGAGTGACTAATCACATACCAACACTCCCATGTAGAGAAATAATCTTGAACCTCCTCTCTCCATGCACGAAGAATGCATGCAAAACTGCAACTATCTCATCCAGTAACATCCCAAAAGACAGTCTAGAAAATATCTTAACCACAGCTCCACAAAGCCACAAGTTTTTTTTTAATCATGTAAAACCTGCAAAACCTCTATGTTTGAAAAACACCCATGCACATCCACACCCACTTCACATCTAGAAGACTCAAAATACTAAAAAAAAACCACCATAATGGTTAAACCAAAATAATAGATTATCATAGATGAGAATAACCATATTTTTTTTTACGAAAATCTATAAAACCCTTAGATCCATGGAACATGAATTTGATCCATGCAAGTACAATGCATCCATAAAAGGAAAAACTAGTTCAAGAATTTCATGCTTGTTTTAGGCCAAATCCACAACCACCAACATGCACATGCATCTGAGGGAGACAAGCTATTGCAAAAGCTTCCAAATCATCTAATTCAACTCCATAGCCTATATGCAATCGAGGTAACAAAAACAATGCCTTCTAATACCAAGAAAAAGCACCCAACATAAGCACATTACTCCATAGCTGAAAAAAACCCAAGCTTCTCCATATCATTAGGGAGCCTCTCACATAGACACCCAATATGAAAGCTTTGCTGCAACACAACCACAAAGAAAAAAATCCCACCCCATGCATCATGATTATTTTGTTGTCAACTACAAGCTTCATATCACATCATTTCAATATGAACAACTCCATTTTCTCCGTCTTCACCATCCTTCAAGTTGCATGTTGTCTCTTGAAAGTAAAACAAAAAAGAAAGAACTTTCACTCACCAAAGAATTAATCTTTAGCCGATTCCTTCAGATTTCCTCAAGCTTGCTAGACTAAGAAATATTCACAGAAGGAATACCCAGAACCAAAAACACCAGCTCTGATACCAATTAAAGGGAAATTTGGTTCATCTCATAAAGAGCATTCGAGATAAGTAAGTGTCTTTGGTAACATTCATTTCTTCAGAAATCCTAAAAAAATGGTACCACTATGCCATAAAGTGGAATCAAACATAGTTCATTTCCCACCATTAATCCTTAAAGGAAAGTTCATGCAATTTAAGATTTTTCAAGATCAACTAGTTTCAACAACATGCATTAAATAGATTCTACAAACAAAATAATTAAAAATGTAGATGGAAAAAAAGACATAAACATAAAGATTTATGTGGGAAAAACCCTTTCAGGTAAAAAACCCCACACTCCAAAAGCTTAGATCCATTGTATTATTCAACAAACAAATACACAATTACAATACAATTGCAGGCTCTAAGCCTTTACATGGAGATTTACATCCTGTTCCATTTGGAGAAAATACGACAACATAACCCCTCTAAATCCGATCTCATCTCACACTATTCCAATGTACTACTACATTACATACATAATTATCAAGCGTTACAAGAAAAATTGGAATAACAAACACTTCAACTTCTACTACCACCAAACAATCATAACCGAAATCCCAATGAGTCATTCTTGAATGATCACAGCGTTGCACTAATCTTCACCACTCTGTCAATTACCATCGTATTGAAAAATACCACTCCACCACAATCTATCCAAATGACCATCACAATGTCATGAGTTACCGCTATACCGTAGGATATCGCTCCACTGCAAACCCCTTCACCTAACTTTTGTGGGGTTGTAGGTTATGAATCCTCCCACACAACTACATGCCTCCTCACAAATTGTCATGGGATGGCAGGTTACCTACCACCATACATAGGCTACCTTGCATGACTGTCACAGGATGGTGGGTTACCTACTGCCAACTTGCCAGCACTAGCTTAAACCTTCGTGGCACTGCGATTTAGTAGATTTTGACCCGGTTCACCGCCAACCCACTAGATGCCACAATACTACAATCCTAATGACACAACTATTGCAGGGTGGCAGGTAGTGACTGTTCCCCGCAATACCACTAGCTCTAATGTAGACTTCCACAATATTGTGGTGTAGAAGACTTAACCTCAGCTAAGTGTTTTCCTTATTTCAGAGAGCCTTAACCAGTAAGTTTGAGACACCTATTCTCAATAAGTCTCACTCCCTCACACCCTACCTAGACAAATCTCTCTCACTCCAACCCCCTCTCTCACACTCCCTCTCTCTCCCTCTCAGGTTTTTCTCTCTCTCTGTCACTCCAACTCCCTCTCTCAAGTCTTTATCTTTCTCTCTCTTTCTCTCAGGTATCTCTCTCTCAGGTCTCTCTCTCAAGTCTCTCTCTCAAGTGTCTCCCACATCCTGTCTCTTAGGTCTATCCCTTAAGATATCCCTTCCAACCCCTCTCCCTCTCTTAGGCCTCTCCCCCATGATAACTAGATAACTCTCTCTCTCTCTCTCCCTCTCATGTCTCTCTTTCTCTCAGGTCTCACTCCTTCCCAACCTACCTAGACTACTCTCTCTCACTCCAACCCCCTCTCTCGTAGGTCTCTCCCTTAAAATATCCCTCCCATCCTAACTAGATAACTCTCTTTCTCCAATATAGTAGTCTCTCTCTTAGGTCTCACTCCCTCCCACCCTACCTAGAAAAATCTCACTCCAACCCCTTTTCTCACACTCCCTCTCTCTCTCTCCCTCTCAGGTATTTCTCTCTCTCTCTCTATCTCTCCCTCTCACTCACTCCATCTCCCTCTCTCAGGTCTTTATCTTTCTCTCTCCCTCTCATCTCTCTCTCTCTCTTAGGTTTCTCCCTCAAGATATCCCTCCCAACCCCTCTCCCTCTCTTAGGTATTTCTCCCCACCCTAACTACATAGCTCTCTATTTCTCAGGTCTTATCACTCCCACCCTACCTAGACTACTCTCTCACTCCAACCCCCTTCCTCACACTCCCTCTCTCTCTCTCCCTCTCACATCTTTCTATCTCTCTCTCTCACTCCAACTCTCTCTCAAGTATTTATTTTACTCTCTCCCTCTCATCTCTCTCTCTCAGGTATCTCTCTCTCAAGTCTCTCTCTTAGGTGTCTCCCACTCCCTCTCTCTTAGGTTTCTCCCTCAAAATATCCCTCCCAATCCCTCTCCCTCTCTTAGGTCTCTCCCCCCATGATAACTAGATAACTCTCTCTCCCCCTCTCAAGTCTCTCTCTCTCTCAAGTCTCACTCCCTCCCACCATAACTAGATTACTCTCTCACACTCCAACCCCCTCTCTCACACTCCCTCTCTCTTAGGTCTCCCTCAAAATATCCCTCCCACCCATTCTCCCTCTCTCAGGTCTGTCCCTCCCATCATAACTAGATAACTCTCTTTCTCTGATGTAGTAGTCTCTCTCTCACAGGTCTCACTCCCTCGCACCCTACCTAGACAAATCTCTCACTCCAACCCTCCCCCCCTCTCTCTCTCTCTCTATGTTAGGTCTTTCTCTCTCTCTCTCTCTCACACACACACACACTCCATCTCCCTCTCTTAGGTCTTTACCTTTCTCTCTCCTTCTCATCTCTCTCTCTCTCAGGTATCTCTGTCTTAGGTGTCTCCCTCAAAATATCCCTCCTAAACCCTCAACCTCTCTCAAGTGTCTCTCTCTCAAGTCTTAATCCCTCCCACCCTACCTTGACAACTCTCTCTCTCACTCCAACCCCCTCTTCCACACTCCCTCTCCCAGGTCTCTCCCTTAAAATATCCCTCCCACCCTTCTCCCTCTCTTAGGTCTCTCTGATCCGGGGGATAATTTTTTAGTGAAAATTGAAGTGTTCCCAATACTCCATATTTCAGCTTCATTAGAAAGAGAACAACGTCCTGGTTCCAACGCAACTTGAACGGGGCGAAAAGGACTTCGTTTGTGCGCGACGGCCACCAACTTCCAACAACCGGGTTTCGTGGGCGCTCCTGTATGTGAAAAATAATCATCTCGTAAGTCGATGAAAGTGGTGTCATCGCTAAGAGCTCGCCGAGACGACTCGGTTTCCGCTGCTCATTTCTGCCGAACCGAAGACGATGCTCGAAGTTAGAAGCAACAAACCTTTTAGTCAACTAGAGGTACTGATGATGATGTCAAGATGTTGACGTCAATCCGCATACGGGAATCAGCGTGGTCAATTTCAGCCCGGCGGCGTGGTGTGATCAGATCGCATTTTAATTTCACCAAGAGGTGATGACGTGTCATTCCGGTGATGTGACGCGATCAGCCGCCTGCGTCCGCACGGGTACCCGGGGCCGTACGTATTAATACCAACCGTACGCTTGAGCTACGCCGCAGATTTTGGCCAATCCGGGTTTGACATCGGCTCATACCAGCGCATGTGTCGCCCGTGACATCTACATGCTCTGATACACTTCAGCGAATTAGAACGTGACACGCAAGTGTGTTCTCCATCGCCAGATCGTGGCTATCTTATCCTGATTTTCTGTTCGCTTGTTTTAACAGCCGTTAGCGCTAACCCGGATCTCCGCGGTAAAGGCCGGGCGTTTTCTGCACCCGCGATAGATTCAAATACCGGTTAATGTATAGCTGTCGTTTCTTTATCTTAAGCAATTCGTATGAAAGCGAAGTTTACGGGTTAACCAACCCGCTGCCACAAAATATTCGATGGCCTAGACCACGCAGTATACCC
>VDFB02000008.1:235549095-235647637 GCA_007258455.2 Sequoia sempervirens | reverse complement strand
TCTAAAGGTTGGGAGGTCTCCTAAGGGAGTTTATCACTTGCCACTCCGAACAGAAACCCTTTCTAAGAACCATAGTGTAGTATCCAGTTGAGTCAGTAACCAGACATTGTAATACTCATAGTGCAAGGGGAGGGAAGAATCTTCCCCCAAGACACTCACCATATAATTTCCAAGGATAATTTGCTCAGGGGATCGAGAAATCTAACCTTGAGTACGCACTTGGAAAAGACAAAAACATGGGCGCCCTCTAGGGGGTGACATTGTTGTGTGAGTCGATGCAATTTTAAGCTATGGGCTATTGAGTATAACAATGACCTTTTGACTATTAAGAGTGATTTTGTCTGAAGTGTTTTATTGTTATCAAACTAGTGAAAAGAGGACCATTCACGGTTCTTTTGAACATACACTACCTATTTAGATTATAGCTTTTAAAAACAATTGTCTACATTTGATTGTTGTGTATTTCAAAATCATTAAAATCTAGATAAAGATCATCCAAAAAAAAGAAACAACAACACAAAAGAGTCAAAACAGAATCAAACAATGAAATTTATGATTAGGGATTGGAAATCCATAATGTTTGTCAAGAAATCCCTCACAAAAGAGTAAAAAATCCAAAGAATAGGAAATTGAAACTCAAAACACCATGGCAGACATAAATAAAGATCAATTGAATGCTTTATCTCATTAAATGAAAAAACTTCAACAACAAATCTGGGATATGCAAAGGGAAACAAACATAGAAAGATATCTACTGCCAGACATCTACCCATATCCTGTTGACCAAAAAATGAACACGAGACCTTCTTCACCAAAAAATACATCATCCAAGTTCAATAAGCCCAAATATAAATCCTCAAACACAAATGATATTGAGCAATCTTGTCATGTCATGCATTTATCTCCATCAACCATAAGCCAAAATAAACCTCAAGATTCTTTCACTCAAGTTAACAATTCCATCCAATCATCCTCTTCTATCATATCTTCAACATCCAATGATTCTTGTCAATCTCTCAATCCAAAGCATGCTAGCATAGACTCCCCTACACATCAAGATCAAAATATTCTGTCCACTCCATCCAATGATATCAAAATTCCACAAATTCTTCCAATCTTTGATCAAGATCCCATTTCTCAAGAATCTTATGACAATCCCCTCCTTTCACTTTTCATCCAAAATAATTCCCTTCCATCTCAAGAGACAAGTATCCTTCCAAGTTCTTCTTCCACATCATCTAATCAATCCATACCATCTCATGATTCTATTGCACCACAAAGCATGATAGTTCTTCCATCCTATCTAATGATTTCTTACCAACTAATGATCAAGAAATGCTTTCTACAAAATCAAGATCAAGATATGCTTCCTCATCAAGATCAAGATATGCTTCCATTCAAGGATACCCTTTCATCCCATGAAGATTTTTATCCTTCTCATGATCAAGATATTCCTTTTATACCACTTCAGAATCCTTTTCCAAGTCAAGATCAAAGCACCCCATCATCCCCATGTCAAGAGCCTATCACACCTATTCAAGTTATCCATGAACCCCACACCTATAAATTGGGATCCTCCACCTTTATCCATTCTGGTTTACTTCCAACACCTATCCTCTCATCTATATCATATCCTCCTCAAGATGGACTTGCATCTTGTTTAACAAACAATACATATCCCATTGGTAAACAAATGTGTCAAAGTATGAATTACAAAGGAAAAGGATTAGACCTTCATGAGCAAGGTATCCTAGAACCCCTTTCTATTCAAAGAAACCCATTTCACCACGGATTTGGTTATAAACCTAAGTCTCCTAGTCCATCAAACCTACCATCTATCTTAGGTCCTCATCTTAATCCACCAAACATTCCATCAAACCTTCCCTTTATCCTAGGTCCATATCCTATTTCTCAAGAACAACAAAGGCACACATCCTTGATGCCCTTTCAAAATTGTACCCACATTAACTCATCCATAATACCTCCATATCATTCATCTCAATCCACCCCTCCCATTGTTCTTGGAAGAAATTTGGGTGCCAAATATCAAAAGCTTCTATATCAAAATCCACATGTACCAAAGGAACAACATGTCTCCTCGAAGAGACATGCAAAAATAAAAGAAATTTTGATCCAAAATCAAAAGAAAAATCTAAAAGGCCACAAAGGCCCATCAAAGAAAAAAGGAAATTTTCAAAGACCACAAAGGTCCATAAATCAAAAAGAAAAATGTCAAAGGCACAAAGGCCCACAAAGCAAAAATCAAAGTCAAAAGTCATATGGATTCCTAAAAGTCTCATAGAAGCAATAAAATCTAAATTGGCATCCAAATTTGCTAATCCAAAAGCTTCCTCCAATTTTCCATCTAAAAACCTATCACCTTCCCTATCCATTTTTCCTCCATCACTCCACCACCCTTAAAGATGTGTGCCAATGTTGATCTTTCAATCCTTTCCATCTATCCACCAATAGACCTTCCAACCTCCTATCCATTATCCAACATTCATCCCCCATCATTCTCCTTTAATCCAAACCTTTGCATAATTCCTTAGATTCTTCCATCATATCATTAATCTGCCAACATTTAGGAGTCTAATTCCCATTGCCATGGTTTATCAAAGGGATATTTGGTTGTGAAACTTGATGCTTAAGTCCTTCCTCCATATCCCTATCATCTGTATCCTATCTTCCATATTCCTCTTGCACTCTACACTTAGGGACAAGTTTCATCCATCTTATCATTCATGGTCATTATCCTTTCTATGCTCATTCCTTACATTTCCACCTTTGATCTTGACAAGGTTAAGGATCTTCTTGAATATCATATATCTTATCCTATACACTTTATCCATATCTTCCATACCATATCTTTCATCTTATCCATATTCCATCATTCTTACTAAATACATTCTTTCTTCCTTTCGTCGGTCTTGATGAGGAATAGGGGAAAAATACTTGGGCCTTGTGTCTATATCTTATCTAGTTGATCTTGATCATCACCATTCATTATCTTTATCCTTGCTTTCTTCCATTCCATATCTCCTAGCTTATCAAAATCCATGTCATCATGTCCCTTTACAACCTTGAATCTTATCATGCACATCATATTTGAGCCTAGCTACAAAAAATTATCCAATCCTCATATCTTTTGTCAATCAATCATCAACAATCATCAATCTTATCGTACTTAGGGGAATCAGTGATCCTAAGTACTTATCATCATCATGCCTTATGGAATCAATCATTCCTAGCATCTTAATCAATCAACCATTATCATCTTTTGACAAGAGATATGTTGCTTGTGCGACATGTTTTTCAGTAAATATTTCATTTATCCATCATTGCATTACCCCTGTTGTGGGGCATCTTGTTCCTTAAATCAGTCATATCATATCATTCCAAAAAAAAAAATCATAAAAATATGAAAAAGTGCAAGAAAACCTCATGTACATAACCTGACAATATAGCTATGTCTCACCCTAGTTTGGGGGAAACATCTGAAGATCATTGGGGGCAACATAAATCTTGAGCTTAACAAAATGGACAAAAGAAACAAAAAGAATGATCGAAACACAACCCAACATAAAACATCAATCACCACCAGAAGCACATCAAACATCCATATCACATCGGAAAATCCAAAAACAAGTGAAAAAGTCAGTCTCAAAAAGTCAAAAAATATGAGTTTGTGTCAGTCGAACTACATGGTCTCTATGTGTATAACGTAGGCAAGGCTAATCTTTGATCAGCCCCCGAGGCCCCTAGGATAGGTCTTAAGTTAGGTTTGATCCAAAATCTCAAAAACACAAAATCATCACAAAATCAGGATGGATGATCTAATTTGAATAAATGGTTGAATACTATAGGCAAAATCTAGATAAGTTGTAATTTGATCATTGTTATCATTTCTTTGGAGCAACTCAATGATGTATTGAACTAGAGAAGCCAGGAAGAAGAAATGGTATTTTCTTTGTCTGTTGTCTGTGAATTAATCATAATTACTATGTGAATCATCACAGGAAGTGCTCTACAAAGTATCATAGATGACATTCCAATTCACATAGGAAAGTGGTTAATTCTTGTCTATTTTATGCAAGAAATGCTCAGGTCATCTCAGTTTAATTAAACCTCGATGCTTGTGTTCACTTGCAATATCAAAAACTATGAAGGTAGTACTTAGGTCATCATCGGTTTACATTATACCTTTGATTCTTGTACTCACTTTCAACATTTTAAAAGCTCAATGATGATACAAAGCACAAAAGTATTGTTAAAATTCCTATGTTAACATGTAGATTTGCATGGTAAAAGTAGATTGCATCCATAATAGTGTTACATCTGCAAAGTATTTGTTACAAAATTGGTGAATCATTCATTTAATAATTATCTTTTATCATAATAGACTGAGTATACTTGACATTAACAAAAACATTCTCATGATCATATAGTTGCATCATCATAATCATTTACATCATCATTTCATCATTCATACATTTCAATCAAATCATTTTTACATTCCCATCATATCATAAATCTCAACATACATATATCTATATCATTCCATTTTCATAAACTACATCATCATCATAAATCATTACATTCATCCATTTATTATATCATATATTCACATATAATCCATCCATTTGATCATAAAGTCCAATTTATTGCATCATGTATCATTCAACATTTTCATCCATATATTTGCATTTACATCACATATGGTATATCATTTAAACAATCATGTATCCATATAACATGCATCCATATATTACCATTATTTGCATCATAGAACAACATCATATCAAAGCAAACCATCATAAAAATAAAACCATCACATAGCATATAGAACATCAAAAGAAAATGCATGCATCATAAAATCATATAGAACACATAATAGACCATAGAATCCACTATATGTCATATATATCAAAATCACAATATCAAGTATACAATGATGTCTGAAATGAAGAGAGATAACACATCAAAAATGGTTTTATATCAAAATAATCAAGTATACATGACATATCAAATGTAACAAGGACAACAATCATGCGCTACTGGCTCCAGACGATGTAGGCATAGAAGAATCAGGACCCCTACCACCAGAGGAACCGGGATCCCTGAGATCTCTAGGTAGAGGCTGGGTAACACTTGCACTGATAGTCCTGGATCGTGACCTGGTAGAATGAGACCTCACATAGCTAACTCTCTGCTCAGAGGGAACTGCGTCATAATATCTCGCTCTATAAAACTCAATCTCCTCGCCAATATGAGCAACCTCTCGCATGGAATCTTCTAGGGAGGTACCATCTTCCAGTCTCTGTAATCTATCGGCATAAGCCTGAGCACCCTCTGCAGCAAAACTGGCTGAATCCCTCTCAGCTGTCAACGAAGTAACCTAAGCCTGGGTTGTTTGTCTCACCGCACCCCTCTCAGTTGTCAATGTTGTAATCTGTGATTGAGCTGTGACTATCTGAGCTTGCACAAATGATAGTCTTTGCATGCAACTCATCCTATACCTGCATCTGAGCCTGGGTCTGCTCTAGTAGACCCTGAGCCTAAAGAAGCTACTCCTGAATGGTCTCTAACTGAACCTGAAGATCTGCTATCTACATCCGCTCTGAAACACCTCCCATAGCTTACCTCTTATGAGGCATGGTCTCACCAGGAAAATCTAAGGTAGGGCCTGACCTAGTTGCAACCTCTCCACTATCAAATCTCTCATCTCCACTGCTCTCGCCGCCAATATCCTCCTCACCACCAACATCCTCCTCTACCCCAACATCCTCCTTAGGCTCGACATCTGCCTCACCAACCACATCAACATCCTCTGCCTCAACTTCTCCAACATCCTCTCTCCTTTGTCTCCGACCATGTGCAACAGGAACATCCTGGTCTGCAGGTAATGGGGCAAGTTCATCTAGAATGGTAAGGCATGGAAATGGATGCAAAGTGAAATACTCAGCATAATCGGTCATAACTGGAGGCTTGACAATATCTAGCCGAATATCCCACACAAATGGTTGTAAAGCCTGAAACTCTTGAACAGTCGCAACATATGACAAACAAGGCCCCCAATCTGTTGTATCCGACTGACGATGAGCGTAGTGAGCAACACCCTGGGGCATACCTTGTACCATCCCATATTGTCTGTAAACATGTCTGATCAAGAATCTCTCTAATACTCGACGAGCATGGCCAATCATGATCATCGACTGACAAAGAAATGGTAGCTGAATATCATCATCGTCCCAATTATCACAATCTAGGTAGGGATGCCATATCACAAACTCTATGTCGTCAATGACTCTCCTCCAATACTCTAACTTACCCAGTTTAGACTGGGTAAGCCGACCAACATATCTAAATACATAAGGTCTTATGGGTGGCCTCTGTCTAACTGGAATTGGATGTGTGACAACTATGTGCTCCCACGCCCATACCTGAAGCAAAGTAACGCCGACCAATAAACTCCAACCACTAAGATATGCGGCTGAATGTAAATCATGATATAACTAGGCAAGCATACACATGCCCCAAGCGAATCGGGTGCCATGAACAATCATACTCTCCAAAACTCGGCCCCAACCAACCGAGAATCCATTAGACCTGCGATCAGGAGTAAGGAATCCGCCGATGAAACCAACAAGTACTGTAGGCAAAGTGGTGTATGCATCAACCATCTCACGCCATGGAATCCACTCTCTGGCAATACTATCATCCAGAAACACTCTACAAAGGGCATCAGTCCAACCTTGCTCTCTTGAATCATATATAACAACATCTCCAACAATCAGAAGCTGCAGAATTCACCAGACATCCTCAAGGGTGACTGTCATCTCACCAGTAGGAAGGTGAAAGGTGTTGTGCTCACTATGCCACCTCTCGGCTAGCGTTTTCAACAAACCCCAATTAATCCTAATCTGGGGCATGTATAGAAGAGGAGACAATCCACAGTGTGTGATGATAGCCGTCTTAGGCTGTGCTAATTGTGGTATGAGATCAAATGTCTAGGGGAAACACTCTCAAATTTGGAGGTTTCCCAATCGCTCCTATTATCATAACAAGATCAAAGTCAATAAATTCATGTCAAACATCAAATAACATCAAAATACCATATCAAATCAAGTCAGCTCTTGGTGATAATTTTGATCAAATCTCATGAGCACACATCATTGAACCTCACCTATCATGAGGTCAATCAACAATGCATCAAATCAACCTCAGCTATCATAAGGTCAATCATCAATACATCAAATCAACCCTGCTTATCATGAGGTATGTCAATCATAATTATTCCTCACCTATCATGAGGATAGTTATCATCAAAACAAACATTAGACCTCGCCTATCATGAGGTCAAAAAAATCATATATTTGATTGGACAAATCATTCATATCAAACCAAAAATTGATACGATAAGAAATTGAGAACATCAAGAACAAATTGACAAAAATCACAACACTTTGATTTAAATGCACTCAAAAAGGCATTAAAAGTGCTAAAACAATGACATGCGCCATTTCATCAGATAAAAGCACTATTATAGATGGATAAGGTGCCATTTTATCTAAAGAACCATTCTATTTGGTCAAAGCGCTAACATTTTTGACAAAAGCGCTAAAACTCAAAACGTGCTAAAATAGGGGGTCAAAGCGCTATAGAATCAAATCAATGTGCTAAAAATATGAAAGTGCTAATGTATTTTTCAGAAGCGCTACAACGGCTATCATAAGTGCTAAACTTTGAAAAGCGCTAAGCTAGCCTATAAACACGCTAAAACAGACCTTTGAAGCGCTAAAAGTCTAAAAGTGCTACAATAGAACCTCTAAGCGCTACAACGGGATTGAAAAGCGCTACAATAGAAAATAAAAGTGCTAAAAAGAGTTTAAATGGAAAAATTCAAAAAATACACAAAAAAAGAGAATGCACGAAAACCAAGGAAAAAATAGACATACCGGAGGTCCGAATGCGGCCAGTCATTGATGTCGTCAAACACGATCAAAATGGTGGGTGTGATATGGAATCGACATCTCGCTCCAAGTGGCACAAGAATCTCTCTAACCAAAGTTTTCAAAAGGCACAATGTACAATTGAAGTTGAAAAAGACCTTTTTCACCTTTTATAGGTTATTTGAAAAGGGAATTTTATGGGATTGATTAAATTTTTAAAGGGAAGATTAATTGAAATTCATCTAGGACCACTTTCTTCAGCAAATTATTGGGAGATAAATTATTTTATGATCAAACCTTTATCGAATCTACATCAAATCATCAGAAAATCGTAAAAAATTACAAAATTACAAATTTTTTTTTAAAAAAAATCATTACTTTATCTCCCGAGGGGGTATATATCCATCAATCACCTAAAAACATGTCTAGGGCATTCTAAATTTTTTTTTCTTCGATACTAGCAACAGCAACACATAATTTTCTTTGAAGCAATGTGTAAACACATCACTTCAAAGAGGGGCAAAATGTAGACACCTAAAAATGGTCTGGAGAATCTAATTAATTAAATATGATTTATTTGATTAATTAATCATAAACTCATCCACTTAGTAAATAAATAGAAATATTTATTTATATTAAGTTCACTATTAATTCTTCCATTTTATTACATTATTTCCTCTTAATTAAATAAACAAAATTAGATACTTTGTTTTATTTAATTATTAACATTATTATACTTTATCCATCAATTATATCCTAAATTATAAATACAACTTCAATAGTTGGTACTATTTAATTATTTTATCATATTTTCTTCTTAATTAAATAAAGATATCCCAAAATCTTTAATTTAATTATCTTATTCCTTCTAATTTAATTTAATAAACAACTTCTATAGTTTGTTTTATTAAATTATTTATCTCTCTTCTTGCTAATTTAAATAAACCAAAAATATTTAAATAAACATAAATCAAATCCCTCTATTCACTCACCAATAAAATTAGATTTTTCAAATCTAATTAATTTAACTGTCATCCAGAGGAAAAGCCTCGGGGACAAACCTGCAGGCAATCCTCTCAATCTTTTGCCTCAAATATTTCCTCTCATCTTGCCTTTTTTTTTCATGGGGAGGAACAATCCTCCATGATCAGCTCCACCTTCTCATCTCGTACCATTCAAATCTCCAGATTTAATCTCAGCCTCTATTATGTTACCCCTGTGCAAAATTGTTGCCATAAATCTATATATACAACCTTCTGAAGCATGAAAATGACCCCAAGAATTATCATCTTTTATGCAAACTTACTCTTTAGGAATACAACCAAGCAACCAAGCAATCATAAGCATTAGCATTAGAATTTTAGTATCATCATAGCATCATGGCATTATTAGATTTCATATCATGGCAACATCATTAGTTTTTACTGTAGCTTCCTTTTAGTAGGTTTCATGTCAGAATAGTTTATAGTAGCTTCATATCATTTAGAAATCATTAGCAATCATCACATCATTGCATTTAGCATCCATTGCATTCTCTAGAGGAATTTTAAACAGTTATGGTGCTTACAAATCTGAGAGCTTCTGCAATTTGATAAATCTTTGGAGATAGGAGACAATGAGATGCATTCAAGCTTTTTGTGTTTCTAAATTAGTTTAATTCATGTTTAATCTTGATACAATGTTTCATTAAGAGGTGTATTTAATTATATTTAGTTTAATTTTTCCACACTTATAGTTCCTTTTCCAAAAATGGTAGAAAAGGAGTTGATCCCGTGATTTAGGTCCATAATTCTCTACATTTTTCTAGTTTTGTGCTTTATCCAACTCAGAAATGCCTTTTTATGTAGTTGACTTGTTGTACCAAATTTGTTTGATTCGTCACCTTTTTAGCACCAATTTGCATGCTAGATAATGTAGAAGAAGACATAATTTAGATGAATTCATGTAAAATTATATAGAGGATATCAACTTAACACAAACTTGCTTATGAACTCCATTTGCATTGCTTATAATAGTTCATTTCCATCATGACTAGTGGAATTCACTCTATTTCATTTTAGCTAGATGTTTATATTGAGTTTTTTTGTTTTGTTTTGACAATATAGACCATTCATTTGATGATTTTATTAATCTTCATTGTTATACATAGAATTCAACATTGAATTAGATGGAAGTTGCATATAAAAGTTTAATTTTTAGGAGTTTGAAGATAAAAATTGGAAAACATGACATAATAGATGAATTCATGTAAACTTATATAGAGGATTTGAAAAAATGCCTCAGGGAAATGCCTCAAACCAATGTGGTCTCATGGAATGTAATGAAAAGAAAATGTAATTGGAAGTTTCTCCTATTTATTACTTATGCAATGTGAATTAATTGCATAAGAGTTTCACATAGGTTGACTTTCAAAAAAAAAAGATTGTAATTGAATTTTTTTCATTTATAAACATCTAGTTACATTAGTTATGCAATGTGAAGTAATGCTTTGAGTTTTAAAGATGTGTAATGCTTGATGTAATCACTATCCTTTATGCCTTATTATGTTTGCACAACTAAAACCAAAGAATATTGTCCTTATAATCATGATTGTCAAAGTTTTCAAACTCCAAACTCTTCCCTACTACAACCATAATGACTTTGCATTTGCTCTTAACACTTTGTTGTCAAAGACTTCCCTTTAGAGTTGACTATTGTTTTGTACTTTATTTGACTATATCCTTCCTTTGTGGCATTGTTGCATATGTACTGGAATTAAGACTATGAGACCACTTTTCTTTGAGGCATTTTTTGAAACAATTCATTGCCTTTTCTATGCTATTGCTTACTATTATACTTTGATAGGTTTTTTTCCAAGAATCCATAGTTTGTTCGAAAGCACCTGTTTTAAGATTTTAGCCATAGCAACAAGGAAGTGAATTGTTTGATAAGATGCTTTGGTAGACATGTATGGAAAATGTGGTAGCATAGAGAAGGCAGTGAACTATTTGAAAAAATGCCTCAAAGAAATGTGGTCTCATGGTGATGTCCATCACCATGAGACCACATTTAGATTTGAGGCATATTTTCAAACAACTCATTGTCTTTTTTCATAAAATGCTTTGGTAGACATGTATGAAAAATGCTTTGGTAAACATGTATGAAAAATATGGTAGAATAAAAATGTTTGATAAAATGATTTGGTAGACATGTATGGAAAATGTGGTAGCATAGAAAAGGTAGTGAGCTGCTTGAAAAAATGACTCAAATAAATGTGGTCTCATGGTGATGTCCATCACTATGAGACCACATTTATTTGAGCCATTTTTTCAAACATCTCATTGCCTTGTTTCATAAAATTGTTTGGTAGAAATGTATGAAAAATGCTTTGGTAGACATGTATGAAAAATGTGGTAGAATAGACATGTTTGATAAAATGTTTTGGTAGGTCCATGTATGGAAAATGTGGTAGAATAGAAAAGACAGTGAGCTATTTGAAAAAATGGCTCAAAGAAATGTGGTCTCATGGTGATGCCCATCACCATAAGACCACATTTCTTTGAGCCATTTTTTACATCACCATGAGACCACATTTCTTTGAGCCATTTTTTCAAACAGCTCACTGCCTTGTTTCATAAAATGTTTTGGTAGACATGTATGAAAAATGTGGTAGCATAGACATGTTTGATAAAATGCTTTGGTAGACATGTATGGAAAATGTGGTAGCATAGAAAAGGCAGCGAGCTATTTGAAAAAAATACTCAAAGAAATGTGGTCTCATGGTGATGTTCATCAACATGAGACCACATTTCTTTGAGGCATTTTTTCAAACAGCTAATTGCCTTGTTTCATAAAATGCTTTGGTAGACATGTATGGAAAATTCTTTGGCAGACATGTCTGAAAAATGTGGTAGCATAAACATGTTTGATAAAATGCTTTGGTAGACATGTATGTAAAATGTGGTAGCATAGAAAAGGAAGTGAGTTGTTTGAGACCACCATGAGACCACATTTATTTGAGCCATTTTTTCAAACAGCTCACTGTCTTCTTTCATAATTTTTTTTGGTAGACATGTATGAAAAATGTGGTAGCATAGAAATGTTTGATAAAATTCTTTGGTAGTCATGTATGGAAAATGTGGTAGCATAGAAAAGGAACTGAGTTTGAAAAAATTCCTCAAAGAAATATTTGGTAGCTCACTACCTTGTTTCTTTGAGGTATTTTTTCAAATAGCTCACTACCTTGTTTCATAAAATTCTTTGGTAGACATGTATGAAAAATTTGGTAGCATAGATGTATGTTTCATTAAATATTTTGGTAGACATTTATGGAAAATGTGGTAGCATATAAAAGGTAGCGAGTTGTTTGAAAAAATTCCTCAAAGAAAAGTGGATTCATGGTGATGCATGAGAAGAAAATGCAAAATGTGGTAGCATAGAAAAGGAAGTGATTTGATTGTAATTGAATTTTTTTCATAGATAGATAAATATCTAGTTATAAGTTATGCAACTTTAAGTAATGCTTTGAGTTTGAAAGATATGCAATGCAATGTAATTAGTGATATGAATATGTTTCATAAAATGATTTGTGTGTTTCATAAAATGCAATGTAATCAATGATATGAATATGTTTCATAAAATAAATTACTTACTTTTGTTCTATGTGTGTTTGTGAACATGTAGCATTCAACGTCATGTCGAGGAAATGAGCAAAGCCTCTAATTTCGGATGAATGTGAAGCTAAAAATGCAAGGAGAAGAGAATCAAAAAGGAAAGCTTGTGAAGAAATGAAATTGTAGTGCACAGAGGAAGATAGGAAAGCTTGTGATGAGTATGGATTGTAAAATGTGTATGGATGTGAAGATAATTGTCCCTTACTTTAATTCAAAGGTCTAAAACACTATTTTCCATAGTCACCAAGTACTTGCAATGAAGATTCAAAAGCCACTGTCAATCATCCTTTATCTATTGAAAGATGAATATAATCTACATTTATTATATTTTTTATGGCTTTCATTATGCAAGATTGAAAGGACTTTCATCTCATTCCATAAAGGGTAGCTATATAGGCTACAAATTCATAGGTTTGTCCCTTTTTCATGATAATACTTTGGTTTTAATGATGGTTGTCCTCTAATTTGCACAGTCCTTATATTTATGACAGTCATAATTTGAGTTTCCTTGTATTTATGATAGTTATAATTTTCATTTCATTGACCTTGTCCTTTGAGAAACTCACCAACTATGCCCTTCATGCATAAACCTTCATTTGAAAGGATTGTCCTTAAGGCTATGAATTTGGAATGTCTTATCATTTTGAATGAGATTGATGACTATCATTTTCATTGTTAACTCATCATCACTATCCTAACATGAGTCTCTAAAACTATCTTTTCCCTTTTGATGCTCATGCTTGTTTCATAATCTTGATAGCCATTCTTTGGACACATGGTTGTGCTTCTACATGAACTCTTGTTGATTGTTATCTTTAAACCCTCAAACCTTGTTGAGTATTTATCTCTAACAACCACTACAACATTGCAATCTTTCCTTTCATGGTTTTGACTCTTTGCTTAGTAGTTATCTTTTCTTCCCTTTCATGACAATGACATGCCCTTGGTTAATAGTTTTGATTTCCCTTTACTCCAAGGACTACACTAATCATCAAAAGATTTTATCATCGCTGCCCTCTCTTTAAAACCCTATCTCATATGACTGCCATGATTTCAAATGGATTATCATTCATCACTATTATTAAAACTTGTTATCACTCTACCTTTTGTGCCAAGCATGGTTTTTGTAAGTTTTGAAATCACTATCTTCATCATTTATGTAGGGTTGTAAGAGATTTTCCTTTTGACATTGACTATCTTTTCATTGTGAGGACTATCCTTGATCGTTAACTCTTCATGAACCGTTGATACTGTCCACCTTCAAGACTATTTCCTCATGGAACATTATCCTTTGGAACTATCATCTACAAATAGCTAGGAACCCGAACCCTTATATGGACTATCCCTCTATTCACTAATGTCCTTTATTCGTGAATAGGACTATGATCACTACCCTTTTCTTAACTACTTCCCTTTATTCATGATAAGGTACAATAAGGTACAATAAGAAAAGGATAAGGTACTACCCTTGTATTAACTACTACCCTTTATTAAACTAGATAAGGTACAATAAGAGAAAGAGAAAAGGATAGAATTGTTTAAAACCAAATGAAAATATAGAGGTAAATGCTACAAAGTTATTATGGATAGTGGAAAAATTGACAACATACTAGCAGAGGAGTTGGTGAAGAAATTGAAGTTGAAGAGGTTGATACATTTAACCCCCAACAATGTCTTTTAGTTGTAGAGGGCGCATCACTTGTTGGTAAGTGAGAAATTCCTTGTTGATTTTTGCATAAGAAATTATAGATATGAGAACCTTCACTCAAAAAGTTGTAAACAACATGCATGAACAAACACACTAAGCACAATATAATGAACACTAGTTATGATGTATACTTAACACAAAATCAAAAGTCGTTTGATGTTGTCATGTATGCCATTCAACCTAAAAAATATGTCTTACTCCATTCAAATAATAAAATATAAGAGTTAATTTCATTCAATTATGATGCATAAACAAATGCATTAGGCATGGCATAAATTTTGATGTATAATGGAAATATAATCTACACCATTTAACCCTAATACATAAGTGAACTAAGACTCATCATGAAAGTTGCAAAGGGGTGTGAATTTTGTTCTGTAACTCGTGCAACCAAACCAACAGTTCCAAAACATTTGGATGGGTACATTTAGGCTATGCATGGTCCTCTTTTGCATCCAAAGATGCCGAAATAGTCTAAGCTACATTGCATTGTCAATATCCCTTAAGAGTCCAAAATGCAAAAAGGTAGCAATCTTTGACGAGCAGTTACTTGAAAATCATGTCACTTAGAAACATTCCTTTTGAGGATATAGGATCATGTTGGGCCCCTTTGGACACTAACCTCTCTTGGTTTTTGATATCTTTGAGGTTTTTTTCTATGGTCTCTAGTTTTTAGTTGATGGAAAAAGTGTTAAATGCAAGTAGTGTAAAGTTGCAAAGGGGTGTAACTTTTGTTCTACAACTCATGTGACCAAACTGACAATTCCAACATGTCCATATGGGTATTTTTAGGCTAGGAATGGTTCTATTTTGTACCCAAACATGCCAAAATAGTTTGAGCTACATTATATTGGCGATATCCCTTAAGAGTCCAAAGTGCAAAAAGGAAGCAATCTTTGACGAGAAATTACTCAGACACCATGTCGCTTAGAAGCATTCCATCTGAGGCTACAAGATCATGTTGGGCCTCTCTACAATAATATCTCTTAGTTTTTCATATCTCTAAGGAATTTTCCTGTGTTGTCCACTTTTTAGTTGAAGGAAAAAGTGTCAAATGCAAGTAGTGTAAATTTGCAAAGGGGTGTAAAATTCGTTCTACAACTCATACGACCAAACTGAAAGTTTCAACATGTTTGGATGGGTATGTTTAGGCTAGGAATGGTCCTCTTTTTCACCCAAACATGCTAAAATAGTTTGAGCTACAATGCACTGATAATATCCTTTAAGAGTCCAAAGAGTAAAAATGAAGCAATCTTTGATGAGTAGTTACTCTGACACCATGTTGCTTAGAAACATTCTATCTAAGACTATGGGATCACATTGGGACCCTATATAATAACCTCTTTTGGTTTTTGATATCTCTAAGGTGTTTTCCCATGGTGTCTAGTTTTCAGTTAATAAAAAAAGTGTCAAACACAAGTAGTGTAAAGTTGCAAAGGGGTGTAACTTTTGTTCAGCAACTCATACAACCAAACCGATAGTTTCAACACGTCTATATGGGTATGTTTAGGCTAGGAATGGTCTTGTTTCATACCCAAACATGCTGAAATAGTATGAGCTACATTGCACTGATGATATCCCTTAAGAGTCCAAAGTGAAAAAAGGAAACAATCTTTGACAAGTAGTTACTTGGAAACCATGTCTCTTAGAAACATTTTTTTTGAGGCTACATGATCATGTTGGGACTATCTACAATAACCTCTCTCAGTTTTTTATATATATGAGGTGTTTTCTTGTTGTGTCCACTTTTCAGATGATGGAAAAAGTGTCAAATGCAAGTAATGTAAAGTTGCAAAGGCATGTAACTTTCAATCTACAACTCGTGTGACCAAACCAACATTTTCAACATGTCTAGATGGGTACGTTTAGGCTAGGCATGACCCTCTTTTGCACCTAAACACGCTGAAATAGTTCGTGCTACATTGCACTGGCGATATCCCTCAAGAGTCCAAAGTGCAAAAAGGAAACAATCTTTGATGAGTATTTACTTGGACACTGTGTCACTTAAACACATTTTTTCTAAGGATACATGATTATTTTGGACCCCTCTACAATAACCTCTCTCATTTTTTGATATCTCTAAGGCATTTTCTTGTGGTGTCCATTTTTCAGTTGATGGAAAAAGTGTCAAATACAAGCAATGTAAAGTTGCAAAGGGGTGTAACTTTCATTCTGAAACAATGACCAAATCAACAATTCCAACACATCTAGATGGGTACATTTAGGACAGGCACAGTCCTCTTTCACACCCAAACATGTCAGAGTGGTCTGAGCTACATTGCACCGATGATATCCCTTAGCAGTCCAAAGTGAAAAAAGGCAGCAATCTTTGATGAGCATTTACTCAGACATTGTGTCACTTAGAAACATTATGTCTGAGGTTGTGAGATCATGTTAGGCCCCTCTACAATAAAGGAATTTTCTCATGGTTTCCACTTTTCAGTTGATGGAAAAAGGGTCAAATGCAAGTAGTATAAAGTTGCAAAGGGGTGTAACTTTTGTTCTACAACTCGTACGACCAAACCGACAGTTCCAACACATTTGGATGGGTATGTTTAGGCTAGGCATGGCCTTTTTTCACACCCAAACATGCTAGAGTGGTTTGAGCTACATTGCATCAATGATATCCCTTAATAGTCTAAAGTGCAAAAAGGCAACAATCTTTGACGAGAAGTTACTCACACACCGTGTCACTTAGAAACATTTAGTCTGAGGCTACGAGATCACATTGGGATCCTCTATAGTAAACTCTCTCGATTTTTGATATCTTTGAGGAGCTTTCTTTTAGTTTCCATATTTCAGTTGATGGAAAAAGTGACAAATGCAAGTAGTGTAAAGTTGCAAAGGGGTGCAATTTTTGTTCTACAACTCATACGACCAAACTGACAATTCCAACATGTTTAGATGGGTACGTTTAGGATAGGAATGACATTTTTTTGCACCCAAACATGCCAGAGTGGTCCAAGCTACATTACACCAACAATATCCCTTAATAGTCCAAAGTGTAAAATGGAAGCAATCTTTCCTGAGTAGTTACTCAAACACAGTGTCCCTTAGAAACATTTCTTCTATGACTGTGAGATCATGTTGGACCCCTCTATAATAACCTCTCTTAGTTTTTGATATCTCTGAGGCATTTTCCCATGGTTTTGACTTTTTAGTTGATGGAAAAAGGGTCAAATGCAAGCAGTGTAAAGTTGCAAAGGGGTGTAACTTTTGTTATGCAACTCGTGCAACCAAATTGAAAGTTCCAACACATCCAAATGGGTACATTTAGGCTAGGCATGTTCTTATTTCACACCCAAATATGTCAGAGTGGTTCGAGCTACATTACATCAGAAGCATGAAGCATACACGTGAACACATGAAGTATACACAAGAAGCATGATGCGTACACATGAATACACATAATACATGAAGTATACATAGTAATAATGAAGCCTACATGTGAATACACATAATGCATGAAGTATACACATAAATCATGAAGCATACACATGAACATATGAAGTATACGTATGAAGCATGTAGCATACATGTAATACATGAAGTATACACAAGAAGCATGACATATACATGTGAATACATGAAATATACACATGAATCATGAAGAATACACGTGAACACATGAATTATACATTGGAAGCATGAAGAATATCTGTGAATACACGTAATATGTGAAGTATACACAAGAAGCATGAAGCATACATGTGAATGCATGATGTATACACATGAATCATGAAGCATACACGTGAACACATAAATTATACATTGAAAGCATGAAGCATGAACATGAATAAGTGAAGTATAAATTTGAATAAGTGAAACACACTTACTCAAATACACACAAGCCATGAAGTATACACATTAATACAAAGTATACACATGAATACAAAGTATACACGTGAAAACACGTAAGTCATAAAGTATACACATAAGTTGTAAATACACATAACTCATATCTATTGAAGCGTGGATTTATAATGCAAATATGGACACCATCAATAAAAAATATGTGTATTAACCAAACAGCCATGTAGGAATACATCAATATAGGTTGATATAAATATAAAATACATACAAAATAACCATATAGGCTTACAATAATGACATATGGGCATACAATTTCATGTATATGCAATACAAAATATGTCCAAAAATGCCATATAGGCACACAACAAAGGACCCCAATCAAAACTCATTTCCCTCCACGTGAAGAAAATAGATGGGTGGCCTTTGTTGGTTGAGGGGATGGAGATGTGTATGACACTCATTTACTTTGAACTTGAGGGTTGCTCCTTCGATTTAGTTCCTGATCAAGCTTCAACTGTTACAATAAAAAGTAAAGGCATTAATATATAGAAATTACAATATAAAAAATGACATATTTAAAAAAATAATCACTCACTGCCTCCAAATAATCTCTCTCCTCAATTAGAATATTTTCATGCTCAGGCTCTGGCATCCCAAAGCCCTATAGAAACCATCCAAATAGAAATTAAACTACAAACCAATAATCATTTTATTTTTCAATAATAAATAGCTATAACAACGAATGTAATTTGAAATTTACTAATCTACCTCATACCCCCACGAGAGCCATCAAGCTATCTATTGTGGAAGATACACCATGCTCCATTTCCTTATCAACATCAAAAGGTGTTTCTTCTTGCAACATCTGAAAATAAAAAAATAAATTATTCAATCACAAAAATTAGAATAGTGATGCAGGTCATGGCTTGTAATGTATGAGATAATCAACAAAATTTTGAGTACTTATTGAACTATATATGATGCTTACTATTTTCCCTATCCATAGCTTTTTCGAAAGCACCTATTTTAGGCTTTTATCCATAGCAGCAAGGTAGTGAACTGTTTGATAAAATCCTTTGGTAGACATGTATGAAAAATGTGGGAGCATAGAGAAGGTAGTGAACTATTTGAAAAAATTCCTCAAAGAAATGTGGTTTCATGGTGATGGAATGCCATGACAAAATTTTTTGTCATGACATTCCATCACCACAAGACTGCATTTCTTTGAGGCATTTTTTGAAACAATTCATTTCCTTGTTTATGCTATTATGTTAGGATGGGGTGGATGAATTTTCTTGGTAATAGTGGGGTGATGTGGATTTTAAGGATGTGGGCTATGAACAAGTGGAATAAGAGGTGGAAGCTTCCATGGATTGGTAAATTGAGGATGAGGATGAGGACCTTGAAAAGGAATTAAAGGGGAATTTTGGCCAAAGGCTTGGTTTCTATTGTCAAAGGAAGGGGAAGGATAAGAAAGAGGAGATGTATTAGGATTGGATGAAGGTAGGGAGGATGGAAAGTTAGCACTGATGTCAAGGAGACATCTAAGCATGTCATCCTTATAATTATGGAAGTAGTAGGCGAGGATAAAATTAGTGGTGATGGATGGGGATGATATGGGGATGATGATGATTAGGACTGCCTTAAAGCATTAATACACATGTATGAATCCCATTGTGGGACACTTTCTCAGTGCATAATTAGACACATGAATTCTTTTGAACATAATTGTAATAGAGATATTGGTGTGGATATCACAGTTGAAGTTTCATTTGAGACATGCTTTCAAATATCATGCTTCATACATGGAATCCAAATCAATATACATAAACATGCACCTTTACACCCAAATGTTCAAAAAAAATGCATACAAGGACAATGATTATGACCATAAGGGGTAGAAGCATAAGGGTAACTCATGAGTAAGATGCAAACAAAGGTTGCAGTCACCATGATAGCATAAGTATGACAATGAGAAGCTATATTTGTAGACTTTAAGTGAACTCATTATTCTTGGCCACAAGAATATTCCAACTCATGCATCATCATGCAAGATCAATAATATTGGTTTCTGGCACAATACTCAGGATGGATAGTCATATTCTATTTGTTTGGAAATACAAAATAGTGGATGTAAGTGTCCTCCTATATTTTAAGGGATGAGGCTAGGAGGGGAAATGGGACAAGACCAAGAGGGGATAATGGAACATAGGATGAATTAAGATGTGTCTAGGGTTTGACTATAGCACATAAAGTTGGTTGTTGAGGTGTGCAACAGTAATGGAGAAGAGAGTTGGTCAATAATGAGTGGAAGGAAATATTTCTTGTAACAATATGTGTATAGGATAAAATTTGGATGGAGGTGGTATAACATAGAAGGGATAAAGAGACAAGACAAAGAGGGGATAATGGAACATATGGTGAAATAATAGAGGGTACAATGGGATAGGAATCAAAGAGGATAATGGAATATATATGAATGGACTAGTAGAGATTAGTGGGATGGTCCAAGAGGGGATTGTAGAACATAGCTAGGGTAAACTATTAGATGTTAATGGGTTGGGATTAGGAGGGAATAAAGGAACATAGGGTGAGTTATGGGAAGATAATGGGACAAGACTAAGAGGGGATAATGGAAAATAGGGTGAAATAAGAGAGGGTAATGGGATGGGAATAGAAGGGGATAATGGAACATAAGATCCAAACTAGTAGAGACTATTAGGATGGGCTAAGATGGGATAACACAATATAGCGTAAACTATAAGAGGTTAATGTGATGGGATTAAGAGGGAATAATGGAATATAGGATGAATTGGGAGGTGTATAGGGTTTGACTATAGTACATGAAGTGGGAAATTGAGGTGTGTAGTAATAATGGAGGAGAGTTCTGGTCAATAATGAGTGGAAGGATATATTTATTATAAGTTTATCTGTATAGGTTGAAACATGGACTACGATGGTATAACATAGAATGGATAAAAGGACAAGACCAAGAGGGGATGATGGAACATAGGGTGAAATAATAGAGGGTACAATAAGATGGGAGTAGAAGGGGATAATGAAACATAGGATGGACTAGTAGATATTAGTGGGATGGGCTAGGAGGGGATCATGGAAAATAGGGTGAACTATTAAATGTTAATGGGATGGGATTAGGAAGGAATAAAGGAACATAGGGTGAATTGGGAGAAGATAATGGGACACAATCAAGAGGGGATAATGGAACATATAATGGACTAGTAGAGATTAATTGGATGAGCTAGGATGGGATAATAAAATATAAGGTGAACTATTAGAGGTTAATGGGTTGTAATTAGGAGGGAATATTAGAACATAAGGTGAATTAGGTGGTGTTTGAGGTTTGAATATAGGACATGAAGTGGGAACTTGAGGCTTGTAGTAATAATGTATAAGATATTTGGTCAATAATGAGTAGAAGGAAAGGTTTCTTGTAAGGATATGTGTATAAGATAAAATATGGAGGAAGTTGGTATAATATATAAGGTGTTAAAGATTGGGATATGTGATATAAAATGGTTAAAATATGTGTGATGATAGGAATAGAAGAATGAGATGGACATTGAATGGTAATTATATTTATGATCTCACAAGACCAACCAAGCATGACATCCTCTAATAGATATGGAAAATAAGACATCATGATAGATTCTTTACAACATGGTTCATTCACATCGTATGGAATATACTCTTCATGTTTGGTTAAAATGTGTGGTGAGGAGGATGATACAAGTGATAGGTTATGGGATGGTGGAAGTTAAGAGTTAACTTGGTTGAAGGACGAGGTGGCTTAAAAATAAGCATGAAAGAAACTATGTGAGAGACGATTTCCCACTATGATCTACCATCATAAAAATTAGCATGTTTCCATAACATCTTGTACAAGGAAAGTGGGTAGAGCTAGTGGTCATAAGGAAACCAAGGGATATGATAAGCGATTATTGGAATCATGGGAAAATTACTAGTGAATACTAGGAAAATTGATAACAATAGCCATTTGAGAATAAAGCATGTTCTTTGACTTATTTACCGACTAGCTATAAGTAGTAAATAATCAATTATAACCTAAACTATTAATTTTTTTGTGAGGCTATAATATGAGAATTGACACCAAAGAGAATATGCATTACACATAGAGACAATAATTTTAAGGTTCTATGGGCATGCTACCAAAAAAATATCTTCCAAACTTGAACTATACTTCTTATGAGAGCAATTTCATAATCATTCAAAAGTTATCAAACTATATAATATAAAATTGAGATGGAAAATAAGACATAATTTCAACTCCAAGCTTTCAATTTCTTAATTGCACAAATTAGTCTCATTCGTTCTCCACTTCACATTCCTCCAATGTTTGTGTTTCTCATCAATTTTTTAGATTTGTACACACAAAATTACCAAAACTAGCTAACATTGTTTTACAACACCATTAATGAATAAAGGTTTCTTGAGTGAAAGTTGTTTGATAACATGAATAACGAGGTGTGGAGCTCAAAGGTCCACCAACAAAATATTTGACATCCAAAGAGTGTTATGAGACAATAATTCAAATAACATTCAACTGTTCACATGCATTAATTATTTCTTTAATACTAGTTGCATACCTGTGGACTTGACGTCGAAAAGAAATAAGGGTCTACAAGAATGGTGCACATATCATGAACACTCCAACCCTAAATTTTCATCATATTGATTCTATTAATTTAGTTATTCTTGCATTTCTAAATAGAATTTAATAAAAAAATTTAAATGAACTTTTTGAATTAATTTACCTGAGTATCAATGTCGAATGTTTCATTTAACAATGCATCTGTCATAACCATTTTCTCTATAGTTGATGTAGGCTATGTAGCTACATCCCAAGCACTCTGATAATCATATGCGCAAATAGCACTGCAAGAGTGACAATGGTGGGGTGGAACTCTGGGCCTAGAAGTCTCATCCACATCAGACTCTACTAGAGGCCTCGCACATTGTACAATGCTCTTAGTGAGCTAGCTAATAGAATCCAACATGTCCACCTGGTCTATCATTTGTGGATCCCCCACCTCTACCCTGAAGGTCTAAAATGTCAAAATAATTTGGAACTTTATTGAGGAAAAACTCACAATAGAGTTTCCTCAAAAAATATTATGGTACCTCATGGTTATTGCATGGAGGTTGGTCAAAAACCATCCACCACCGCTCCCAAAACTTATTTTTTATTAATTCATGGTGGCACCAATGGATGGGGAACCTCCTGCATGCTTGTGATAAAGGTGTGTTGGTTCTCGAGTCTATAAAAAGGGCACACAAATTGGCTATGCTAGTTTTTTCTTTTTCCACATTTGCATATGAAATACCACTAGCATAAAATTATTTTAATTCATCTCTCTTATTTGACCAAAAATTGATTTTCTTACTCATTTCTCCTAGATGTGATACAATCAACTTCAGTGATTTGGGGGTTTTTAGCATGCTTGTGGAATTTGAAACTTGGGTTCCTTGTGGATACCTACAAACTGATAGAGAGGTTTGAGGTTGTTCTTGTTTGGGAGGCTCTTCGTGAGGGGTTGATTGTGAATTGTCAATGTTTTGATGTGGAGATTGATTTCCTAGAAATAAAAACAAAGTTTAAAAAAAAACCTATTTCAATCTACTTTCTAATTCAAATTCAAAATTAAAACAATAGAAATACATACCTCTTTGATCTCTTCGACCTATTTGACATCTTGGAAGCATCCTCACGAAGAATTGAAAGAAAAATTCAATCTCCTTTTGGTGAGCACGAGTTAGAAGAGCAAAAAACGGGAGCTAGGGTCACAAGTTGTAGAAATAATGAGGTGAAAATGGACTATTTTTAAAAAATTAATTTTACATTTGGTGAGCACCAAATTTTTTCCTCGCCAAATGGTTACCTTGTTTGGCGAGAAAAATATGGCCTATTTCATTTGTTTTCAACAAAGTGGCACCTTTTTTGTGTCACATATTGGTGCACACACACAGCTCCCATTTACCAAAATTGAGAATAGAGGGGTGTATATACAACTATAGATGAATTTATACCACTCTTTTTTGAAGCCCATATTTTCCAAAATTTTGATCAGGAATTCTTTATTCACTTGGTCATATGCTAAATTTGAATATCTAACTTAAGAATCATTATCTCACTTTGAATCTTCCTTATGGAATGAATTGCTTCATGTTATTTAATGATTCATTCTACTATGCATCTACGAAGGGTGAAGTCACTTTGTTCCTATGATATCAACATGGGGAGAAGAGGCTTTAACCTATTGACAATTATTTTTGCTGCAATTTTATAGATGCCATTATAGAGGGAGATTGGGCTGTAGTCATCCATTCCCATGACCTGCTTCTTCTTGGGAATAAGGGAAAGGAAGGTTTTTTCCAATCTCTAAGCATGGCATAATCCTTTCTTGCATCATCAATTGCTTGGCTCACCTCCATCCCAATTATGTGCTAGTAGCTCTAAAATAATTGCATAGGAAATCCATCCAAGGCTAGAGCTTTATCCCCATCAAGTTGGAAGATGGCCGATCTGACTTCCTCCTTAGTGATTGATTTGCAAATGTTGATGCTTTGCACTCCATGGATTAGTTTTGGGATGAGGTTAATGAGCTCTTCTTGGTCCCTTTCATTCACCCTCACATTTTTGTTTAGGATTTTATTGAAGTAGCTTGATGCCTCCTGATCAATTTCTTCCCACCCCTCATATATAGTGCCATCTTCTTTTATTTTATCTATTCTATTTGTTGGTCACTTTGATTTTGTGATCGTATGGAAGAACTTTGTGTTCCTATCACCCTCACTCAGCTAGTTCTCTCTTGATTTTTTTCACCAATAGATTTCTTCCCTTTGAAGCACTTTCACATATTTAACCTTTAGGTCTTTCTCTTTTATGAAAGATTATTGGTACATCCCATCCTTGATTACTTTTTCATTCAAGCCATTAAGCTTTTTTTCTAAAATTGTATTTTCTTCAAATATATTCTTAAAATGAGACTTGTTTCATTCTCTCAAATTTTCCTTTTTATATATGAGCTTCCTAAAAAATTTGAACAATTTAGATCCATCTGTAATGGGAGAATTCCTCCACCAATTTATAATCCTTACTTCAATCTCCCCATCTCTTAGCCAATTTTCTCAAACTTGAATGGACTTCGAGCAAGTCTTTGATCTAGTGTGAGGGAGAGATGAGTTGTAGAGTGGTCTAACCCACAAAGGATTAGTATTAAAGCTTTTTCTAGGAGGTTCACATCCGACCATTCCCCCCTAAGAAGAACTTTTCTAATATTTTTGTTATAAAATAGTTATCCTTCCTTCTGTTTGACTGAGTGAACATACCATTGTCCATGTTTATGTCCCTCAATGATTAGTTTTCAATTAACTCCTAAAAATCACTATGAGATCTTTCACTTCTAAGTATACCTCCTATTTTATCCTCATGGCTTAGGGTCACATTAAAGTATCCTCCTAAGATTACACACTAGTCTTGGAATTATTGGTAGATAGCTGATAGCTAGGTCTTTTTGTGCACTTTTCGCACACATGCCCCACCTAAGGTAGGGACCCCCTCTTCACTTTCTTTTGTCCATGTTTTGCTGTAGGTTTTACCTCTTCCCCTTAAGGGATAAATTCTTTGGATTTTTCCTTTTTGGCCCCATCTAAAGAGATCAATGACTTATATGCATCTGGGGTGTGTTGTTTCTAGCTCTTAGATCCCTTGGCATAATTGAAATAAATTTTCTTGGGCCAAGATCCAACCATCAGGAAAAATTAGCCAACTCTGGAAGGTCTTCATGGATTTTGTCCTAGTCCAGATTCCCCAAATGGTGCAACATTTCAGAGAATTTAGGGTGGCTCAGAATTCTTGAGGTGAAGTTCTTCAGAGAATCTGACCCTAGCCGATTTCCCAGAATCCTCCCTAGGGTCATATTTTTAAACTTTGAAATCAGGGATTTTGGTGTGAAAGGGTAGGTAGCAGCATTTAATGCCATCTTAGTAAGATATTTAAGCAATGTTCAAATGCCATTTCCCCACTTTTACATTTGGAGTGTAGTGTACTCAAGCTCATTCCTTCCTCATTAATCGCCTGGTCTATTTGGAGATCACAATCTTCCTAAAGCTTTCAATTTCCACCTGAAGGATCCAACACATACCTTGTCTCTTAGGTTACACACATAAAAAAAGGTAGGGTTTTCACCCTTTATCTTTTGATTGTAATACCCTAACTTGATTTTAAGAAATGATTTGATCACCTTTCTAGTTTCATAATTTCAATATTGTGGATGTTAGTGATCATGTGTGCTTTTGTTTTGGTTATGAATGCTCAAGACTTCTTTTAGAAAGTATTTTCCTGTGTATCAAACCCTATGTGAATCTAGTGACCATTTAATGTGTTAGGGTTGCTCTTTTATTCATGTCAGCCTCCATTGTTCACTAGGGTTTACTCCCAGTCTAGTCTCTGCTTATAGCCTGCTAGGGTTTTGCATGCTCTGCGCTTCAGTAATAGTAAATGATGATCCTTGAAGCCCGTTTAAGTCATAATATTGATGGATAGAGCTTAGTATCCACTAAAAAATTCATGACAAAGGAAACCCGTGCTAACTTCTAATTGTTCCCAATTCCCTAGATAATCCAAATTTCAATAATGGGAGCACAATGGTGGGTAATGGTACTTTAGTCTGACTGGTAGAATGAGAAGACAAGGGAAATCTTAGAATAGATGTGGGGGGTGTTAATGTTTAGGACATGACATGGTGAAGAAAATCACTTGGGACCCATGTGAAGTGTTATCATCACAGTGAGCGCACTCAGTTAGAGCCATCTCAGAAATTCTAAGGGACTCCAAAATTTTTGAAGGTTAATCCTTCAAAGATTTTGGTGCCTCCAGAATTCCACAAATTCCCTTACCACTGGGATGTTCAACAACCTAACTTTTTCCAGTCCATGATCAAGCCTGAGTCTAAGTCATGAAAATGGAAATTGCAAGGAAATCATAGGGAGTTCAGGCATGAGACAAAAGTTGATCAAAACATGAAGGAAGAACCTAAATAATGACCGCCTCGTAAATTTCATGACCATTTGGAATTTTTGAAGGCCAATCCCTCAAAGATTCTGAAGTTTCACTGATTCCTGAATTCTCCTAATGCCTTAGTACCCAAAGGCATGTTCTTTCTCCTCTGTGATTGAGTGCAAATACGAGCTGAGAGTGGGAGGTAGTGAAGAATCAATGCAAGGAAGGATCAATCAAAAAGAAAAGAAAATATTTAAGTCATGGTCACCCTTAGAGATTCCAAAGTGCCGTGAAATTATGAATCCTTCCCCCAGGTCAAACTCTAAAACAATCCTATCATCCATCACATCCTCAAGGGAGAGGAACAACATCTTAACTTAGAACAATTTGAAGTGTAACTTAGCCTTTAGAAGCTTCTCCCCACTGTGAAATATCTGAAGGTAATTCCTTTGAAGAATCCAATGAGATCTGGATTCTCCAAATCCATTGGAGTGGGAAAACTCTGAAAATGGCTTTAAGGACAATGAAGAACTAAGAGAAGTATCAGGAGCACAATGAAGTGAATGACGAAGACTTAGAAGCTTGCCTAACTCAAGATTTCAGAAAATTTTCCCTAGTTTGAAATATCTGAACTCAAATCCTGTGAAGAATCCATGCCCCTCTAGATTTTTCACAAGCTTCCATCGAACTTCCAATGCACCAACGATGTGAGCTTTCAATGAGATACTATTAGGAGATCATATTGCTGAGTTGGAAATTTGATATTTTCAATGCAACGGTGACCTTCAGAAGATCCACCCAGTCAAGGAATTCTCAAACCTAATTTCTTGCGAAGAATCCGCTTGTCCAATAAATCCTTGAGCTTTGTTTCGTCGAAAATTCTACCCTATGTCAGATTTACCGAAAATCCTCTGGGGCCCTAAAATTCCAAAATGCTTTTATTTATAATTGATTGTCTTGGATTCTTGAAATGAGTTAAAACATTTGATGATTGCTTGAAGGATTTTATTTTTATGTTTTGATGATGAGTTTGTCCATAATTGGCATCACAGTGATTACCTTGTTTTCCAACAAATGCAAGCAGAAGGGAGCCCTAGGAAGGCTTTGAAATCCAAGGCTACATACGCACAAGAGGAAGGAAAATGAAGAATAGATATAATGAAATACGACTTCAAAGGAATATGGCCAAAATTGAGGATATCTTCTGAATGGTCAAGGATTGTCAACACTAATATGGGGCACATGGATTACGATGTCTTTAAGAAAAGGATGTTTGGTAATGGAGCTACCCAACTGGCATAGGTTATTACACACATAGGCTTAGCTCAGGTAGTAGGGTTTCCACCCACACAGTTGTGTCCAAAATTGGTATTGGAATGTGCAAAGCACTATGATGCAGACAAAAGGATAATAGTGGGCCCACAAGGAAGGGTTATGGCTAACTTGACTAAATAGTCTATCGCTGAAATGTTCAACATTGCTTCCCATCACAAGCTAATCAAAATATATCAACATCCAAGAGGCGGAGGAATTATATGCCAAGGATGTCTCTAGGGTTCTAGACATGATGAACAACTCGTGGATAGCCAATCCTAAGCCACATTACTCCAAAATCCTGAAGCAATTACACCAGAGTGACTTCAAGGTACAGTATAATGATATCATCGCACTCCTAGGTTGAGTGATGGGATTGGAGGAGGCCTCCACCTTCAGGACTTGGATGTTCCATGTGATCACTCAGATTGTGGGAGGAAAACATTACCATTGGGCAGGCATCCTCAATGACAATTTGGATAAGCAACTCAGAAATGTGCAAGATACCCACTTTTTCACAATGACATCCTACCTTGTCTATATGTTGGAAAGCAAATATAAATACAAGGGGCTAAGTTGTAGAGGGACCCCTGGGAAGGATAGGGTATGGGATGTTTACCCTCAACTTTGGTACAACACCTCAAACTATAGGAGAGCTAATGATTCCTTCTTCATGTATATTCCCAGATTACTACAAGGTGCCCTCCACATGAGAATTTTGGTGGAAGCAATGGACCTAATTAGAAGGTATGGAAAATGGTTCATATAGTTTTAGAGGTTTACCTACATCAGAGTACAGGGATCTCCTGCGGTTCCACTCTGATTGCCAAGGTATCCCACAAATAAACTCATCCTATTGGAATTAACAAGATAGATGGTTGGATTCGAGATAGTGTTACATGACATGCACAGAAAGGGGCTCGTAGATGAATTCCCATTAAAGATTGGCACCCTTGAATCCTACCCCAGTCTCCAAAGTGCACAACATTCAGAGAAGGAGATGACATAGTATGAGTTGTATTCACATACTAATAGAGACAATTTTGATCCCTAAGGAAAGGCACAAAGAAAAGCCAACAAGGAGTAAAGGCATTGAGACCACATAGAAGACTACTGGTAAAAATACTAAGATGAGTTTGAGGCATTAATAAGGAGGTATTATAGACTACCCTTGAGGCTTATCAGGCTCTACAAAGTAGACCAAGTTCTTGATCAAGTCGATGAAGATGAGGGAGACTTGATACAATATCATGATTATGAGCCATACAAGAATCAACCCTTGCCATCAGTAAACTGGTTAGAGGAGGAGGTGGTTGACCTGGATCAATTAAACGAACTAGTGAAGAGGTACTCCAGATTGTGGTTCAAACACAAGGTTGCGGAGCTACAGGAAGATGGTGCCCAATTCACTTATGATCTAATGGGAAATTTTGAATCCTATTCTGATGATGATACCGAGGCCACCAAGGATGATAGTGCAGAACCCTCACAAGGAGATGAGCAAGAAGGACTAAATCCTATCACACTAAAGAGAAGAACGAGGATTCAGGGAAAAGAAAAGAAGACTGAGAGGAAGCCAACACCAAAGACAAAGGATACTTTTGGTGAAGTTGCTGAGGAAGGAGAAAGAACTCCTCAACCTGCTAAGAAGAGGAAGGTAGTGACTAAAGGGAAAAAGCTAGAAAAAAAAGCTAATACTTCTAAATTTTTGGTCACTCCACCTAAGGTAGTTGAGATTGATAGCTCAAGGGAAAATCCCCAAGTATATGTGAGGAGGAACTCACCAAGGTAGAGAGTATCCCCTGTAGGAGAATCGAGGATTGCAATTGAAAAGCCACCAACTGCGGGGGCTGAAAAGGAAGCCATAAGGGATCATTGTCCATCCCCAATATAGAACATACTAGAGGGTGAGACCTTGAAGGAACATGGACAACTTGGTGGGGAGGGAGGTCCCTTTGACAATCCCGATGAAGAAACACAAAATGGAGAAGTTTCTACACCCGAAGCTGGGCAACTGAGTAATTTGGCTAGAGAACTAGGGGAGAAGGTAGAGATCAGCAAAGAAACTACTTCCAAGGTCATAGTGGAAATTCCTTCCCAGCCCCAAACCAACAAACATGTTGATATGTAACATGCAGGGGAAAGGCCTGAAGGAGAAGATGGAAAGGAAAAGGAACAATAAGACCAAGAGAAGGATGAAGAGAATAGATGAAAGTCCTCCCCATGACCAATCTGAGCATGGAACTCTTGAGGGGACTACAAAGATGGAACAACCCGCTGCTCCAGACTAGTTAGAAAAGAGACTGAAACAAAAATCCATTATTGTAAGACAATACTCCAACTTGGGACAAGCTGCTATAAAAGTGGAGGCAACCAAAGGAGAGGAAGAGAGCCAAGTCTTGTTGGATGTTATGGTTGTGTTGCTGATATGTGGTTGTCATTGATGTCAACACTATTAGCATTGATGTATTGTAGGTTGTATATGTATTGTAGGTTGTATTGTATATGTTAAAGAAAGAGTTGCAGGTTGACAGTGGAACAATGAAGGTCATAAAGGTGTCTTTCTCAATACGTTGATGATCAGTCGTTGTGGACTAAAAAATTTATTGCTGAGTGTATCTAGTTTATCCATCGAAAGTTTCAGAGGTCCGCGTGAAGATTTAATCATGTTATGAATAGTTGTATTTTGACAGTTTTTTTGTGGCTTCAGTTAGTGTTCTTGATTGAAGTTGATGTGATTCTACTAATTTCAATTGTTGTGGATGCTTCTCTAATGATTCTTGGTGCTTGTGGATGGTTCTAGATCATTCTCTATCTTTGTTGCACGTCTGCGTTGATCAGTGTGCTCGTGGTTGGTGATTTTTCTCTTGTGTGTTAAGGTTTTTATGTTCTTGGCCGACATGGTGGTTGTAACATGATGGCTGATGGTGTTTGATTTGCATTATAAATTTACTTGTAAATTTGGGCTGACATTGTGTATATGTTTTATATTTTGGCCAACGAAGTTGTTGATGTAAATCCATATTGTGGATATATAAGAGCAGTTGTTTGTGTGAAGTTAGTATGTGAAGAAGTGCTAGAGAAAGAGAAAGTGTGCGAACAGTGATCCAATCATTCGATTGCATAGCAGAGTGTGAAGAAGTTTGAGCGAAGTGTGAAGGAGTGTTTCTGTGCTTAATCGAAACTGTAATCAAGCTTTTGTGGAAGATATTTTCTCAGTTCATACCCTATAGATCTAATCCGAATTACTGTAAGACAGTGTGTCTTCTTTGGGTAGTGAGCCCTCTTGTATTTGAGCAATGAGCTCTAGGTAATGTGCCTAAATGCATGTGCATTCCCATTATTCTTCATTATACTTTTAACAGGGTATAATATTGTCAACTAACATCCACTGTGGTTTTTCCCCTAACAGGGTTTCCACTTAAAAAAATCTTGGTGTCCTCAATGTTTTTGATGTATTGATTGTTTATGGTTAACTATTCATTCAATAGATCTAAGATTAAGTTAAATTAATTTTCAAAAGTTCAAATATTCTGTGACAACTGATTCACCCCCCTCTTAGTTGTCTGTCCTTTTTTTTGCCAACAATTGATATCAGAGTTGGTTCCTATGAAGAAGTTTAAAAGCTTGAGATGATCCGAGATGATATCATATAAGGACAACCCTAGATTCGATGGAACAAACTTTTCTCTGTGGAAAGCCATAATGGAGTGTCATTTGAGGTGTATTGGTGAACCCTTCTAGAAGATTACAAAGAACAGATATGTTATTCCTCATAATGGTCCTTCCACTCCTGATAAGATTAAAGAGGCTAAGATTAACATCAGGGCTATTGAAGCTTTGCTGAGTGCTCTGATGGATTCAAAAATGAAAAATGTGATGGATCTGAAGACAACTCATGAGATCTGGAAGAAGCTAGAGGCTTTGAATGAAGGAGATGCACTTGTGAAGGTCACTAAGCTATAGAGTTTGAAAGGCAAGTATGAAACTTTGAAGATGGGTGAAGATGAAAATATTTCTTCTTTTATGCAAAGAATAAATGAACTTGTGATGGGTATTAGATGTACCGGTGGTACCATGGATGAACAAGAAATTGTAGCTAAAGTGCTCAGATCATTGCCTCCCTCTTACAAATCAAAGGCTCATGCTATTGAAGAGCTCAAAACAGTAACAAATTTGACAAGAGATATGTTGATTGGTAAACTTGTTGCCTTTGAGTTGAGTGAATTTGGTGATTGTGCCCCCAAGAATTAATATGCATTTAAGGCCTTCATATCTAGAAGAAATAAGCAAAGATATGATCTGGGAGAGAATTCTAGAAAGAAATTCAAGTATGAGGAAGAGATGAAACAACTTGAAGATGAAGAAAGAGAGGTAGAAGAGTTGTAAGCACTGATTGTAAACAAAGAAGGTAGAGGACAAGGTAAGTATAAAGGAAATTTTCCTATTAAATGTTTCTCTTGTAGTAAAATAGGTCATTTTTCTTCAAGGTGTCCTAAAAGAGTTCCTAGGTCTAAGCCTAACAAACCTAGATTTCAAAAGAAATGTTATTATGTTGAAGAAGGAGTGACTGATGAACAATCTGAGAAAGAAAATGGAAATGAAGATGAATGGGTTTTCATTGCTATCATGGAAAATGGTCTGGTGGCTATTGAATCTGCTAAAGTTGAGAAAGCTCTTCCAGCTCGAATTGAAGAAAAGGATGAGTGGGTTATTGACAGCGGATGCTCACATCATATGACTAGTGACAAAAACAAATTTGTAAATCTAGAGAAATATGATGGTGGGGTTGTAAGATTCAGAGATAATAATGTTGGTGTGATTCGTTGCAGAGGATCTATTTGTATTGGTGGTAAACATAACACTTATGATGTCCTTTATGTTGAAGTCTTGAAGAATAACCTGTTGAGTGTTGGACAGATGGTGGACAAGGGTTATGATCTTCAGTTCAAAGATGGAAGATGCAGGATACTTGGAAGCTCTAGAAATATAATTACTTCAGGTACAAAGATAAAAGGTAATATTTTTCACCTGAGTGTTGCTAATGAAAGTTGTTTAATTGCTCAAATAGATGAAAGTTGGTTATGGAATAAGAGGCTGTGTCATGTGAATTTTGATAACATTGTCAAGGTAAGCTCCACTCAAGCAGTAAGAGATCTACCTAAGCTAGTGAAGCCTACTAACACAATATGCAAGGAATGTCAGATGGGAAAATAGACTAGAGTTTCTTTTCAGAGAAAACAACATCATTCTAATGGAATACTGGAGCTGGTGCATACTGATTTATGTGGTCCCTCCAGAATCAGAAGTCTACAAGGAGAAAGGTACTTTATGCTGCTTATTGATGATTACTCTAGGATGATATGGGTTGCTTTCTTAAGAGAAAAATGTGAAGCATTAGAGAAGTTCAAAAGTTTCAAAGCTATGGCAGAGAATGAGACAGGTCTGAAAATCAAATTCCTAAGGTTAGACGAAGGTGGTGAGTTCACCTCCCATGATTTCAATTCTTTCCATGAAGAGCATGGAATCAAAAGATAGTTATCTGCTCCCTGAACCCCTCAATAGAATGGAGTTGTAGAGAGAAAGACCAAAACAATTCTGGATGCTACTAGAACAATGATGATAGAAGTAAATGTGCCTCACATCTATTGGAGAGAAGTTGTAACCACTGTTGTGTACACTCTAAACTGGGTAAATGTCAATGGTATTTTCAATAAGAATCCTTTTGAACTATGGTTTGGTTATAAGCCTATTATTAAATATTTCAAAATCTTTGGAAGCAAGTGTTATATTAAGAGAGATGAGGACATAGGCAATTTTGATGCAAGGAGCGATGAAGGAATCTTTCTAGGCTACTCTACTAAAAGCAAGGCTTACCGGTGCTATAATAGAAGATTGAGAAAAATGGTTGAAAGTACAAATGTCAAAGTTGATGGGGACTCTACTAGATCATCCAGATACTGTGGATATGATTCAGATGACCAGCAAGATAGTACAGACAAAGGGAAGAGTGCTCAGACACAGAATCGAGTTCATATTGTTTTGGTAAATCAAGAAAGTCAGGAAGGAGAGACAAGTGGAAATGCAGAAGAAAGAACAAAAGAACTAGAAGTGCGAGAGAATCCTAAGATTCTAAAGTATGTAAAGCTAAATCATTCTAAAAATAAAATTATAAGAGACAAGAATAAAGGTGTGCAGACTAGAAGAAGGATTGCAGAAGAGTATTGTTTGATTTCCAAGACCGAGCCTAACTATTTCAATGAAGCTTGTAATGATAAACATTGGATGGAAGCTATGAAGGAAGAACTGATGCAGATTGAAAAGAATGATACATGGATTCTTGTTCCGAGACCTAAAGATAAAAAAGTGATTGGTAATAAATGTGTCTTTCATAATAAGCTAAATCAACAAGGTGAAGTGGTTCGGAATAAAGCAAGACTGGTATGTAAAGGGTATTCACAAATGGAAGGTATTGATTTTGAAGAAACCTTTTCCCCTATTGCTAGAATTGAAGCTTTAAGATTATTTCTTGCTTATGTTGCATATAAGAACTACAAAGTCTATCAAATGGATATGAATTCAGCCTTTCTAAATGGTGAGTTAGAAGAAGAGGTATATGTTGAACAACTGGATGTATTTCAACTGATTGATAAGGAAGACATGGTTTTTCAATTGAAGAAAGCTTTGTATGGACTCAAGCAAGCCCCTAGAGCCTGGTATGCTAGACTGGATAAATAATTACTAAATATTGGATTCAATAAAGGTACTACTGACAACAACTTGTATTTTAAGTTGGATCATGATAAAGAGTTGATTATTGAAGTCTTTGTTGATGACATTAATTTTGGAGGTGATGACGATCTATGTATGAAGTTTGCTGAAGAAATGAAAAGTGAATTTGAAATGAGTATGATTGGAGAGATGAAGTTCTTTCTGGGATTACAAGTCACTTAGTTAGACAATGGTATTTTGATATCTCATTCCAAATATGTGAGAGAGCTGTTGAAGAGGTTTGGCATGGAAGAATCAAAGCCTATTGGTACACCCATGGTAACTGGATGCAAGTTAACACAAAATGATGATTCTCCTAAGGAAAATCAAACAAGATACAGTTCAATGATTGGAAAATTTCTCTACTTAACTCGAACTAAACTAGACATCATGAATGTTGTGTATATGGTTGCAAGATATCAAGTTGATTTGAAAGAATCTCATGTGACTGTTGTAAAGAGAATTTTTAGATACCTGAAAGGAACAGTTGATTTTGGGCTTTGGTATCCTAAAGATGATGATCTTACCTTGAGTGCCTATACTGATGCAGATTGGGCAGGAGATGTAGATGACATGAAAAGCACTAGTGGAGGTTCCTTCTTCCTAGGGAAGAAGCAGGTGTCTTGGTTGAGTAAAAAGAAGAATTCCATATCCCTATCTACTGCTGAGGCAGAGTATATTGCTGCTGCAAAGAATTGTACTAAAGTGTTGTGGATGAAACAGATGCTGAAAGATATCAGAGTAGTATATGATGAGCCTATTTCCATATACTCTGAAAACTCAAGTGCAATAAACATATCGAAGAATCTAGTGCTATACTCTATGACCAAGCATATATCAATCATGTTTCACTTCCTGAGGGAGAAAGTGAGTGAGAAAGAAGTCAGACTAGAGTGTGTGCCTACCAAAGAACAAATTGTAGACATTTTCACCAAGTCGTTTCCAAAGGATACTTTTGAGTATCTCACAGGGATGCTAGGGGTGATTACCCCTCTTGATATGAACTAGAGATGCATTCACTTGCATCAATTTGTGTGTTTCATAGCTATATTCTAATCTGGATTGATGTTTTCATGGCTGCTACTCAGGGGAGTAGTCAGATGTGCAAATATGTGGTTTAGAGCTTGTATGTGGAAAGATAATGCTTATTTTTTCCATTGATGTCAAAGGGGGAGAAGAGTCATGTGAAAAATTGTGAATTATCTAGGGAGAAGAGCCTTGTAGGGAGAAGATCATGTAGAAGAAGTTGAGGAGAAGAGTCAGAATCTAAGGGGGAGTAAGTGCTGATTGAGAGTTGCGTTGATGGTGTTTTTCACATCATGTGTTGCCATCAATGCCAAAGGGGGATATTGTTGGATGTTGTGGCTGTGTTGCTAATATGTGGTTGTCATTGATGTCAACACTATTAGCATTGATGTATTGTAGGTTGTATATGTCGAGGATATTGAGAAAATTGTTAAAGAAAGAGTTGCAGGTTGATAGTGGAACAGTGAAGGTCATGAAGGTGTTTTGCTCAGTACATTTATTATCAGTCATTATGGACTAAAGATTTTATTTCTGAGTGTATCTAGTTTATCCACTGAAAGTTTCAGAGGTCCGCGTGAAGATTTAATCGTGTTATGAAAAGTTGTATTCTAACAGTTTTTCTATGGCTTCAGTTAGTGTTCTTGATTGAAGCTGATAAGATTCTAGTAATTTCAGTTGTTGTGGATTCTTCTCTAATGATTCTTGGTGCTTGTGGATGCTTCTAGATCATTCTCTATCTTCGTTGCACGTCAGCGTTGATTGGTGTGCTCATGGTTGGTGATTTTTCTCTTGTGTGTTCAGGTTTTTATGTTCTTGGCCAACAAGGTGGTTGTAACGTGTTGTGGATCCTTGGAGATTAAAATTTGAATGCTTGGCATGCTTGAGGATGTTGTTTTGGGACACAACATAATATTGGATGATGATGTTTGATTCACATTATAAATTTACTTGTAAATTTGGGCCGACATTGTGTATATGTTTCATATTTTGGTCGATGAAGTTCTTGATGTAAATCCATATTGTGGATATATAAGAGCAGTTGTTTGTGTGAAGTTAGTATGTGAAGAAGTGCCAGAGAAAGAGAAAGTGTGCAAATAGTGATCCAATCATTCGATTGCAGAGCAAAGTGTGAAGAAGTTTGAGAAAAGTGTGAAGGAGTGTTTTTGTGCTTAACCAGAACTGTAATCATGCTTTTTTGGAAGCTATTTTCTTAGTTCATACCCTACGGATCTAATCTGAATTTCTCTAAGATAGTGTGTCTTTTTTGGGTAGTGATCCCTCTTGTATTTGAGCAGTGAGCTCTAGGCAGTGTGCTTGAATGCATGTGCATTCCCATTATTCTTCATTATACTTTTAACAGGGTATAATATTGTGGACTAACATCCACTGTGGTTTTTCCCCTAACAGGGTTTCCACGAAAAAAAATCTTGGTGTCCTCTATGTTTCTGATGTGCTGATTGTTTATGGTTAACTATTCATTCAACAGATCTGAGATTAAGTTAAATTAATTTTCAAAATTTCAAATATTCTGTGACAACTGATTCACCCCCCCTCTTAGTTGTCTGTCCTTTTTTTTCCAACAAAATTGTCTCCAAGTTTGCACAAGATAAGTTCAACAACAGGATTATCCACGTGGTTGTTCCTCTAGAAAATAAGTACAAGGATGAATTAAGGCCCACAGATTACAAAGTATGGACTGTGAATTTGGGCCTGACCACCAAAGAACAAGAGAAGGAAGACTTCCAAGAATCTTCTCAGGAAATTTTGAGAAGATTGGATAAGGAGACTACAGAAAAGGAGGAATTCCAAATCCAATTGAGGGATGTGCACATGTATATTCAACATTTAATCAAGCCTCTACAGTGTCAAAGCAACGGAAGCTCCTCATTCCTAGAAGGTTTGTTGTCGAAAGAGGTTGTTTGAGAGATAGAAAGGTTGAAGTCCTTTGCAAAAGACACCCAAGAATGGTTGCAGGGTGTTAGCAATAGAGGAGATGAAATGATCGAGAAAGTGTTGCCATATTATGAGAAGGCCTCTTTTATCTCCAATGACAACCTACTTCCTACAGGATTTTAAGCAACTGCCTAATGATACAATGGTCAAGGAATTGGAGAAATTTTTGGCAATTCTGGTTGATACTTTGGTTTAGGAGGGTGTCTTCACAATGCAGGATACTCATAACACCATGGAATGGATTGAGGCAATTAATTTCAAAAATGAACTTAGAATGAAGGCCCCTAAGAAATTGTCCAAGGCACAAGCAAAATTCAAGGAGGTCTTCGATAGTTGCAACACCTTTCTGGAAATAATTATAGGAAGGAAGAAATTTAGGCGCAGAGATTTGAATGTGGAACAACTACAACAGTGGTGGCATAAAGTATACTCTCCAAGTACTAAAGGCCCGACAGTTAAAGATCAATTGGAGGATGTTGCAATCTATATCTCCTATCTGGATAAGTATCAAGATTTATATGTTGACTAGGAGAAGACCTTGGCCAAATATGAAGCAAAGTTGAAGACAACTAGGTACATAATTAATGTTGTTTCTACCCCAACCTAGGTCGACTTGGATCCAATCCTTTCAAAGTTAAAGGGAATTAATGGAAAAAATGGGGTAGGTGAAGAAGGGATGGATGACCCAGACTAATGTCCTAGGTTGACGCGCCATTAAATGAAAATTTTTCTTGAAGGACAGGTTGGTAGTGCCTTGGATCTTGCACTTGACAAATATTAAATGCTAAATGTTGACTTTGGGGGCCAACCTCCCTTATTTTAATGTACATTTTGAACTTGGGATTTTGGAGTGAATGTTTGGCTGACCTACTTGGATGACCTAATTAATCAAACCCTAATTTGGGCACCGTTGATGTAATTTGTTATAAATAGGGGCTTTCCCCTCATTTGTCAAGGTAAGACATTGCTGGAAAAGGTGTTAGAAGTGAGCTAATACATTAAAAAGTTATGTAATGTTGGAGATACTATAAAGACTTGAATTGTTGCAGATTTTTGATGAAGTAAATACAAAGAAGGCATTTTTTTTTGGTGTTTCTTCATTGTGTTATTCATGTGTGCATGGTTCTTGTAATTCTTGCACTTCATATTTAGAAGTTTGTTTAAGTGAGTTATTTTCTAGATAATTTTAGATAAGTTACTTTTAGATAATTTTAGATATGTTAATGTTTCAGTTGTGTTCATAGTGGAAAGTATGAAGTGGTTGAGCAAACTCATGGTCCATGCTTTTAGCTACTTGTTGAATGTGGTTAGTTTTGCAAAGTTAGCTTGGGCCTTTATCTTATGTGCTTAGTTCAATTGTGAAGTGTTTATTCATTTTAATGTTGTATCTAGGTGAATGAATGAATGTTTTGCAATATGAAAATCTCCAATACCTTAGGATATAGCACTATTTTTGTAATATTGCAAGATAATTTGGGTTTAGCAGAAACTAGTTTTGAAGGATTTGGTCCACTTTAGATTCTCTATTGTTTTCACAACTTATTTTAGCAGTTAATTTTTGGAATCTCTCTCTAAACCCTTCCTCTTTTACTATTTCTTTGAAATCTGGGATAGTTTAGAATCTACAAGCATCAAATGATTGTCATATTTGATGAATTCAAGAAGCACCAATGCTTGTATGTAAGGCCCTTTGTGGAAAACTAGCAATTTCACATTATCTCTAAGTTGTTTCACTACATTTGTCAAGACTTGACGTTAGAGATCTTGGGGTTATCTCTTGAGGCTCACTAATAGAGATTTACCTTTCAAGAGAGATAAGATATCATATTCTATCTGAGTTGTTGTTGTATAGAAAACACCATCAACAAGTCTAGACTTATTTCCTTTGGATTGCCCCCATCGAGCCATACACATTGATGATGAAGATGAAAACATTTTGAGGTACAAAACATAGTATGCATAGCTGCTACACACCCCTAGCTTGAATTGGCTCAACTTTATATCTATAGGGATCCCATAATACACCAAGGGCTCCCAAGGCCCCCATCATGAGCATAAATTTCCCCTACCAGTTCCTCCAACAAATTTACAGTTTACTTTCTTCTTCAGCTATCAATTTTGTTTCTTGCAGTAATACAACATATGATTTTTGTAGCTCAATTTAGTGCTTGAGCATGTGCCATTTATCAAGGGAACTCAAGTCCCTGACATTCCAATTAAGTGTTTTCATGGATCCTTGGGAAGGGTAACACCCTTCTTGGATCTCAATTTCATTTGGCCCTTTGCATTCCCTAAAATTTCCAATTTTTCACTAGCTGGTTTTCTACCATTGTTGCTCTTTTCCCCCAATTTTGGTTTTTCACCTTTGATTCAGATTGTTCTAGCCAACATTCTTTCATGGATACTATTTCATCTTCGTCACTCATTATCTTTCCCTCCTCTTCACCAAGGGATGTTAGCACAAGGTCATCCTTCATGCTTTCTTCGTTCCTTTCCCTTTCTTCTACATTGGTTTCAATTACTTTTCCATCCTCTCTATCTTATTTTGGGACATTGTCATTCCCTTCCTTGATCATACTTACTTGGACCCCTTCAAAGTTGGCCTTTGGGTCAAGCCTTAAAATATTTTCTAAATTTATTGAACCACCCATGCCACCATCCTTTACTACATTGTATTCTTCTTGGGGCTCTCCATCTTGGGGCTAAACCACTGGCTTCCCCAATTTGGCTTCTCCTTTCAAAAATTCAAGTGACTAGTAGTTTTGACTCCACCTTGTCTGGATGTCCCTCTCAAAATTTTATCTCTAGATCCCTAAGTTCGTGATGATTTCTACCTCCTTCAGGAGGCTCTCATCAAATCCTATCTCTACACAATGTCTTTTGTAGATACCAAAGTTTCCTTCTAAGATCTTGTCATCAACTCTCATAGTGGAACCAATTTGGTTACCTATGGCTTCTAAGGTCTCTATATCCTAGTATTCATGAGGGAGGTTGTAGAGTCTAATCCAATACACAAACTTAGCCAATTCTTACTTGAGAGGACTAAATTTTGTCTCCCAATCCCTCAAAAGGAACCCCACACCATTCATCATGCATGGCCCCCCTCTCAAAATACATTCTTTTTGGCCTTCCTTACTGCATTCTACCATAAAAAACCCCATGGGAGGGTCTTCTCAGAGATCTCCTTCTCCCACTACTTATGGCACCAGTGGAAGATGCAATTCTTAAAAGGCCATTCCCCTGCCCATCTAAAAAAAAGGCATTTTATTTTAATCTACTTGATCTATTTTTTTAATGTGGGATTATTAAGGACAAAGGCTACACACTTATCTAGAGGTCAGATTCTAAACAGTACAACATTCACACCTAATGCAATTTTCTTCATCTTAGGGTTTCCTTGAGTGAGGCCTTGATGCTCTACCTCTCACCAATATCCATTGCCAGTTCCTCTTGCTCATCACAATTTCCTTTTTTTTATTAGGGCTCTTGCAATCTGGCTTCTTACCTTCACCATCTTTCCTTTTGGTGTGCCTCGCCGAACCTTGGGTGGTAACCCTACCTTCTGCCTTCCATGACTCTAACCTTCTTCTTGTGTTCCTTCTCCCCTATTGGTCATTCTACAAATGACCTCTATGAATATCCCATAATGACCACTTTTCTATTATTTTCTAGTCATCAAAGCTTCTAGTTGGTCATGCCTTGTTCTAGTGGTCATCACGATCCTATCCCCACCAAAGTTGGTTCTTCCAATGGGGGAGATTTCTTCCCTCAAGTGAAGTTTCCATCATTTCTCTTGCTCATGTCTGTAATGGCGTAAAATTGCACCTAGTGCAATTTCCCACTATATTACCTCACTTTAGCATTATAAAATCGATAATGCAAAAATATGCTACCTTTTCCTTGCCTTTCACATGTTTCCTTATCATTTTCCATCGGTGATGGAGTTTTTTTCAAGGAATTTTTATCGTTTTTCATCAGTGATGGAATTTTTTAGGGCATTCTTGAGAGTGACAATCACCTCCTCAAGCTTTAAAAATTCAATAGTTTTGTCATTGAGCTTGACATTCAAGCAATCTTCAATCCTCTTGCCTTTTTCAACCCTTATTTTCAAATCAGAGATCATACATCCTACCTCTTTTAGTTTGATTTCACATTCTTTTCCTTTTTAAACTTGTATTTTCAATTTGTCATTTTCTTCCTTCAATTTTTTAAGAAATATTTCATATTTCTGATTTAGTCCCCTTGCTTCATTCAGGTCTTCTAGAGAAGACCAAAGTTTTCCTTCAATGTCTATTCCCCAATCATTTGAATTGAAGTCCCAACCTTTAGGTTCCATAGATTCTAGATCCAGATCAGAGGAAAACACATCTTCATCACTCAAGGAGTCAAACTCCTTGCATTTCTCAATATTACACTTTATGTTAGCAGTATTGAAAACCATAAGAGAGTTTCATCATTTGAATTATTCTCCTCATATTCAGAGGAGCTACTAATTTCTTTGGAATAGATACCCTTTTTAATCTTATCTCTTTATTGCTATCATATGATTCTTTATAAGGGAATTTAGATGCAAAATGAGCTATTCTTCCACAATTGAAACACTTAAATGGTAACTTACCTTTGTACTTTCTAGTTCCTTTCTTCAATCTTCTCACAAAATTTACTTCAACCTCATCAAGGTCATCATTTTGATCAACAACTTCATCCTCAATCTTTTTGTTGGCTTTGAATGCAACTTCCTTGTTTGGAACACCTTTATCAAACTCTCTCATCTCAAAGGCAAAAAGTACCAAACATTTCATAAACTAAATCCTGATCCAAGTCCTTTGAATCTTCAACAACAAACACTTTATGAATGTAGGATTTTGGGAGAGATCTCAAAACTTTCTTCATAGTTTCACTTTCATTTACTTCTCCACCAAGATTAGAAATGCTAGAGACAACTTCTTGTACTCAGAGCATATAACTTGCAATGTCTTCATCTTTTGTCATCCTTAGAGCTTCAAATTTTCTCTTAAATATCTATATCTTGGCTTGCTTCACTCTAGTATCTCCTTCATACATGTTGCTAAGATTTTCCCAAGCATCTTTGGAAAAACTACAGCTCATCACCTTCAAAAGTTCTGAATTATCCAACCCACACAAGATAATATTCTTGGATTTGGTATTGCATTCATACAATCTGATTTCAACTAGATATATAAGAGGAGTGGTAGGAGTAGTATAACCACTTTTGAATAATTTCCACACACCAAACCCAAGAGAGTTTAGGTGTCCTTCCATTCTCATTTTCCAGAAGGAGTAATCAGTCCCATCAAACCTAGGACCCTTGTATGAACCATAATGTTCCATCCTGGATCTTTACCTCAAGTTTTTAAGCTTCTACAAAGGAACTTGGCTATGATACTAATTGTTGAACACACCTAGAGACTAAGAGGGGGTGAATCATTCTACACAAAACATAAAGGATTCCAAAACTTGAAACTTTTAGCACAATCCAACCTTCTTTATCAAATCAAAACCTCGAAACATAATAGTAACAGAGAATGATATAGCAATTTCAATACTTGGAAACCTCAACAACCTTTAAGTAATGCAAGATATAACAATTCTACTTCTAACCAGATCACCAACAGTGAGAAAGAAATAGAGGACACACATATGCACAAGGAGTACACTGTATTTATGTGGAAAATCTAATGAGGGAAAGACCATGATGAGAGTTTACTCACAATATAAAGGATCGCTATCAAAAAGATTTGCAAGAAGGCTCACTGCCTTAGAGAAAGATACACAAGGAATTGCAGAACTGAAGCCAACACAACTTCAAGAGAAAGATATAGAGGACCTAATGAGATTCATTATCTCAGATAAATATTCAAAGATTTAGATGAAGATTACAATGCTTGTCAACATAACACTCTATTGACTAAGGCATTATAGGATAATTGATCTTTCCTTTCACTTTATTTAGCACCATCATTGCTAGATACTTAATGAAATTCACGCACATACTTCTTCGCACTCGTACACTACTCCATCTTGTTGCATCTGAAATGATCTTGCATTTATATCGATTACAACACTTCAAAACTTTAATTAGGTCATCTTGGAAGAGGATAAAATAATGAATTCAATTGGTCGGCCACCAAAATATAATGCAGTCCTATCCATAAGTTAGAGAGGACCAAAAAAATCTTAGTACTTCTTCCAATGTGATCCAAAACCATTTACATGCAGGTACACATCAACATAAGTCAGTGTTAAGGAAATTTGTGGATGAAATGTGAAGCACATAACTAGTCGGCCCAAAATCATTCAAGTCCAATTGAATTAACTTGATGTGGTCCCAAGAAGGATAATTCAGGACCCAAATCTATCATAATACATCTTCCATTATTAGTGTAACCCCCCAAGTACACGATGTAAGAAAAGGAATAAGCCCTATCGGCTAGATATCCACAAATAACCCAAATAGCCAACTCAAGACACAACATGACATCAAAATGACCAATTAGCAACATGCAGATCACATGGGGATGTTCCTTGAACATCCAACAACACTTCCATACACTTCTTTCATACTGTCATGTGACCAACAACCACTATAGATCAAACATGAATATAAAACTATATTTCAAAAACATATAATGCTTAATCATGAGATATAACATTAACATATCAGCTTGAAGACCACTTCAACATATGATATTGGAATTGAGACATTGCAAAAACATTGAAAGCACATTCACTGAGTCATAGGAGCACATACATCAATAGGGAGAAATATAGAACATTTTTCGGACCAGTCTAAACAACCTACAACATTCCCAACCTTCTACAATTCAAAAAGATCTCCTTGGCAATGCACATGACTTGAAAAGATAGGAGTGCAACAAACACATAACACTGACATTGAATACCAAACCAGAAGACCAAAGCATCAATAATGGAGGAATATGGAGCATTCTCCTAGACAAACTTCAATGTAGCTTCTTGTTCTAGAAACACTTAAGCAACTTGAGGAGGCTAGAACTTCCTTTCAGCAACACATACTTCATCAGGAACATTAGGAGAGAGCATAAGACATATTGTAGGACTTCAACAACATCTCTCTACTATTGTTCATGCTTCTAATCCTCATCTAAACATATCATTATGAAATCAACTCTACTAACGGTAATACTGCATTATATGAACTTCAACAACTCTTCTTTGATAAGGCATGACATCTGATCATGAACTTCAACAATTATTCTTTGAAAAGGTATTATATCCAACCATTAATGTCAACAATTCTTCTTTGATAAGGCATGACATCCAACAATGAACTTCATCACCAATGTTAGCCCAAATTGAATATAACAATGACAACCAATAGTAAGTAATAACAACTTACTTCTCAAGTGTTGACATTAATGACAACAACTTCCAACAAGGAGGAATGAGAGAGAAAAAGAGATAGAGAGGGATGAAGGGAAATAAAGGGAGAGAGAGAGGGGGGAGGGGAGGGGAGGGGAGAGGAGGGGAGGTTAGAGAGATAGAGAAAGAGAGGGAGAGAGACATAAAGAGAGTGAGAGAGATATATAAAGAGATAGAGGAAGAGGGAGATATAGAGAGAGAGGGATAATTTGAGACATATAGAGATAATGGGAGGGAGAGGGAGAGACATATGGAGATAATGAGAGAGGGAAAGGGAGAGATAGGGAAATAGAGAAGGTGAAAGTGAGAAAGAGAGAAAGGAAAATATAGGGATAGAGAGAGAGAGGAAGAGAGATATGTATATAGGGAGATAGAGAGTGAGAGAGGGATAGTTATAGAGATAGGGGAGGGAGAGAGATAGAGAGAGGATATAAAGATAAAAAGATAGAGGGATACATATATAGAGAGATAGATAAATGGTGAGAGAGATATATATGGAGATAGAAAGAGAGAGAGAGGGGAGGGGGAGAGATATAGAGAGAAAAATAGGGATGAAGGAAGAGAGAGAGAGGAGAGAAAGAGGGAGGATAGAGAGATAGAGAATGAGAGGGAGAGAGTAGAGAAGGAAAGGCAGGGAGATATAAAGAGGGAGTGAGGGAGACAGAGAGGGAGAGTAAGAGAGATAGAGATATACATAAAAAGAGATGGAGAGATTGATATGTAGAGGGATAGATAGAGAGATAGAGAGGGGGGAAAGTTTGTGTGCAAGAGTGAGAGGGAGAGAAACATAAATAAATGGTGTGAGAGATAAAAATGATTGAGGAGGGAGAGTAAGAGAGAGAGGATCAAGAAAGATAAAGAGAGGAAGAGATAGAAAGATAAAGAGGGAGATGGACATAGATAAAGAGAGAGAGGGAGAGAGATAGAGAGATAGAGAGAGGATATATATATATATATATATATATATATATATATATATATATAGAGAGAGAGAGAGAGAGAGATGGTAAGATAGTGATAGAGAGATAGTAAAATGAATGAGCCTTTTAACCTTATATACAATGTGATCACATTTTCTAAATATTTTTTCTCTACCCAATTTTTCTTAGAAAAGGTTTGCACAACGAGCCTAAAGGCTTGGACTATTAATTTTCCTCCATTTCCCATGTTTTTGACCTTCAATGGAATTTTTCAATTTTCCTGTTATCAGGTTTACACATTGTTTAATGATATTTAATAAAATTACTACCAAAATTTTGCACATCTTCTTAGCTTTTTAACCATATAATTTTTTATTTGAAATAGTTTAAAATATTTATTTTAATTTTTTTAATAATATTTCTATATTCCTTATATATGTATGTATTGGTTTTTTGATGTGCTCATCAAAATTTTAATAAATAGGATTGTTCTATGCTTCATTATTTACATATTAAAAGAAAAATATTTTCAATTATTTTGTGCAAGTTATGTGTCGTGCATGCTTAGTGATGCATTTTTCAAGATGCATCCACTTTGAAAAATCATAAAAAAATATTAAATAAAAAATTACAAAAAATATACAACTTCTAGTACTCATTCTTATCTATATTTTTGACAACTAATTTTTAAAAATACTAAATACAACCAAAAAATAGGGGAGCACACATTAGACTATGTTATATTTTAGGGGGAAAAGTAGGAACACTTTTGTGTGCACACAACATTTCATCCTCTTAATCTTAACTAGTTTTTAAAAACTTTATTAGTTCAGAAACTAAATTCATAGTAATATAGTTTTTGTTGTTGTTGTATCTTCAAATTTTGAGTGCATGCATCTGAAATTACTCACCCAATTTCAAGTTTAGCTTATTTCAAGAAGAAAGAGGTCACTTTTGACTCCCTTTTGTATACCATTTCCTTACACTTATCCTTATGGTTTACCTCTGATCCTTGGTATTTTTTTCCTACGTTTATATTTCCCTCCTAACTTCCTAGAAATTGTTGTATTGTTTCCAATATTCTATTTATGGTGCCATTAATTTCAAAGTGATTTTTTTCCCATGTTCAAGTTTGAAGTTGTGGTTGACCTATTCTCTTTGTAGATAATATAAAAGAGTGAACAGTTTCATCCAAATGATCATCTACACTTAATAAAAATCCTTTCAAAATTTATTTTGAGTACTTGTGCTCAAATTTAGGAATCCTAGGATGAAAACCCTAGTGATTTTAGGGGATGATATCATACTGTGATAGGTCAAATTTGGGTGGTAGAAAATGAGCAGCAAACAAAGTGATGCAAAATACCTCCAAAAACAACCTACACCTCAAGATTAGCCTAGTTGGAATCAACACAAAATAAAACAACAAATAGAACCTTTTACCTTGTGTCGAATCGATCCTTTGGTTGGCCCTTCGATCTTTGGTGTTGTATACTCCTTGGATGGCAAGATGCAAGCTAGATGATGATATGATAATGGACGCAAGTGGGTGTAAGCATGAAAAATGGCTAAGTATGGATTCTAGAAATTTTTTGCAAGAGTTTGGCTACAATGCATGATCCCTCCTAAATGAGAGAAAAGAGGGGGTATTTATAGAGATTTTGGAAATCTCTAGGGAAATGGACGGTAGAGATTGAGCCACCAAGATCAAGATGTAGGGCTAAGGTGAGTTGAGAACTCACAAGCCCTCACATCTTGACATGTGGCATGTGATATGGCTTAAAAAGGGGGATGTGTACATGAGGTGGAAGGATAGTACATGACATGGAGAGGGTACATAGTACCTTAGAATTGGGACAAGATCTCCTCATAACAGAGGTACTTGTCCCCATATGGGTGAGAGGACAAGTGGGGAATTAAAAATTCCTCAAATATTCTCATGGGGATGAGAGAAGGAATTTAAAATTCCTTTAAATGCATTGGGGGATTAAATGTGAATTAAAAATTCGCATGGGGAATGGAGATGCCTTGTCCAAAAAGAAAAAACATTTAATAGGGTTTATTCAATTAAGTGATTAGGATTGTGCAAGTACTTGATTAGACTAATTAATGACAGATTAGAAGAGGGTTAGATTTCACATGTGACTTGATGTGACAAGTCAAAGATCACATGGAGAAGAGAAAAAAGGAATTTAATATTCCTTGGAAGGATAAAAGGAATTAAAAATTCCTTAAGAGGTTGATTAGGCTAGTTAATGAAGGATTAGAGGAGGATTAGGTGGCTAAGAGAGATTAGAGGCCAACTTGCAAAAGTTGGAGGATGTGACACATCCTAATCAAAGATTAGGCATGTGCACACCCCTAATGATGAGATTAGGAGAAATAATTAGAATTAGATAAAAATGATAGAGGATGTGACATAAAGGGAATTAAATAAACGACATATTTATTTAATTCATTTGATGAAAGAGGGAAGGTATTTAATTATTTAACTAGATACCTTAGGGATTAGAAGAATTTTAGAGGGATTAATTAAATAATAGTGATATTACTTAATTAATGTGAATAAGGGGATGTTTAGACGAAAAGAGATAAATTTGGATAAATTAAGTGTCCAAATTTAGGTGTCTACACATACAAAGTTCATATTTGAGATTTATTGGATGTAGACTCCAATCACATTAAATTGATTTGATTTTCCATTTTTAATGGTATGAATTGTTGTTGTAGTTACCAATATTGTAGAACTATTTGCATATAATACAACCATTATTGCAATAAGAAAGAAATTCAAATTTACACTTGTTATGTTGTCATTTATTATTTGAAGAGTAGTGATATTGTTGATTCATAAACAATAATTTTAATCCAATTTGTTTAAGGTATGAATGAATGTTAGGGTTGATAGTGCTTTCATTCAAATAATAAGTGTGTGGAATATTAAGAATAAGGTTTGCATTATTATTTTAACTTGAGACATTACAAGTACCCCTTGTAGCACCCCACCTTAGTTGTAGGAAGGGGATGGGATGGATTCCCCCACCCCCATCATTTTTTTAATATTAAAAAATCTACAACTTGCCAAATAATTAAAAAACCCACTTAATTAAAAAATCCTAATTGTGCCAATGTTTATATGACATGTTATACAAATGATGTAATAAGCCATACATATGGTTCAAGCAACTATAGAAGTAATATTCTTTGTATAGTTTTATGAGATGCTTTAATAATGGTAGTTGTATGACCTTATAGATTCATATAGTTGTATGAACCAATATAGTGACTTCATATTCAACCCCAAAAAAAGATTAAAATTTTTTCATCTCCAAACTCTATCATTCATGATATGGATTTATAGGTTTTTGGCCTTCTAAGCACAATCATGAGGTATGTTTCACTTTATGATGCATTTTGTAGTTTTTTTTAAATCCTTAATAAATGAGATAAAGTTTGTTGATTTAAATAATTGATACCATGTTGGAGTAATGAAATAACTCATACGGGCAATAATCTAACTAATAAGACCAATCACCTTCCACAAGAGAGGTATAATAGAAAGAATTACTACATTTCTAGAAAATAATGAATACAATATGATAACCTTGTTATATAAGCAATGATAAAACCTTAAAGTTATTTAAGATCATGACAAGTATCTTAATCATATGATATTAGACACAAAAAATTAATGATCTAAGAAGGTTTAAGTAACTAGCTGTGAATAGTTAATAAAGTGAAACTAACTAGATAATATACTTTGTTCACACCAACAAATTACAATAATCAATTCTTTTCTAATTCACTTCCATAGTTCCAGGTTTAATTTTATGCACTAGATTAGTTCCATGGGCATGGAGATCATTTTCATAGGCATAGATCTAAACTAAAGTAAAACACAATCAATTTAGGTTGCTTCTCTTCCACAAGGAACGAGAGTTTTTAATATATTGGCAAATCAATTCATGACACCTTAGTTTTTAATTTATTTAAGTTTCATAAATTTAATTATACATTTATTGATTTTTATAAATATTATTATTTAGTTATTTTCCACAAAATATTTATGTGAAGTGCATATTTTCCTAATTTAAAGTTGACAATTGTTCATTCAATTATTTAAAACTCACATACATTATTCTTTCAATTATTCCACCGGCTTTTAAAGAAAAATATATAGTACAATATATTTTTCATAAAAATAGACAATACTTGCCAAAGGGTTGTGATCTAATTGGTTGAGCACAATTTGTAAGGGCGATGTTATGTTCCTTGATTACGTCATCTACTAGATTTCAAATCTCCAGGAGGTGTAATAATAAGAAATGAAGCTAGAATTGTACCCCTAATGAGTTTGACATAAAACCTTGAATTAAAAAGTAAATAAATTACTTCTATCTTTTTTGTCCTGCTTCAAAATATTTTATTTAAAAATATAACAAAAAGAAGACTTTTGAAGTGGAATTATAATTATTTTATTAAAAAGTCAACAAAATTAAAGGAAAATCAGTATATAAAACCTTAATCTACGTTACTTCTTATCTAAGAACTCAAATTTCCATCTAGTTGCCTATCAAGTTAAATTTCTGCCCCTGGTAGGCCAAACATGTTACGCTTCCTTGACAGGGAAATGAAATGCATGAAAAATGATATATGAGCATGAAAGTTTAGTTTATTTTTTAGCCCATCTCAGCATCATTACCCTCCATACATATCCCATCTCAAAGAAAGATCCATTGACCAGGTTATAAAAGGATTTCTCTGAATATTTTACCCAATAATATGACGTCCTCCTCTGAAATGTTATCCACTCATTTGGCATAAATTATTAATCTCAGAAAAATCAAACTCCAAAACCACCCAGCCTAAACTAGGTTCCCTAAATTTCAATAGGATCAGATCTCCAGCATTGCTTGCATGGTGACACTTCCTTGTCACAAAATAGAATCTGATAGTCCCACACGAAACATATAAATAAATATAGAATTTAAAAACACATCAATGGCCATAAAAAAAACTCAAATTTAAAAAGCAGGTATAAGGTCCTTTCATAATGAAGCTGACAGCTCTACAGTATTCTTCCCAATGGCCGCGTTCCATGACCCATTTTGTTTTAGGTCATCCATGACGACATACTGGCCTCTGCATCATGACTTCTTCTCTATAAATTCCATAACTTGCCCACAATCCACCATTGCATTTGATCTATTTCATTCCTCTTCCTCTAGGCTATCTTTTGTTGGAGATTACAAGAATTATGTCTTGCTGTGGAGGAAACTGTGGATGTGGGGCAAACTGCGGTTGTGGCAGTGGATGCAAGGGGTAAGCTGTTTTTAATCATCCAGTATTGCTACTGATTTAAATCTACCATGGAGGCTTCTCTATATAATTTTGTTGCTCTGTACTTTTAGGCCTAATTGGCCTCAAGAAAGCTGAAATTCTGTAATCATGGTCCGCAAGTTGTTTTATTGTTCAGTTTATATATGTAAAAAGATTGAATATTGGGAGATTCTGGTAACTTTTGTGGTGCAGATGCGGCATGTATCCTGATCTCAACTCTGGTGAGAAATCTGTTGCAAGGGCAATTGTGTTAGGAAACACTGCCTCTGACATGGGGTAAGCCCTCCATTCAAAGTTACAAAAGGTGATTTTATCTGTCTCTCATAGGCTGATTTCACTGCTGTTGGGATGATGCAGGTATGTGGATGAAGGTGTGACAGTGGCAGGAGAGAATGGTTGCAAGTGTGGCTCCAGCTGCACCTGTGACCCCTGCAACTGCAAATGATAGCATCCATTACTGCTATATATTTAGTATTTTCTACACCCATGTGAGGATGTAATAGAAGTGGAAACTAAATAATATCTTGCAGTTGCAGGTTCCCTTGTCTTATCTTATAAGTAAGTGACTTTCATTTCTATGGGACAAGAGTGTTTGTTCCTTAGAGAGTACCTATTAGAAAGCTTATGATGTAACTAGTACATTCTGCTTTGAAAATTATAGTTATTGTGTAAACTTGTTCCTTTGGTAGGCAGGTATAAATGATGATTCTCTAAAATTAAATTGTTAAAAGATACCCAAAACGTAATCTGCCTCATTCTAATAATGATGCAATTAAGGTCGTGAATAGTTAGTATCAATTGGGTCTATATTTGATAATCAATTTTGTCTGTCAAGTGACAGTTATCTAGTTTGAAGTTGGGAAGTTAAATGTTAAGACATATCTTATTATACATAAAATCATATAAAAATTCATACAGGATGATAAAATTTTCTTACATAATTCTATGAGAGAAAAGCATGTATGCAAGTTCTATAGAATAACCATATGCGATGGCCAAAGATATAGCATGAGATAACACAAGATATACCAAGGAAAACCCTCGTAGAGGAAAAGTCCTATCCTCCAAAAGCATCCACACTCAAAATATTATTCAACAATATAGCATTACAATACCTTATAGAGTCTCCATTTATACTTCTAAAATATCAAGCCTCTCCAAGGCATTCTCCATGTGTCCAAGCATGAATCCACACATCACATACCATGCTTCACATATGCACTCTTTAGAAGAAGACTCAATACAATGATACTTAAGCCCAAACCCGAACTAGCTAACCTCAACCACTAAACATGTGTTTTGTTTTATAAAATCAAGCTCACAAAAATACAACCAAGTGGTAAAGAAAAAACCATGAGTACACAAAACTATTGACCCCACATTTACTTTTTCCTATTAAGTTTCTCAACATTAAATATTTTTCCAATGTGAACCTATACATAAAATATATAACCCAATGTTACATACAACATTACAGGTGTCGCCAATAAATATTTAATATGGCTAAACACATCTCTTAAGTATGCACCACAACAAATATTTATTTTACATAGGAATTAGTTGGAAAAGGAGGCTCCAAAATTGTTAGAAAATGGAAAATAGGGATTAGTTGGAAAAGGAGGCTCCAAAATTGTTAGAAGATCCATGGTGGAGCTTGGATATGGGGGAAAGTAGATGGTGTGGATTTGATGGGGTACCATAAGGTACCTTAATAGAATTTAAAAAAAGATAAATTTGGATTAACCTATACTTCTAAGGGCATGATGAATTAAAAAAATGGATTAATTGGAAAAAGGCTATTTGTCCCATGCCCCAAGTATTTAGGCCAAATTAAAATTAAGGAATAGAATATTTGGCCATACCCATAAGTATCACTTGTCATGTACATGCTATGAAAAGTGTATACTTATGGGGAATTGGGTGGGGTCAAATCGTAGGTTAATCATTAATAATCCCATGTGTGCATGATTAGATGATGATTAGGTGGTAGTGGAGGATTAAGCAAGATAATGAAAAGTGAATAAAATACAAAATTAATTTGGGAAGGGGGACAAAGGGTAATTATCAAATATATATTTACCAACTTTAGACTTTAGGGTTGAATGGGGAAAATGATTTTATATGAGGAATGAGGATAATGGGATTAACAAGAAATAATAATTAAATAAAAAAATATTATTAAATTAATATAGATGTTAAGAACTGATCAAATGTGAATGATCAATTTTAGAAGAAATATTTGAAAATGTGTTAATTTTAGGTGTGTTGAGGTAGAAACTAGCTTGATATAAATAGGGAAACTTGTATTTAGGAATACAATGCCAATAAATTTTAAAATTTATGAACCTCCTACTCAAATTCCTCCTATTGTAGCCCATATTATGGAATCTCCTCACCTCCTAAACTACAAATGAGCTAAAAATAATTAAATGCCTTTTCTAGACTATCACTATACTTGTTGAATACCCTCAAGAGTTAGAAATGTGTTCATCATCATAGGCCTTACCACCAAAATAAATAAGGGTATAGGCCTCCCAACCAATATAAAAAACAAACAATGCCACCAATATTAAAATTGTCAAGCACCTAATTCCTAGATAATCCTAGTTCAAATACCTTTACAAAAAGTCCCACAACCAAACCCCACAGATAACTTATCCTAGTTTAGAAAAAAATCATTGAGAATAAAAATATTTGGTTCTTTCCATGTGCTAACTATCATTATTCAAGTCATTACTATTGAACATAGGTTTTCATTGATGTCAAAGAATTGTCAAAGGTTGATGATAGTTGTTATGAAAGGGTGTCAGGGCTGTCAAAGATGAAAGAGATTGTAGGAGTACTAGAATTCTCATTTGACTTAAAGTTTTGAAAGCATGTTGGTTATTAGTGTGTAGACTGTCTAATCAATTATGTTCTATATTAAGTAACATATATTAAGTTTCATTGAGACATGGCTGCCTTCAGATAGTTGGTGCATTTATTACACCATGTCAAGTATGCACTTAGTATGAGTGTGGTGGTCTGGAAGTCAGTTCAAGAATATCTTTTGGGTAGATAGATTTCTTAATATGGTTGGCATTTCTTTCACAAATACACGTTTGCTGCATTATTTGGAATGAGAGTATGCTTACACTTATTTTATCAGTTTCTTGAGGTTTCAGAGGATATGTTTAGTGTGCAAGAAGTTTGAAGTTCAAGGAATGTGCAATAATGGCCAATAGCATGTGGAATTCAAATCTTGTGTGTGGAGTGAGGATAGGACCTGGTTAAGGCTTTTGTGGTGGTGCACAACATCAAGTTCTTTTGGCAGCGAGAAATTTGTGATTGGATTGTTCTATTACACATTTCATGTAATTTGAATTTAGGTCCACTTTATGTCGTTTTGGTTTTGTGTGGATCCCAAGCCCACATGAAAGAGTGTTAATTTAATTTCATGTATATATTTCAAATTTTTAGATTCATCAAGTGTGTGTGAGTTGTATAATGCATCAATTGTATTGGTTGTGATCAAGTAAGGTAATTTTGAGTATAGAAATGTGAATAAAAGAGGAAGCACCAGTATTAATAGATCATTCTTAGTGTGGAAGAGTGCCAGCTATGACTCTGGTACATATCAGAGTTATATTTCAAATATGCCATTATTTTTTATATTTCGGTAGGATTGGTGTTCTACTTGTATTTTCCAGCAAGGATTGGTGTTTCTTTCCGGTGGGGATTGTTGTCTCTAGTAGGTTGGCACCTACAAATTCAATAGGGGATTGGTGTCTCCAGTAGGTTGTTGCCTACTTCATATTGTAATCATATTTATTATGTTTATGTATTATGAGGCTGGATTTGGGTAGTAGATCCAAGAAGCTATTCTCACCGTGGTTTTTCCCATCTTTGGTTTCCATGTATATCTAGTGTTATCTTGTGTTGTGCTTGATTCTATGGTTAAGTGCTCTTCATGTTGAAAATCTATATAATAGTAGAAAAATTTCAAGTTGCATAATCTAGTAAGAAGTGTTGAAGTTGATGATTTTGAATAAAGTAGATCTATTGATTCACCCCCCTCTTAGTAGATTGTCTACCCTTCAATTGGTATTAGAGCTAAGTTCCTTTGAGAAAGCCTAACATCTTAAGGTATATTTGGGATGGCACAAGAGAGTTCTTCTAAAAAAAAGTACCAGACTTTGATGGATCCAATTATGCTTTTTGGAAAGTTAGTATGGAGTCCTATTTGATAGCTTTAGGAACAGACATTTGGATGTCAGTTGTAGAAGGATATGAGCCTCCTAAAAATATTCCTCCTAGGGATTAGGCTAGAAAGAGGGATCTTAAACTCAATGATAAGGCATAGAATGCTATTTTTATGTGGACTATCTAATGAACTTGATTTGTGAAAGTAATGTAGTACAAAACAACAAAGGACATATGGGAAAAATTGTAAACAATCTATGAAGGTGATCACAAAGTCAAAGAGGAAAAGTTGTAGACTTACAGAGCCCAATTTGAAGGACTAAAGATGAAAGAAGATGAGACTTTTTCTATATTCATGCTCAAAGTTGATGAAGTTGTCAATCATATCCAAGGTCTTGGTGAAAGTTTGGAAGAGAAGATTGTTGTAAAGAAGGTACTTAGATCTCTCCCTAGAAGGTTTGATCCTAAAATCACTATTATTGAGGAAGATAAGGATTTGAATACTTCAAAATTGATTGAATTGCATGGAACTTTGACTACATTTGAGATGAGATTTGAAATGAAGATTCTATAAGGAATGAGGCTACTTTCAGAGTGTCTAAGAAGTAGGTTGATGAAGATTCTGATATTGGATCAGATCTAGAAGAAGTAAATTTTATTAGGAAGCTACAAAAATATTTTAGTAAGTGCAAAGGGAAATTACCTTTCAAGTGTTTCAATTGTGGAGAAGTAGAGCATTTTATGGCTAAGTGTCCCCATAAGAATTCTAACCATGCTATGCAAAGAAATGGAAATAAATCATTTCAAAAAATGTTCAAAGGTCAAAGAAAACATAATTTTTTTTGCACTAGTGAGGAAGAAGACTACTCCATTGAAGAAGAAGATGAAGATGCATCCAAAGATGAAAAATAAAAGGTTGTGTTCATAGCTTTTGGGATTGTTGATGGAGATACCAAAGTGGATTCTAGAAGAAATGTAGAAGAGGAAGAATTGATGTGTGCTGAAAAATAAATCAAGAGACTAAAGAATAGAATCATTGAAGAACTGAGAGCTAAAGAAAAGGTATCTAAGGAATTGAAGAATGTAGAAAAGATGATTGTTGAACTGAAGACCCAAATTGAAGAAGCAAAAAGAGGTGAAGCGGTCCTGACATAAAATTGCTATCAACAGATAAAGACTATGAGAAGATTGAAGCTGAAATTGTGGTAGTAAGAAAATAGCTTGAAAAGGTGAACCAATAGTTGCAAATGAAGCTTGGTAAAAGTACCAAGACCCTAGATCAGATTTTGGAGAGTTAGAGAGCTCAACATATAAAAATTGGAATAGATTTTGATGATCAGAAGAAGAAAACAATAGAACTGTTTGAGAAGATTACTAAGGAAAGTTCAGAAGTGATGGGATTTGGAATTTCAAGATCTGAAAGAACCATGGCTAGTGATGAAAGCATGAGATACAATGATGGCTTTATTCAAGTGCAGAATAACAAAAGAAGATATGGAAGATAGGGACACAATACTAGGTCAAATTTTCCTCTATTTGGTTATTATTTTAATTGCAATAATTTTGGTCATAAGGTTGTTGACTATAGAAGAGCTCTAGTAATGAGAAATATTTTTTTCAACAATAATGCATTTTCACCTCTATACAACTTTAATATCATTTGTTTCAAATGCAACAATTTTGGACACAATGCAAGGATTTGTAGAAGAAATTTTGGGTGTGCTCCTTTACCGAAAAGTGGGAGAAAAGAATCAAAGATTAGAAGTGATGAATTGAGAAAGGTCTGGAAGAAGGTTCTTGACAAGAAGTTTGAAAAATCAATGATTGCTCAAACTGCACTACATGCTCAAAAGGAGGAGAATATGTGGATTATTGACAGTGGTTTCTCTAGCTATATGCCTAGAGACAAGAGTGAGTTCATGAATTTCAAAAAAATTGAAGGTGGTTTAGTAACCCTTGGAAACAATTCAATTGCCAAATTCTCTGGTAAGAGCACTTTGATTCAAGTGATGATGGAAAAACCAAGACACATGATATTTTGTATGTTGAAGGTTTAAAGCATAATTTTTTAAGTGTTAGCTAGCTATGTGACAAAGGCTACAAATTATCTTTTGGTGTTGAAGGTTGTGAAATTATAGAATCAATTATTGATGAATTGATTGTGAAAGGAAGCAGGACTGACTGTGACATTTATCATCTCAGTGAGTTAAATGGACAAAGTTGTCTCACTACATAGAAAGATGAAAATGGATTTGGCATAGAAGGTTAGGGCATATGAATTTTGATGATATTGTGAATATTAGCTCAAGAGTGTTGATTTGGGATATGCCAAAGATTAAGAAGCCTTGATCAATAAGTTGCAATCCATGTCATGAAGGAAAGAAAAAAAGAAGTAAATATCCTGCTAAGGAGTATTCCACATCAAAACCTTTAGATCTAGTTCATATATATTTTTTTGGACCAATGTGGACTGAGAGTCCACAAGGAGATAGATATTTTATGATGTTGATTGATGACTATACTAGGATGACTTGGATAACATTCATGAAAGAGAAGTTTGTTGGAAAAATGAGCATGATGGTGCATGTATGGTGTATGGTGCTATCATTGATGTCAACCCATTGTAGAAATGCATTTTTTTTGGTTTAGAGAAGACCAAATGATGTGGATAATTGGCAAAGTCTTAGAGTGCAATTTCAGTGTTATAGTGAACTAGATTTGTGGTCCGCATTGCTCCGCTATGCAATATCTTGTCATGTGGTTTTGAGGTGTTGATGATGTGTATTGAGGGTGTTTATATCCAAAGTTTCAAGGTTGTATGTCTTCTATAGTTGAAGATAATTTTGATGGAGTATCGAGCTTTGTAATGGTAGTGTTATTGGTATAAAATGCATATTGGAATGCTCCACATTCCACCACAAATGATATTATGCAATGTGGTTTTGAGGAAGTGTTTACAAACATCATAAGTATGTGTAATCCAAGTGGCAAGTGTTTTGGTGACCCACATGTCGAGTTGTGAATGAATAGTTGGTTCATTCAGTTATTGCTTCACCAGTTTTGCTATTTGGTGTCGACCTAAGGATTTTGAGGTTGTGCAGAGTTGAAGTATGTAAGGAGCAGATTTATGGGAGAAATTATGGTTCGTGTCGATCTATTTTGGAGGTGTACACATTTTGGTTCTCTTTGCAAGGCATGTGTGTTAAAGTTTTAAGCTGACAGGTTGTGGTACATGGTTCATGCAATTAAGCCAACCTAATTGATATTTTGGTTGGTTATGGTATATATGCAAGGTTGATTCATTGTGCAAAGAAGATGTGTGTGTGGTGTGTATGAAATTTGATGTAATGTGAAGTGCGAAAGGTGTAGTGGTGAAGTATGGAGTGTGTTAAGTTAGTTTTCAAAGATTAATTGGAATTATATCTTTGACATGTTGAAGATGCATTATTAGTAGTTCATTTTGGCAGTGATCCACCCTTTCCTCTATCTTTTTCTATTATGGGCAGTGAGCCCTTGGAAGTGAGCCATCGATAGTGAGCCATTCTTTCTTTTTAGACAGCGAGTCCTCCATAAGTACATTAGGAATAAGTGGCCATATTCCTATCCTCATGAAGCCTAATTTTATGTTTACAATGATAAATTCTATTTGAAATTATTTGATGCCAATTTATACCAGATTATGCTAGGCTCTTAATTTTCTATTTTTGAAAACTTAGGTATCCACTTTTCTCTTTTAGCTTTGAAATATTAATTGCATATAGAAAAACACTCAAATCACATGGTTGAATTTTTTTTGTGGTATAGAAATGTTAAGTCACTCCCTACTAACCTTGCCTCTTGCATTGTTTCCATAACTCAACATGTCTATTAGCTAGTGAAACACCACCTATAATTGATCTTGCAAAGTGATGCAAATAATTGATATCAAAATACTTTTTGATCCATACATGGGCTTGGGTAGTCATGCAAGTACTTGGTGATTTACACCTGTTAATGTAATTTTTTATTTACTTCTTTCACTTGAATAAATAAAAACCCAAAATTATTTGGCTTATAACACTAAAAAAACATAAAATAGTCATCTATTATTTATTCTTCAATATGATATACGAAACACTTCTACTACCCCTTTTTCTCAAAATTTGCATGGCTCCATTTTACATTGAATGTCATTACTGTCACAGTTCCATACCTTGTGAGGACCATATGTATTGGTGTCAACTTTTGAAAATGTGTTGTAGAATGCAAACATGAATGTAGGCCTAGATTTAGTGTTCTATCTAAATAAAAATATTTAGCATAGATCCTTAATGCTAGTTCAAGATGAAACTTTTTAAATAGTACCCAGTAATATTTACTCAATATCCCATCCTTAAACAAGTTTGGCCTTGTTTGGAAAAGTTATTCAACTTCTACCTTCAAATTGATAATTCCAAGCCCACATTTTCCTACAACCATCTCTTTAAACCATTCAAATATATTTTCCTCTTCCTCTACATTCAAAACTATTGGAGTACCTTTCTTTGTAGTGAAAGTTAAACAACTCAACTAGTTATTTAATGTGATAGTGCGTATTCCCTATTTATTTGCTAAACGGGCCTCATTGAAAATGTGTGATTATCAAAATCTTTAAGTGCTCCTTCAACATATTTTCTCTAATCTTGATACACTGAAATATTCTTTGTTCTTATAGCTACGTTCACTTGAGTTAGTGCTTCAACTAGTTGTGTAGTAGCATGCTCATATATTCAATTTCTTCATCTATTGGTAATTTTACACCTCTTTAATGTGGATGGATTGTTTTCCTTAATCTCTTTGCACCATGTTTGGTCCTCATTTGGGATATATTCTTCATCTATAAACATTAAAAAGTGGTAATTGATATTGGTAAGTCTTACATTTATTGTAAAAATTGAAATGATTAGAATAGAAAATTTTGAGATAACCATAAAATCATTCCAAAAAAAATCAAACATAATATCATTACAAATGGTGGAACAAAAAATATTCAATATTAGTTTTAAAATGTTAGAATGTATTTAGTATAAATGATAATAAAATAAGAACAAAGATAAAGAGTCTTAAGAATTCAAGATTGGAAAATGTAGCAACCATTATATTGGATTTCAAGATAATCCTATGAATCTAGTTAACTATAATTATGATAAAAAATATATGTTTTTATTAGGGAAGAGGGGATCTAAGAGTGACCTGCATCCTAACTTTAGTGGTTGAGATGGTCTTGTACATGACAAGTTGACACTAAAAAATAATGTTTCAAATTAGGCAAGGATGTATATAATATATCATTAATGAACCCTAATAAGACTTAGGTATGCTATAAACATCAAGTCATTAAATATTAGGTGTATGTCAGACATTTCACACACATTATAAAGTTTTCTTTTCCCAAGTCATTGAAAAAAATCATGTATTTGTTACACCCCATTGTGTTACTACTTATTTACTTTCACCTAGTTGGGTGAAAATGCTTGAAATGAGTGTATTTATGTTTTATGTGTTTTGGAAATAAGAAGAATAAATATTGATTAAATTTGATGTTATGAAAGGATTCTAATTATGAAATATTTGATACAAATCAATGTATTGTTTTCAACCGACTACTATTGTTGGGTCTGTGCAAGATCATGGGGGTCCAAAAAGTGGCGATGTGAAAAAGGCATTTTTAACACATCCAAAAATGCGAAATTCACGCCTTTGACTTTTTGCAGGCCAAAGTACAATATCCATTTTGGTTTGGTAATACCGAACCAAAACAGATATCCATTACGAACGGATATCCATTACAAAACGGATATCCATTATAAAATGAATATCCGATATAAAACGGATATTTGTTTTGTTTAAGGCAAAATTTATAATTGTGTCGGGTCCAACCCGACCAAGTATTATATTCTATATAATAGATATCCATTATTTGTGTTATAATTAAAAAAAAAACCCGAGAGGTCATATTATATTATATATAATATATATTATAATATAATATATTTTATATTAAATAATGGATATTTAGAAAAAAACACTATGGTCGGGTCATGGACCCGACCATTTATTTAAAAAACTGTAAATAAGGAAACAAATATATGTTTCCTATATTATATACAGACAAACAAAACTTGAGAGCTTTATTTTTACTAGTGTTTTTATGTGCGTGTGGGTTTTAGGAGAGCGACTTAGATATCCGTTTGAGGGAGCTAAAATTACAAAAAATCACCAAATTTGTAAGGTATGTTTGATTTTTTCAATTTTTATACAATTTATATTCATTTTGCTTTTTTTTTTGAATTTTAGTCAAAAATAGGGTATATTTGATAGATTTTTTATTATATTAAAACCATTGTTAATTTTAGAATTTTTTATCAATTAATAGGTTAAAAATGGATCAAAATGAAAATCCTAACCTTGCACAAAATGAAAACCCTCCCACACAAAATGAAAAATTTAATCCTACAGAAAATGAATACCCTCCACATCCTCCACCGCAACCATTGTTTCTGAATGAAAATGTGCCAACAATACACGAGTCTATTCATGGAAATTTAGATCAATTAAGAAAAGTATGTCAAATCTATGAAACACTCGATGAACTATCAAATATGAAAAACACTTTGGAAACAATCATTGCAAATGTTCAAACTTTGGCAATTCAACATAATAGATTTGCATAATGGCGAGAGCAACAAAGACAATTTTATGCTGATGGGTTATCGTATGATGAGGTGAAGGCTCTTGATATTGAAAAAGGCCAATTAACCCAGTTATTCATAGATCAGAGAACTGGACAACCTGTTAATGTGTGAAAACCAAAATTTTCAATTAAATGGTGCACCCATAGAGGAATATTAGATAATTTTTGGAGACATTGGTGGATGGTTTTCGATAAACCACCCAACAACAACCTTGATGTCCCTCAATATTTTCTTCAAAAATTATATGTTGAGTTTGTGCTAGGGAAACATGTCAATTACTTTGACATGAGAGACTTCCAGGGTGTTGGTAGAGGGATGCCACAGGATAGACCTAGGGCATGCCGAGTCACCCTAGTTCATCCTCCTCCACTACCTTACCTAGAGATTATTGTAGATGCGGGGACTATGAGCATTTATGCATTGCATTCACTGAGTGATCATTTGGTGAGGCAGAGCCATCATGTTGTGTAGCCAGTTGATGGTGCATCCCATCACAGTGGTGCTGCACCTAATACATCCTAGCATGATGGTGGTGCACTTGCTACAATAGCTCCCATTGGTAAACAACCATTAGCTCTGACTAGTACACTGTCCTCTTTGGGACATATTTGTGTGCCTCATCATTGCATGATGTGCAACAATTTATGTTTAGGTCCTCTCCGACAGTCCACTGAGGCTCCCATAGACACATCCGACTTTGAGGTTCATGATATGTTGGATGTAGGAGTTAATAGAGCATGGAGTGGAGCATTTGCAAGAGAGACATCGATTGCTAGGGATGATATTGGAGCACCGATAAATCTTAAAGCAAATTCATAGTGTGTTTTATGTAAATTCTTTCATATTTTATGAAGGATATTTGTACTAATATATGTTTATGTGCTGGAATCTTTAATAGATGTTGACAGAGGAGCAGTTGTCAGAAGTGCAACAGGCTACACATACTGCCATTTGATTTTCCTTAGACAATCAGTACATGGTAAATAATTTAAATTGTTATTTTAGATGTTAATCTTTGAAATATAATATGTTTAAATTCATGTAATATATATATTGATAGTCTAATGTAATATTGTCTTTTTATGCAGCAACTTGGTTCTTATACAACCTTGTTGACCGAGTCTGACCCATTAGATGAAGTTACACAATGTAGGTATATATCTTTTTTATTTTCAACTTTATAATTATATGTGCATGTGCATTTACATTCTTGTCATTTTTTATACAGGAAAGCATCTTAGCTGATCCATCCACTATGAGTCCATCTAGTGTCATAGCATCACAACAGGTATGTGTTTATTTTATATTGCAGATCATTTACGTTTAGATAGGAGTAGATATGCGATTAGTAGATATGATTATTTGTCAACAATTATATTTTAATTTGTATCATTTTTATTTTATCGGCTATAGTCCTTTGTTCAACCCAGCATTGTGACGAGTGAGAGGCCATCACTTTATAGGAGGACTCTTGATCATCCTAGGGGACAATCATATGCATAATGTCTTGCAGAAAAGAGAGCAAGATCAAAGGTAAACAAGAATTGCATTATTGATATAATATAGTACATGTATATTGATTTTGATGTTAAATTTGTAATTTATAAATGATGGTATATAAGTTTCTATTTACTAGTCTATCTTTTCAACCATTCACATAATCTAATTAGTGGTTTGAAATGTTATTGTGTAGGAAACTGCAGAGCATCTAACTTCTTCGAGGAGGCTTGATTTTGATGGTCCAACACAGGATTGGGATATGATATAGATTGACATGTACTTAGGGTTTGATAGATCTTGATATGGAATATATGCTACAATTTGTAAAACTTGTTGTAAAACTTGTTTTGAGTTGGCATATGCCAAATTTTTACATGCACAAACACAATTATTCTACAGTTTGATATATAAGAATTGGTATTCAATCTAATTTGTTTCTCATGTGCATGTCTTTCTACTTTGAATTTTCAAGATGGAATGTATAATTATCTTAGAATTGTTTAAAGTTATGATTGATAATGTATGTTATAAATTAATGAAATAACATTTTAATAGAACTTATGAATTACAATTGGTAATCCATGTATTTCTTTGAGGAGATTTTTCAAACAATGAATTGCCTTTTCTATTGTACCACATTTTTCATACATGTCTACCAATACATTTTTATCAAACACTCATTTTTAGAATACCCATGATTTCAAGCTCTGTTGAATGAATTTACATTTGACATTATTTTGGATTTTAAACTTGTGTAATGAAGTGTGCAGCTGATTTTTATTTCAAAAGAAGTTAACAAAAATGAAAACTGGATACAAATTAATGAAATGCATTTCATGTTACATTGTTCATTAGAAAGTAATATAATCATCTGGATAAAAATCAATGTCACTTAATGTTCATTGAAGCATAATAACATGTAAAAGGTATAAAATCATCTTGAGTAAGAATCAATATCCTCACAAAATCAACTCAAACCCACAAAACAAAAGGTTGTGAAAGACACCCATTACCCTTCTATTTAACATATCTCAAAACCTAATGTTCTTGTTTTGGAACAACCCCATTGAAATTGAACTATTACGCTGAATAGGGCTCCAATTAGCCCAAATTTGCAAAACAACTCATCTTTAAAACTGCCGCCCCTCCAAGATTCCTTTGGACAGTATCTCACCAGGCTATAAACATCCAAATTCCACAAATATCATCCTTGTAAATTCCATCTAAGTCACTCAATCATGTAACCCTCATTTTGCTTAGATTATAAGGGGGTTAATTGAAAGTATGCATTTCCACACTTATCTCATTCAAAAAAAACCTCAAACACGTTTATAGAAGTTTACATATGCTTAATACACCTTTAGAAATTGCTTCCCCAACAGATTTCAATCACTAACACCCTTAAACCTTCCAATTTCACTCAAAAACCACACTTTTCACATCTAGGGCATCATACCCAAACCTCGATTGACCTCCTCTGCTCTCCCAAACCCTTCTAACATCTAATTCCTACCTAATTGGGCCATGACCAAACAAATTCTAGCTTTTTCCCAATGACATACAACAAGATGACTCTTGAACTTCCATCATTTGACAATAAGTTGCAATTTTGACAAGTAATGTAAAGTTGCAAAGTGGTGCAACTTTCATTCTGCAACTTGTAGGACCAAACGAACTGTTCCAACACATTTGAATGGGTATATTTACGCTAGGGATGGTCCTCTTTTGCACCTAAATACATCAAATCACTCTGAGCTACATTGAATCGATGATTTCCCTTAAGAGTCCAAAGTGCTAAAAGACAACAATCTTTGAAGGGATACTTCTCAGAAACTGTGATGCCTATAGAATCTTCATCTAAGGCTATGGGATCATGTTGGGACCCTCTACAATAGCCTCTCTCAGATTTTTATATCTCAGAGGTGTTTTCCCGTAGTGACCAATTTTTAGTCAAGGAAAAAGTTGTCAGATGCAAGCAGTGTAAAGTTGCAAAGTGGTGCAACTTTCGTTATGCAACTCATAGGACCAAACAGAGTGTTCCAACACGTCTAGATGGGTACATTTACACTAGGGATGGTCCTCTTTTGTACCCAAATACGTCGAATCACTCTGAGCTACATTGGACCAACGATTTCCCTTAAGAGTCCAAAGTGCTAAAAGGCAGAAATCTTTGAAGGGCTACTTCTCAAAAAATGTGATGCCTACAGACTCTCTGTCTGAGGCTATGGGATCATGTTCAAACCCTCTACAATAACCTCTCTCAGATTTTGCTATCTCAGAGGCGTTTTCCCACAGTGACTAGTTTTCAATCGAGGAAAAAGTTGTTAGATGCAAGAAGTGTAAAGTTGCAAAGTGGTGCAACTTTTGTTCTGCAACTCGTAGGACCAAATGGACTGTTCCAACACATCCATATGGGTACGTTTACACTATGTATGGTCCTCTTTTGCACCCATATACGTCGAATCACTTCGAGCTACATTGGATCGATGATTTCCCTTAAGAGTCCAAAGTGCTAAAAGACATCAATCTTTGAAGGGCTACTTCTCAAAAACTGTGACACCTATAGAATCTTTGTATGAGGCTATGAGATCATGTTGGGACCCTCTACAATAACCTCTCTCATATTTTTCTATCTCGGAGGCATTTTCCCGCGGTGACCAATTTTCAGTCGAGGAAAAGTTGTCAGATGCAAGCAGTGTAAAGTTGCAAAGTGGTGCAACTTTCGTTATGCAACTCATAGGACCAAAAAGACTGTTCCAACACGTCCGGATGGGTATGTTTACACTATGGATGTTTCTCTTTTGCATCCAAATACTCTAAATCTCTTTGAGCTACATTGGACCAACAATTTCCCTTAAGAGTTCAAAGTGCTAAAAGGCACCAATCTTTGAAGGGCTATTTCTCAGAAATCGTGACGCCTACAGACTCTCTATCTGAGGCTATGGGATCGTGTTCAAACCCTCTAAAATAAAATCTCTCATATTTTTCTATCTTAGAGGCTTTTTCACGTGGTGTCCAGTTTTCAGTTGAGGAAAAAGCTGAAAGATGCAAGTAGTGTAAAGTTGCAAAGTGGTACAACTTTCGTTCTGCAACTCGTAGGACCAAACAGACTGTTCCAACATGTCTGGATGAGTATGTTTAAGCTAAGGATGGTCCTCTTTTGCATATAAATACTCTGAATCTCTCTGAGCTACATTGGATCAATGATTTCCCTTAAGAGTTCAAAGTGCTAAAAGACAACAATATTTAAAGGGCTATTTCTCAGAAATCGTGATGCCTACAAACTCTCCGTCTAAGGCTATGGGATCATGTTGATACCCTCTATAATAACCTCTCTCATATTTTTCTATCTCGAAGGCATTTTCCCGCGGTGTCCAGTTTTCAGTCGAGGAAAAAGTTGACAAATGCAAGAAGTGCAAAGTTGCAAAGTGGTGCAACTTTCGTTCTGCAACTCGTAGGACCAGAAGGATTGTTCCAACACATCCAAATGGGTACGTTTACGCTAGGGATGGTCCTCTTTTGCATCCAAATACTTTGAATCTCTTTGAGCTACACTGGACTGGCGATTTCCCTTAAGAGTTCAAAGTGCTAAAAGGAAACAATCTTTGAAGGGCCATTTATCGGAAACCGTGATGCCTACAAAATCTCTGTCTGAGGCTATGGGATTGTGTTGTGACCCTCTACAATAAACTCTCTTGGATTTTTCTATCTCGAAGTTGTTTTCCCGCAGTGTCCAGTTTTCAGTCGAGGAAAAAGTTGTCAGATGCAAGTAGTGTAAAGTTGCAAAGTGGTGCAACTTTCGTTCTACAACTTGTAGGACCAAATAGACTGTTCCAACACGTCCAGATTGGTACGTTTATGCTAGGTATGGTCCTCTTTTGCATCCAAATACTCTAAATCTCTCTGAGCTACATTGGACAAACGATTTCCCTTAAGAGTTCAAAGTGCTAAAAGGAAGCAATCTTTGAAGGGCTATTTCTCAGAAACCGTGATGCCTAAAGACTCTCTGTTTGAGGCTATGGAATAGTGTTGGGACCCTCTACAATAACCTCTCTAGGATTTTTCTATCTCAGAGGAATTTTTCTGCGATATCTAGTTTTCAGTTGAGGAAAAAGTTGTTAGATGCAAGTAGTGTAAAGTTGCAAAGTGGTGCAAATTTTGTTCTGCAACTCATAGGACCAAAAAAACTATTCCAACACATCTATATGGGTACGTTTGCACTAGGGATGGTCCTCTTTTGCATCCAAATACTCCGAATCTCTCTGAGCTACATTGGACTGACAATTTTCCTTAAGAGTTCAAAGTGCTAAAAGACAACAATCTTTGAAGGGCTATTTCTTGGAAACAATGATGCCTACAGACTCTCCATCTGAGGCTATGGGATCATGTTGGGATCCTCTACAATAACCTCTCTTCGTTTTTTCTATCTCGGATGCATTTTTCTACGGTGATGAGTTTTCAGTTGATGGAAAAAGGGTCAGATGGATGCGATGTAAAGGTACAAAGGGGTTTAGGGTTGGTTTTTTTCCTTGTTTGTAAGTGAAAAAGTGATTCATTTACTCAAATACTCTTAAGTCATGAACTACACACATGAATAGAAAGTATACACTTTAAAACATATAAGTTGTAAAGTATACATTGCAATAGTCATAAGTGACAAAGTATACACATAAGTTGTAAAGTATACACTTGAATACACATAAAGTGTACACAATATGCATGACATTATCATTAAATAATTGCTATCAAATATTGGATTTACAAAATGCCACATAGGCATACAACAAACGACCCTAATACATAATCATTTCCCAATAGGGGAAGGAAATAGAGCTCACATTGCCTTCGCGATCGACACACTCTTCCACAAAAGTAGCATGTTGGCATTCTGGAGTGAACCACCTATACAAACCAAAGGTAGTAGTCAAACTACGTACAATAGAAAAGATGCTTAGAATAACAAATCTATATTATTCTAAACAACCTAATTGATGATGAAATGGTAATGCAAACTATAAATGATTTTTAGAATAACAAATCTATATTATTCTAATCTCTCGCATACCTCTCCCAAAGGATCAGAGTTGGCTATTGTTGTAGCAAGTCCATGATCTATCATGCTATGAACATCGCAATATACTTCAAATGAGAAATCTATATTGTCACAATAGAAAAGATGCTTAGACTAACAAATCTATATTATTCTAAACATCTTGAATGATGATGAAATGGTAATGCAAACTATAAAATATGCTTAGAATAACCAATCTATAATATTCTAAAATGTCGCATACCTCTCCCAAACGATCAGAGTTGGCTATTGTTGCAGCAGGTCCACGATCTATCGTGTTAGGAACATCGCAATATACTTCAAATGAGATATCTATATCATCACAATAGAAAAGATGCTTAGACTAACAAATCTATATTATTCTAAACAACCTGAATGATGATGAATTGGTAATGCAAACTATAAAATATTCTTAGAATAACCAATTTATATTATTCTAAACAACCTAAATAATGAACCTTAGTAGATAAACAATATCAAAATGTGATGAATAATATCATACCTATCCCATTCAACAAATGACCCGCTACTCAAGTGTCCCTACAGGGTCATCTCTTACCTTCAGAGTTTCCAGTAATGCTTCATGATCAACACTACTAATTATCCATAGTTTTTTTGTTTTTGGTCTAGCATGATGTCAATAACTTAACATTTGTTGCTATAACAAGGTGTGAATACATCAGAATGGTTTTTTGTATCTCATAGTCTTCAAATGAAGGTACGCAGTTCTTTCTAATCATATATGTTTGTAACCAAGTTCTAAAAACAACAACTGAACCTGTGTGATCATAATTTTTTTATCAACATCTAAATATACTTAGAATAACAAATCTATATTATTGTAAACAACCTAAACGATGGTGAAATGGTAATGCAACCAAGTTTGAGAAAAAAAATTGAACTTGTAGGATATATGAAGCCATCATCATCTGTCATTGGTTGTGTTAGCTATTTCTTTCCCTATACACATCGTTCCAACCAATAGTCTGATCCCTCTTCATTCCCCTATGGTGCTACAACTACATAAACATGTCCTGGTTGTACAAGATCTTAAATATGATCGTAGTCAAGTGAACTTTTCATTACATTTTGTAATGAGGATTGTGCTACAGATAAAGGGGTTAGGTACTGTGGAATCCATGTATCTACCCATTCACTTGACTTGCACTGTTCCCAATCACACTGAATACAATTTTGACAAAAACAAGCCATCTCTCGTGTTTATATGGTCCATGCACTCACATCTGAGCTTCGAACTGAATGCATCTTTGAAGAATCTCTAATTGTTTGGCATTCCATTCTGTCTCATTAAACGAACATTTTTCAAATGATGGCTTACTAGTGAGGTTGTGATCACCCTTCGAGCAACCCTTTTATCTTTTTCCTTGCTAGTCTTTCCAATAGAGGTTAGAGCATTAAAAATATTTTTTACAATAAGACTATTTTTTCCACTTTTTTTGTGAGACAAATCTTCAATTTTTTTAATAATGGTCTCATTTTGTAAATCTTAAGTAATTTCACAAAAATTTGGCATTGTTTGGTTAATGTCTTATTGGAAAATAATTCATTGAACAATTTTGTAGCCCACAAACGAACCGTTCATTGTGACCTTTTCCCTCGAAGATTATCAATTATGTTCTCATCTATTTCAACCAACCATTTAGGGGTTCTTTTGTAATTAGGTGTTGCATAAGGTTTATTTTCAACATTTTCATTTTCAACCACATTTTTATTTTCAACATTATCAATTACAATTTAATTTTGAACAACATTTTCATTGTCAAGAACAATTTCATTTTCAACCACATTTTCAAAAACAACTTCATTTTGAATATCATTTTCATTCTCAATGTTGTTCACATTTTCATTTTCAATTTGAATATGATGTTCAATATTTTCAATTCCTATTTCATCTTCACTTGAATTAACATTCAATGGTTCAGAAGAAGCTTCAATTTGAATATTTTGCATACCTTGTCTTCTTTTCCTATGACTTTCTCTATCTTTTTCTCTATATGCTTCAATTTGTTTTGCTATAAGTTTCCTTTTACCTTTTCTCTTACAGTGACTGCTGCTCCCCATTGCACAAACAAAAACACACACACAAATGATTGGAATTCTACAAAAAGTGTAAGAGAATCTTTGAAAAGCTGAATTTCATCAGATGCAGACAGAAATCACAAGATTTTTCGCGACAAAAAGAATGTAGGGACTGTTGAAATACTCAAAACGTTCCCTTTTTTTATATATATAACTTATAAAATGGATATCCATTATAAAACGGATATTCGTCACATCTAAAGTTATTAGAATGTCATATGTTATATAATATATATCATATATCAATATATAATATATTTCAATATATAATATATTTCAATATATAATATATATTATATATTAGTATATAATATATTATATTATATTTTAATATATATATTGTTGTTTGTCCAAGTGTATAACATACTAATACAAAAAACGGATATTCGTTACCTCTGTTATTACATATCACATGTTATATAATATATAATATATCAATATATAATATATATTATATATTAATATACATTATATATTATATTTTAAATTTATAATATTATATGTTAATATATATTATATATTATATTTTAAATTTATAATATTATATAATATATATTATATATATATATTAATATTAATTATTATATATTAACCCTTAATATATTTTGTTGCTCGTCCAAGTGTGTAAACCACTAATACACAAAATATCGGATATCCGATAGTAACGGATATCTGTAATAAACGAGTATCCATTTTTTGAAATTTAAGAATTATAATTTCTTTTAACATATGATATATATTTATTATATATTAATATATATATATTATATATATTAATATTATATTAATATATAGTATATATTAATATTATATTAATATATACTATATATATTAATATTATATTAATATATACTATATATATTAATATTATATTATATATAGTATATTATATTACATATATAGTATCCCTTCCTCTAACCCCCTACCCCCTCCACCTTCTCCCACCCTCTCTCACCCTCCCACCCTCTCCCACCTCTAGAATATAAATAATATATTTTATATATAATATATACATAGTATATATTGTAGTATATTTATATATAATATATACTATATTATATATAATATATACTATAGTATATAATATATAGTATATTTATATGCAATAAATTTATAATTTAAAAAATGAATATCCGTTTTTAGTGGATATTTGTTTTGTTCTCTTGTTTTCAAATGCAAACAATGTATTCATAATATATAATATATATTATATATTATATGATATATATAATATATAAATATATATATTATATATTATATATAATATATATTATATATAATATATATTATAATATATAATATATTATATATATACAATAAATTTATTATATAATAAACGGATATCCGTTTGTAACAGATATCCATTTCTTTGAGGACTTTATAACACAAATTCTTCCTCATTTTCACAAACCAGTCCTCATTTTGGCGATGCAACAGTCGAGCAACGACTTCCAGCGACCTCCAGGTATGTTTTTTTTGCATTTTTTTGCATTTTTTTTCTTAATTAGTGATAAATTTAAGTTTTTTTGCATTCTTTGTAGATTTTTTGAATTTTTTCATTTCTATTTAAAGTTACAACAAAATTTCAAACCCTAGTTAGTGAAAAACAAAAAAAAAACATCAAACAAAAAAATGGAACTTTTATTATTAGAAAAAAGCCATAAATTTGAACGTAGCATACTAAACAAACATAAAATAGAACTTGCATTACCTCCTTTCTCCATTTTTTTAAACCATTTTACATTCTTGTCTATTTTTCATTATTCTTTATCACTTATTTTCATGTTTCTTAAATCCTTACTTTGTTTATTATTTTTAAATAAGAATTTATTTGCTAAACAATTTGTTTTTTAATTTTTTAATTGTTTTGACTCTCTTCAGCTCTCAAAATAGAAAGGATCCTTGTTGGAAGTGCTCTAAATTTCCAATTCTTAGTGAATCTGGATCCATTGTTAGTATTGACTAGACAAAACTTGTCCTTGCAGCCATACAAAAATGGGTGAAGTGAATGGGTAATAATCGATGTGCTATGCAGGAGGCTATTATATTGAATCATATACAAATGATAGCCTCCCGCACAACCCATCAATTATTGCCCATTAACTTTTCCCATTTCCCTATGGCTGCAGGGACAAGTTTTTGTTTAACTAACAATGTACACAGATTCACTTAGTATTGGCAATTTAGAGCAAAACACTTCCACCTTTGTTGAATCAATTTGGAGCTTAACACTTCCACCTTTGTTAAATCGATTTGGAGCTTAACACTTCCACATTGCAGTGAGGCAAAAATTTAATGTATTTTTAAATGAGATTCCACATCACTTTAACAATTATTTGTTTTCCATTTACACGCCTTAGACATAAATGAGCTTTACACATTTTTTCATTTGTATTCAATTAAGTCATTTATATTAAATGGTTTAAGGGGATTTTAAACATGTATCTTACATTTTTCAATTACAAATTTAATGCAAGTTCACTTATATCTAAATCATGGATCCATGCCCTCCAACTCCAACCACTCCACTTCCACCCACTCCACCTCAAAACCCCCCACCTCCACCACCTACAGCCAATGGTGCTCACTTTTGAGAACAAGTCAATGTACATGTTAGAACCATTCATGATCAAGTTAACGCTATTCAAAACAAAGAATGTGTTCACCCATTATTGAGGCATTTTGCATCAAAAATATAAATTGTTGTTGATGCGTGTAGGTCGATGGAAGTGGACTTAGACGAGCATCAATGATGGCTAGAGGAAAGGAGACAGTCCCAATATAAAGAAGAAAAAACAAAGAAATGAATAGATGCAACTGAGAGCTGCAAAACTTTATTAAGACAATGATCTTATATTTATAAAAAAATTGATCTTCGATGGATATTTTATAAAGAATTTGGTTGGATGGATATTTTTAGTGTTGAATTTATGAATATTTAATAGTATAATGATGAGGAAAAAATTTAGTAATACATATTAAAAAAATCTATTAATTTAGTGTTTGTTAATGTATATAGTGTGTATATATAGTGTTTATTCATGCATCATGGTTGACTGATGACTTATTTGTTGATCATAATCATTGTATAGATTTCACATGAACAATCTAATTAACATGTATCTTGATGTCTTCTAAGGATTTTGTTTGAAATTTGCATAATGTTCTTGTTTATGTACCATGATTGGAAGACAATGATTCTTATTCATGATGATTTTATGGTCTTTTACATGAATGATCTAATGACATATTATTAAACTTGAAGGTTTTAATGGCATGCATGTTGAATTGAGTTGTAATGGTTTTTTTTTTATGGTTGTATCACTTCTTATTCTAGAGCCCGTCCCAACATAGGAAAACCCTCTTCCTCTCAACTCTCTCTCTCTCTCTCTCTTCCCCTCTCTCTTAGGTCTCTCCCTCTCCCTCTCTCCCCCTCTCTCCCTCTCTCTTTGTCTCTCTGTCCCTCTCTCTATCTCAACTCTTTGTCTATCTCTCTCTCTCACTCTCAGGTTCCACCCCTCTCTCTCTCAAGTCTCTCAGAGCTTCCTCTCTTCCTTCCTTTCTCCCTCTCAAGTCTCTATCTCTCCCTAGATCAAGTCTCTTTCTCTCTCTCTCTCACTCCTCAACTCTCTCTCTCTCCCTCTTTGCCTCCCACTCTCCATATCAACTCTCTCTCTCTCTCTCTCTCTCTCTTGAGCTCCCCTCTGTCTCTCAAGTCCCTCTCTCTTGGAGCTCTCTCCCTCTCTCTCTCTCTCTCTCTCTCTCTCTCCCCCTCTCACTCTTAGGCTCCCCTCTGTCTCTCTCAAGTCTCTCTCTTAGACTCTCTCCCTCCCTTTCTCTCTCTCAAGTATCTTTCTCTCTCTCCATCTCAAGACTCTCTTCCTCTATCCCTCCCTCTCTCCATCTCCCTCTCAAGACTCTCTCTCTCTCCCTCTCAAGTCTTTCTCTCTCGATCTCTCTCTCCCTCACTCCCTCTCTCCCTCCAAACTATATATATCTCTCTCCTTCCCTCTATACCTCCCTCTCTCCCCCTCTCTCTCTCCCTCTTAGCTCTCTCTCCCCATCCCTCTCAGGTCTTTCACACCCACTTCTAAGGTCTTTCTCTATCCCTCTCTCTCAAGTCTCCTCCCTCCCTCTCTCTCTTGTGAATTGGCCACACATCAATAATTTTGTCAGCAATGGTACATTTTCCTTGGTGTTATTAATATTTAGTTGCTTTTAAGTTTTCTTTACAACTCATCTTCCTTGGTGGGAAAATTGATGGGAAATCCTATCATTATTAATATTTAGCTTCTTTTAAGTTTTCTGTAAGCATTTATAATGCCATACGAGTTATATTTCAACTCCTGGCATTATTGCAAGTGATGGGAAATCTATCTAATAATAGTGTTACCTAATATAGGATATGATTGATGTGACAACCTTTTTCTAATTCTACTTAGAAAAAGTCTGCCTTGTTTTCAAAGGGAGATAATGTATTAAATATATAATATATATATGAAATATAATATAATATATTATACCTCCCTCTCTCCCCCCCTCTCTCTGCCCATCCCTCTCAGGTCTTTCACTCCCACTTCTAAGGTCTTTCTCTCTCCCTCTCTCTCTTTCTTGTGAATTGGTCGCACATCGATAAATATATTATATAATATATATAATATAATATATATAATATATATAATATATATTACATAATATTAATATAATATTTCATATTTCATATATATACTATATGCTATATATAATATATAGTATACTATACAAAAAATATGTACTATATAGTATAATATAATAATATAATATATACATATTATATAATATAATAATATATATTATATTATTATAATATATATAATATATATTAATATATAATATTATAATATAATAATATATTATATAATAATATATGTACTATATAGGTGGGTGGTTGGGTGGGCTCCCCCTCTTCTCTCCTCATTGGCATGATAGGGTGGTTTGTTGGGTGTCATGGTGGCGGAGCGAGAGGATACAGGGGGACGGTGGAGGGGGTGAGTAGGATGGTGATCACGTGGCCTAGACACCAAATTTCCTTCTCTATTCTTGAGGTTGCCTAAGGCATTATAGCCTAGAGGTCGTTCCGTACGGATTTTCCTTGGCACGTTTGGAAGGTATTCATTAGCAAAAGTGGAGGTGGCCAGGTACTTGGCATTAAGTGGGCTTAATTTTTTAAGTCAGAAAAATCATGGCCTTTTTCTCATTCCTTTGTGGAGCTTGAGCTGGTTGATGGTGGTGTTTGACGCGACTTCCGACTGTGAAAGTGTGGTGGAGATAATGGCGAAGCGATCCTATTTCATCATTGAGGTCTCTATAGAAGGGGTGGCAAAATTTGGTGCGGATACCCCAATTTCTTTGCAGTTGATGGCTAGACAAGCCTCCTTCAAAGAAATTAAGGACCAACATTTGAAGTGAATTCTCACGAATGGGGATTCTCTGGTTTTGGTGGTGACAAAAATGATTTTGGGGGCTGGTCATTTGGCCAACAAGGAATATGGAAGAGATAATTTTCACATCTCTTCTCGGTTCTTGGCCTCTCTCTTGGATAGTGGGGTGGCTAAGGCCGAGGCTAAATTGTTGTTGGTGAAGATGTTCCGCAGGGACTTGGTGGGTGGCATCGATGATGTGTTGGACTTTGTTGTTGAGGGCAAAGGTGTTCCGAGACCATGCGACCTTGAAAGTATCTGGACTTTGGATGAGGCTATGAAGCTATTTCCTTTCCTACTCGACTTGAGCAGCCCGACATTGGTCAAGCACAAATTGGTGGCAGCGATGGTGATTGAGTACTTGAAGAAGTTCTTTGGTTTGTTGGTTGCGAGTGGCATCGGGTGGGTAAAGGACTTTGAATATTTTTCCAAATTAAACAATTTTATGTGATAATATTTTTTTCTTTGTGGGATGAGGTGTTGTTAGTTAGTAGGGTTTTGATTTCTGGGTGTTTTGGTGTTTCCATCTCATGGGGTTTGTTGGCTCGACCTGTTCATGGCCATTATGTGGTTTTTTGTTGGCCTGGGTTCTGATAGTTCATGGTTGGGGCTGATCCCTCATGGCCATTTTTGGGTTTGAAGTAGGCTTCATTTGGTGATTGGGCAGTATGCCATGGTTGGTTGGGTCTCTGGTTTTCAAATGTTTTTTGGGCTAGTTTTTTGGTGCTGATGATTGGGTTGGGTTTTGGTGATGAAAGTTGGGTGGAAGTCTTACTTATGTAGCAGACGGATGTAATTTTTATATATTTAATACAAATAATACATAATATATAATATACTATATAATATATTATATATAATATTATGTATTATAAATAATATAAAAATATATAATTAATAGATATCTGTCTAGTAACGGATATCCGTTCGGGATTAGGCTTGGGATTTCCTAACTTGGAAAGTCAACCCAAAAAATGTGTTTTTGAAAATGTGTTTAGTTTTCAGAAGTTCGCCCTTGTGGTTGATGACTTGTTTTTTACCTGAATTTTATCAAACGAAAAGGGTTTATAGAAAAAATTGTCAGCTTTCCACCAATATAAATTTTTCCTTATTTTGAATTAAATAAATAATTATTATTGATTTTCTACCTACATTACGCCTAAAGTCCCCGATTGATAGGTTGATTGAAAAACTTCTATAACTTTCAAACTACTTAACATTTTTCAAATCTACAAGATGCACCACATTCTATGCTTCGCATACTATAGGATAAATAAAAAAATTTCATAATTTTTTGACCAAGTTATGGTGGTCTTACATAATACATTTTAATAATTCTAAAAATTCTAGTAAAAAAATCATAACTAATTATTTATGTGGAAAAAATTACAAAAAAAATCCGGCACATCCGAACATGTGTCCTCTACTTATATTTAAAAATTTAGAAAAAATATTATGTTTTTCTTGTACTTAGGGTGGTTAGACACACACCTGCTTCTTATCTTTTTCCTAAAATTTAGTACCACCGCATTGAAATTTCAAATTTTCTCAAAACAAATTTACTTTTTTCCAAAAAAGGACTAGTAGCCTCAGAAACTACATTCAATTTTCTACAACTTTTGTTCTTACATATTTTTCAAATTATGTTAATAACCTATTCAAATTTTTATGTCAAGTTGCCTAACTTTGATTTTCTGAATTTTCATCACCACTTAGAGGCCTAGTTTGGACCCCCATGACCCTACACATACCCATTATTATATAGAATATATTATAAGATTTGAAATATATATATATATATAAGAGATATTTTAATAGCAATATTATATAATATAATATTTAATAGTATATTTTCTATTCAAATATAGAATATTATATATCTGATTTAATATATAATAAAATAATATTAAAATCATATATTAAAATAGTATTTATTAATATAATATTAATTTAAAATATATATGTGATTTTAATATTATTTTAATATATGATATTATATATGTGATATAATATTACATTATTATTTTAAAAATATATGTGATTTTAATATTTTTTTAATATCTAATATTATATATCTTTTTTTTATTCATAAGAGAGTTTTTGTATATGAAAAGATTTAAACAAAGAAAAGCCCTTCATTGAAAGGGGAGCATAATCAAGAAGAAGAAAGCTACTATGAGAGAAAGCAGAGCCACTGCAACCAACAAAGGTAACAAAAGAAAATAAACCCATGATTGCATCCAATAGGGGCAACAAAAGATGCAGAACCAAGGAAGAAACCCACAGGGCGAAAATCACAACAACCAAAACGAGCTAAAACTTAACATTTTTTTCCAGGAGAAAAGGGTTTCCATGGTCCATTGAGTGCCCTCCTGCACCACCCCTTTACCTTCAATACAAATTTTCGCAGCCTCAGATTTCCTGCCCTTTTTCTGATTTGTAGTGCCACAATTGGGCTTTGTCTTTTTGGAGTCCATCTGAAAGATACCCAATTTTCAAGAAGGGGCCAGAGAAAAATATATTATATATCCTATTTAATATTACATATATTTAATATTAAATATTATATAATATTCTATATAATATTTAATATATTAGTAATATTTATATATTCTATATATTCATTTTATACCAAAAACCACTTAAAAACTTACAAACTCAAACTTATAATATTTATTAAACAAAACAAAATACAACCTTTTAAAGATGAAAACGCTGAAAAGGGTTTATTATTTTTCCTTCTATAGTTAATATGGTCCTGATCTCAATAGTAGGTCTAGTTTTGGCCCCATTTTGATGGAATGAATTATTATAATTGTAGAGCAAGCAATATAAAATTCTTGTGTTAAGATTATCTCCTTCCCTAATTCTTATTCATCTCCATTTCCTCTCACCTACATGTGTTTCCATACATGTGGCCTAGTCCTTATCCTATTTGCACACGTTTCCACATATTGATATCATATTTACAACTCTCATTTGCATGTGCCTATTCTATATTTTGATAATTATATAAAATAAAATAAAATTATTATCCAACTATTTTTATTAATTGTTGGTGGCCATTTTTGTACATATTTGTGTGACTATTTGTTATGTATTGATATTTAAATACATTCATTGATTGATTTAAATACATCAATAGACTATAGGGAGAAGTCATTCTAGGAATGGCCAAATAGTGGCATGGTGTGATGGTTAAGTTGTGTTGTTATTCTTTCCATCAAGGTTCAAACCCCATTAGGGTGTAACTGTTGAGAATTTATATTGGGGATCCCCCGTTTGTGACCTCACCAGGTTATAACTTCGGGTCAAAAGTGTTTACCCCTTTAAAAAAAAAGTCATCATTGGTAAATTTTCTTAGAGCATAAAATGAACACATTTACATTGCCCAATTAGAGTGCACCTACATTTAGGTCTGTTTGATAATGATTTCTTGAATACTTTAAAATATTATTAGTCTTTATGTGCCACCAAATAACAAAGATCATAGAAAAATAGGTTGTGGAACTTCATAGATTACTAGATTGACACATTAGTTTTGCATTGGATCTCTTCATTATTTTTCCAAAAAATAAATACCATAATCCTTAGACATTTAGTTTTCAAAAAAATGTTTAATTATCAAATTTCTAAGGTCTTAATATAATCCAAGTTAATTTACGTCATTATAACATGTATTTAATTAATACTAAGTTAATCCATATAAAACAATTTATTTCCTCACACATATATAATAATTCTTATTAGTATTGGAAGCACATGATTATTCAACCTCTTTGGAGTGTCCATTCCACAAAAATAATTTCCAAAGCCTTGCACTCAACAAGACTTAATCTTATGTAATGTCTTTACAAATCATTCATTTTCACTAATAAACCCAAAACCACTTAAAAATCTTACAAACTCAAACTTATAATATATATTAAACAAAATAAAATACAATCCTTTAAAGATGAAAAGCATTTATTATTTCTCTATGATCATGTCAACCAAATTTTTTTATTTTGGATACCTATTTATAACAATTAGACTATAACTCCATTGGCGGAAATCAAATTTCTAAATAAGCTACAAAACATATATTGTTTGGCTTCTCTACAATATAAGAACATCCTCTCGTAAATGAGACCGTTGGCTTCCTCCACTCCATTTCAGTCCACTTTTTTTATGCAGGCTCATAAAAGTAAAATACTGAGCCCTTGTAAGACCCCGCTTTGCAAATGATTAATACTATACTTAATTTGTTATATGTCCCCGTAAATAGATGGTAAGTTTTACTGTGGGGAATAAATAATGTGATTGTGTGGCCATATTCTTGTATTCCATCTTGACATTTGTTTCATTGCCATTGTCGTGAAGGTGCTATGGACTCGTAAAATATGAATATTAATTGAAGTTGTAAATGGAATTGTTGTGAAATTAAATCTTATTTCAGCTATTAAATTAATGTGGTATATGATTGTTCTTACGATTGTATTGGTAATGTGTAGGAAAGCAGAGTACCAATACGAGAAGGGGAAACTGTTGAGAGCAAATCGAAAGACATCTCTTGAGGATATGAATTTGACCCTTTTTATTTTGGACTTAGAAGGAAATAGCGTTAGTGTGTTAGAAGGCTAAGGTTTAAAAACCCCTATCTAAGTTTAAATTTCAGATGAATCTTTAAATGTGCTTTTAAAGAGGGTGGTTGGTCAATTTCCTTGGTTGGGATGCAAAAATAAACCCCCTAGGGTTTATACCATAATGGTAGGGGTCAAGTGGGCATGCAATAGGGCTCCAAGGACATGATTTGACTCTTGAAAATTCCTCATAATGAGGAGTGACGAATTTTGAGGGAGGATTGTGGGGGTGAAAAGATTGGGGAGTTGTCCAAGTACATGTTCCCCTCTTCAATGAGAAAAGACCCTCAGTGATGAAGGGAGGTACAATCCACATCTCCCCATCCAAAAAGGGTGCAAGTTGAAACTCCTATATAACTGAGAGAGGTAGGATGAGTGGGGTGTTACCCACTTCTCCTCTTGAAGAACATGAGTGAAGATGGTAGGAAGAATGGAAAAAAAGAAAAGAAAAGAAAAGAGGAGTCCATATCTTTGGAAGATAGTGATGAAGATGGCTTGGTTGAAGAGAAAAGATGGATACAAAAGTTCAATTCCTTCTCCTAAAGAAAAGAGATAAGTTTTTCCTATTTCCCCTTCCCCTTGTTTATTGGTTGCAAAAAGGGTGACATAATGTATGGATTATGGCTGAATGTAGAAGTAGAGACTCTAGTTGTATGAAATTTGTGCTATGTTAGTTTATCCCTTTTGTAAAAATGAGAAAATACTCCATTTATTATAGTGGAGATAAAATAATTCCTTGCTCGGGGGTATGGCTAGAGCCCACGAGGCTCCATGATGCCATTATGGTAGGGTGGAGAGCAAGCTTTAATCAATGTGTGTCCTTCATTGTATTCCCTTAAGTTTGTTCGTAATATGAAAATTTGGTGTTTTGATTTAACATGAAAGAAAATGGAAAGAACAAGCCTTTATGCATTGATTTGTTAATCATATCATTTCCATGTATTGTCTTAATGAAAAAAGAGTAGTTTCCTCTCCCACAATGCTTGGATTATCATACTTCACTTTGTAATATTCTTGTGAGAAATATTAGTGACATTAACCTTTTGAGGCATATGTTTTGTAAAGCCTCTATTCTCATGAGAATATAAGATCTAAATCTTGCATTTTATTTTCATTATTAAAGGTGTAGTGGTAAACCTTTTTAAGTTCTAGAATACAATATGAGAACCTAATTTAAAAAAAAAAATGATAAAATAAGGATTTAATTGATTTTTTTTAATCTATCCTTATATACGAGAATAAGGGGTATGCTCATTAAGTTGCAATAGAGATTGCTTGGGAACTGATTCTAGAAGATGGGTACTTATATCAATAAGAAAGTTGGCTACTTTATTCCGTCCCTTGAAGTACTAAGCCACGCGTATCTCATAATTGCTTTTATGGACCTAAATGTTTCATGAATTATTTCTATAAATTAAAAGAGTGCTTTATCCTATATAAGATAGTTAAGTTTCTCAAATGGAAAAAGCGGGAGATAAAGGTGCTCAAATGGAAAAGAACAAGAGATAAGATAGTTAGGTTTCTTATTAAATACTTCATTTCCCTAAAAAGCTCCTTTATCCAAGGGATTCGTGGGAATTATTTAGCTAAATAATCTTTTCCATAAAAAAAATTAAAAAAAAAGAAGGTAGGGAATATATTATTAGTTCCCGCGGTAGGAAATACTTATGCATTCCCGGAATGCATTTAACCGGCAGCATGAACCAATCACATTTCGCCATTTAACATATTGCTTTTTTTTGGTATAGTTTGAATTTTGAGAGCTATTTTATATATTGGAAAATTAGCATTTATCTATTTTTCTATTCGTCCGAGTAGCTTTATAAATCATTTTCGTTTTAAAAATTCGGGAAAATGCGAATGCATAAATTGATTAAATAAATTTAAGCAAAGGCATAGTTTAAAAGGTGGCGGCTAGAGGTACGTAATCCATGAATGCAGATTAAATGCATTAAAATATCAGGAAACAGCGAGCGCATAAATTGATTAATTAAAATTAAGCAGAGGCATAGTTTATCAAACTGGCGGGTAGACGTACGTGATGCATGAAAAAAAATTAAATGCATTGAATGGCATTTGGCTCGAGGTGAAGGCGGTGGAGTCGCTTGGAGGCCACGCGTGGCCAGGGTACTTTGGTCATTTAATATAGAGTTGAGTTACTTGGTATGCATTTCCATTACTTTGCGTGTGTTGTTTTTGTCTTCTGTAAGCGGTGTTCTGAGGGAGAGTTTTAGCGACTAAGCAGGATATGTTATAGTTGCAGAGTCCAGACCCAGAAACGAGTTATTTGAGGTGATAATTTGGTGATTTTTAGAGTTTCGATACATTAAAACGGTGAATAGTGAGAGACAAATTGCTTGAGGTCAGAAGAGGTAAGTTTTCGTTTTTTAGTCTATTTGATACAAGAAGTGCAAGTAGGGTTTCATGGTGCTTGAAGGCATTCGTATACTTTGATTATAAATTCGTATTTTAAACTACTGTTAGTATTGTTCATTCGAATTTCTTGTTGAAATGCGAAGGTTTCATCTGCGTTTGATAGGAATTATGTAAAAATCCTCTTGTTCATTTTACTTCATGCATGTGAGTCGACAGTGTGTTGCTTTGAGCTTTTCCGTTGTCATCAAAGCATAAAGGATGGAGGGGTTCTGTTAAAAGTCGTGGTTGTTGTCCTCGTAGGCATGAATCCGTATAGTAAACTACTTTTAGTATTATTTATTTGAATTTTTTTGTTGAAATGCGAAGGTTTCATCTGCGTTTGATAGGCATTATGTAGAAATCCTCTTGCTCATTTTGCTTCATGCATGTGAGCCCTGTAGAGTTTGTATTTCTTTTATTGCTGCAAGGTGGTCCCATAAAGAGGGCTTTGGAACCAAAATTATGTCAACGTGTGCGATAATGAGAGCTTTTCAACAATGAGTCGACAGTGTGTTGCTTTGAGCTTTGCCTTTGTCATGAAAGCATAAAGGATAGAGGGATTCTGTTAAAAGTCGTGGTTGTTGTCCTCGTAGGCATAAATGCAAACAATGGGAGCATAAAGAATACAGTAGAAACCTTTTACCTGTCGGCAAGCATAAAAATTCTGTTGGATGTCGTCGTTACTGTTTTTGTATGTTGGGGTTATAAAAAACTATGTCAAAAATGTTGTCGAGTCCAAATTACAATGTTCTCATAGAGCAGTTAAGTAATATTGCTTTTCGCTTTTTATTCTGTTTGATACAAGAAATGCAAGTAGGGTTTCATAGTGCTTTAAGGCAATTGTATACTTTGATTATAAATTCGTATTTTAAACTACTTTTAGTATTGTTTATTCGAATTTCTTGTTGAAATGCGAAGGTTTCATCTTTGTTTGATAGGTATTATGTAGAAATCCTCTTGTTCATTTTGCTTCATGCATGTAGTCCTGTAGAGTTTGTGTTTTTTTTATTGCTGCAAAAAAACAATGAGAGCTTTTCAACAATGAGTCGAGAGTGTGTTGCTTTGAGCTTTTCCGTTGTCATGAGATCATAAAGGATAGAGGTATTCTGTTAAAAGTCATCGTTGTTGTCCTTGTAGTCATAAATGCAAACAATGGGAGCATAGAGAATGCAGTAGAAACCTTTTCCCTGCCGGCAAGCATAAAATTTTTGTCAGATGTCGTTGTTACTGTTTGTGTATCTTGGGGTTATAAAAAACTATGCCAAAAATGTTGTAGAATCCAAATTACAATGTTCCCATAGAGCAGTTAAGTAATATTGCTTGATAGAACAGTTTGAGGCTTCATGCAAAAGAGCAGTCAAGTTCATTGCTAGAAGATTTGTGGTCAGTAACCTGTCACAATTAGTTTGTGTAGTTAATCTTGTTTGCATTTATACTTGTGTCTCTTGAACCTGGAAAAATGCTCGGTAGTGTTTAAATGGTTTTTGCTATTAGTATCCATCGCAGTAGGAGTACTATATATTGCTATTCTTTTAGAAAAAACAAAGACATGGTTTTTGTTTTCTAATGAAAGCTTTTTACATGGTGCAATGCTTTTGGTTGGAAGAAAAGAGGTCGTGTAGCGGTCCAGCTGTGGCAAATTCTTCAAGCAAGTAGTACAAGGTGAGTTTCTAGAATGAACCTTCTCTTTTGTTTACAATTGCATATAGTAAACAGAGAAAAAGGTTAATTCAAGATTCTCACTATATTGATTGTACTTGTAATCATATCGTTGCTTTTTGTTACAAGGACAGTCTTTGCAAATGGGTATTGTGAGTGGCATATGCTATATGGTTCATAGAAATTAAGCATTTGAGGTTCAAAAGTAGATCTTTGTTTCAAAAAATTAACCTTTCCAAATTTTGAGAGTTTGATTCTGAATCCATATGCATGCTTTGATTAAAACTACTGGCTAAAGGTGCATAATTCATTAATTCAAAATCAATGCATTTAATGGCAACTGACTAGAGGCGAAGCTGTTTAGATTGCTAATTAGTCTTTGAATATATAACAATTAAAAGAGATAAATAAGTATGATTATCCTTGGCCACATTTCACATTTTGGCCTTTCATTGTGCATCTTAAATAGAAGTTGGGTTTTGCATTGTTGCAATGCGTTTGGATACTTTGAATCTAAAATCATAGTTTAGATCATTCTAAGTGTTATCGATTCAAACCTTTCCTTGAAATACCAAGAATTCATCTGAATGTTGGAGGCAACGTACAGTTGTCTATAATTATCCTTGGCCACATTTCACATTTTGATCTTTCAATCAAAGTCAATTAACAAAGTAGCAATTAGACCTAAAGAAGGTTGAAGGACTATGCTGATAGAAAACCATATTTTTGACAATGGCTAGACAACCTGTTGAAATTGTTGTACAAACTTTAAAGCAAATGCATTTTCCCTTCTATTTACTTTCATTGTACATCTTAAATGGAACTTGGGTTTCGCATTGTTGCAATGCATTTGGATACTTTGATTGTAAAGTCATAGTTTAGGTCATTTTAAGTGTTATTGATTCAAATCTTTCCTTGAAATACGAAGGATTCATCTGAGTCTTGTAGGCAATGTACAACTGTCCTATAGAGAGAGCTTTGGAACCAATGAACTGTTATCAAGGATAGAGGAATACTGTCAAATATTGTGGTTATTGTCCTCATAGGCACACATGTAAAATATGGAAGCATATAGAAAGCAAGTTAACTCTTCAATAATCCCATGAAACATAGTCTTTGTAGGCATCCATGCATACAGGTTTGCATGTATATATGTGTGCATGTAATTATGTATATATGAATGCATGTATCTATGTTGCCATGTATGTATGTGTGTATATAACAGATTACTGTTGCATTTGCTTTAAATGTTTTTTTGTGGATGGCGCCAGCTAGCCATCCCGTCATATTGTGATTAAACAATTAAGAATAAGTGCTAAATAATTGAAGTAAAATGACCCCATTCAGTTAGCAGATCAATTTTTCTCAGCCCTTTACATGTTAACTGAGAGTTTTGAAGCTTTTGCTGTTCATTGGCAGTTTTTGAAGCTTAAATGTCACAGTATATGTAGCATTTTACCAAATAGCTCTATCATTCATGATCATTTAGGCAAGTTCATATTTCCTTATTCATCCTTGTATTGTCCCATATCTAAATAATTAGGCAATTGCTAGTTAGCCTTTAAGTACCTAGCAATTCAAAGAAAGAAATGATTGCAATTAGCTTTGTGTGCATTTGAACTATTAATCAAAGGCAACTAACAAACTAGCCCTAGAAAACCATGTCCGTGTTAATGTGTTGAATACCATGTATTTGTGCATGGGTGTATATGAATACTATGAGTTGTGGTTTCTACCATTGTGTAACGCTTAGTATTACTTGTACAACCAAGCAATATGCAAGTAGAATTCATAGTTCATAGCATCCAGATACATTCAAGGAGAGATACAAATCAAGGTTGTTAGCATCCTGATAAGAAAGATGATGAGATACATCCAATTAATGTATGTCACAACATCTTATAAACAATAATTCCTATCAAACACAGATGAAACCTTCGCATTTCAACAAAAAAATTCGAATAAACAATACTGAAAGTAGTTTAAAATACGAATTTATAATCAAAGCATACAATTGCCTTAAAGCACTATGAAACCCTACTTGGATTTCTTGTATCGGACAGACTAAAAAGCGAAAAGCAATATTACTTAACTGCTCTATGGCAACATTGTAATTTGGATTCTACAACATTTCTTGACATAGTTTTTTACAACCCCAAGATACAAAAACAGTAACGACTACATCTAACAGAATTTTTATGCTTGCCGGCAGCAAAAAGGTTTCTACTGTATTCTTTATGCTCTCATTGTTTGCATTTATGCCTATGAGGACAACAACCACGACTTTTAACAGAATCCCTTTATCCTTTATGCTTTCATGACAACAGAAAAAGGTCAAAGCAACACACTGTTGACTGATTGTTGAAAAGCTCTCATTATTGCACATGTTGACATAATTTTGGTTCCAAAGTCCTCTTTATGGGACCAGTTTGCAACAATTAGAAAAATACAAATTCTATAGGGCTCACATGCATGAAGTAAAATGAACAAGAGGATTTCTGCATAATACCTATGAAACGCAGATGAAACCTTTGCATTTCAACAAGAAATTCGAATAGATAATACTAAAAATAGTTTAATATACGGATTTATGCCTACGAGGACAACAACCATGACTTTTAACAGAACCCCTCTATCCTTTATGCTTTGATGACAATGGAATAGCTAAAAGCACCACACTATCGACTTACATGCATAGAGTAAAAAAGTAGTTTAAAATACGGGTTTATGCCTATGAGGACAACAACCACAACTTTTAACAGAACCCCTCTACCCTTTATGCTTTGATGACAACGGAAAAGCTCAAAGCAACATACTGTTCACTCGTAGTTCAAAAGCTGTCATTATTGCACGTGTTTACATGGTTTTGGTTCCAAAGCCCTCTTTATGGGACCACTTTGCAATAGTCAATAATATATAGACTTTGCAGGGCTCACATGCATGAAGTAAAATGGACAAGAGGATTTCTACATAATACCTATCAAACGCAGATGAAACCTTTGCATTTCAACAAGAAGCTCGAATAAATAATACTAAAAGTAGCTTAAAATATGAATTTATAATCACAGTATAACAATGTCTTGAAGCACTATGAAACCTTTCTTCCATTGTTGTTTGCATGTACCTGATTTAAACATTTAATTATTGGTTCTTGATAATGGAATGAAATGAACTTGGACAAATGGAAATAGAATGACCCCATGGAGTTGGAACATCAGTGTTTGCATGCCTTTACCATGATAGCAGATTTGCGTGCATGAGACTTATGTGAATCTCAAATGTCATAGTGTATGGGTACATGTGTCAAGTAGCTTGGTCCCAGGTATTGACTCTGCAGCAACAACATCTCCTGTGACTACACAGATCTGCAAAATCACAAAAAATGAAATGCTCAAAGTAATCACAATTCATCTCTAGTCACTAAAATCTATATTGCATGATAAACAAGCAAGAACCTTTGAGTAGATGAAGGTCATGAACATTGAACCAATAGTAGGACAGTCACCACAACATTTAAGTAAACCTATGGTGTAGACTCCCTTTTCCATTATCAATTTTATTCCCAATTTCATCCATGAAGAACTTTGTCAACTTCTAGATCCTGCTATTAGCCATTGCTTTGATCCATGATTTCCATTTCTTTCATCAATGAATTCCATATCTTTGATCCATGAAGAACTTCTTTAGCCTGTGCATCCATGTATTCTATATCTTTGAGGATATTCTTCATGGATGACATTGGGAATACAATTGATAATGGAAAAGAGAGTGTTGAGCATAGGTTTCCTTAAATGTTGTGGTGACTGTGATACTATTAGTTCAACGTTCATGACCTTTATCTACTAAAAAGTTCTTGCTCATTCATGCCTTGGTAATTAAACCTGTGATATTGCATTGCATATGTCTCATGTTCTTCACCTTGAAATGTCCATACTGAAATACAGTAATAGAAAGTAATAAACTAATTATAGCAATACAAAATAATTCCAATAAAAACTAATCAAGAGTAATACAAAATACTTTACAACACGTTGTGTGTTACAACTGTCAGTGAGTTGTTGTTTTTACAACACCATGTGTTTTACAATCTACAGTTTAACAAAACAGTAGTCAAGAATTAAACAAAAAATAGATAATGGAAACTCAAATTCAATGTTTTAGTTTCCATTTCTCATTTAACAAGTCTTTCAACATCCTAATCAGATTCACTCTTTACATTTTATTTCTTTACTTTTCTGCCCTCATTTGAATGGCAGGGGAACCATACGTGAAGCCACTGAATAACCCTTCCATGGTTTGATGGAGCTGGTGTGAGGTGATTTCATGAAAGCTCAAGTGTCATAGTATATGTGGCGTAGCAGCTAATAAGTCTGTCTTACATTGTGCTGATGACAATTTAATTTGTCTCATCTGTCTCCGTACCATTAATCAAAGTCAATTAACAAACAAGTCAATCTTGCACTTGACTCATGCAAATTAAGTCAATTCTATCATTAATCATAGTGATAGCAAACAAATGCTTGTTACATGATCTCATTGTTGAAACCCTACTTGCATTTTCTAGTTGCATGTACCTGGTGTAAACATTTAATTATTGGTTCTTGATAATGGAATGAAATGAACTTGGACAAATGGAAATAAAATGGTCCCATGGAATTGGAACATCTATGTTTACATGGCTTTAGCATGATAACAGATTTGTGTGCATAGGACTTATTTGAAACTCAAATGTCATACTGAATGTGGCATATTAGCTAGTTGGCTTAACATGATAGCTTTCAAACAAGTTAATTCAATGAGCAATCAATCTAGTTTGCTGATGAATTAATTGTGTTCCATGATTGGTCATAGCCAATTATTGGACAAGCTGTAAATGCCATGGATGAAATAATATGAATAAAATTCTAGTTTCTGGTTTACTTGAAATGCAATGAAAAAACTACTATGAAGGCATAAGACAAGGTTGTGTAACATATTGCCATTCCTTTATCTAATTTCTTTGGACACAAATGCTTTACACATTTAATTGCAATAGTAACGTGTCTACGAAAATGGGAAAATAGAGACCATAATTCAGTAGTTTTTAGCGTGAGTATATATGTATCCTGATACATATAAGCTCAACCTAGCATTTACGAAAACAGTTGCTATGTACAGTGAAAGAGCTTATTAGTGTTACTATATGCGATAGCCATATAACAAAGTAAATTGGTACAAGGCTATAGTGGCATATCCAAAAAATACATGGACGCATGTATACGCAGTTGCATACAGGGATACGTAAAAGCTTAGATGAAAAGTTAATTATAGTTAATTATAAAACATCTCTGTACACCAAATCAATTAAACCAATCATGGCCATTCGTATGCAAAAAAAAAAAGGAACTTCTTGAAAAGGCTTTATAGACAAGGAAGCAAACGCAATTGTAAACCGAAATTGCAAAATCTTTGGCAACATCTTCCTTTCAGTTCCTTATGCTACAAATATTCAACAGCCTATAGCTGTCCATATTAATTGTATCTCTTCGTGTATGTTAAAGCCATCTGCTTATTCTATTGCTTTCGGTATTATTTCATGAAAGCTGAAATGTCATAGTATATGTGGCGTAAGAGCCAATAAGTCCATCTCACATTTTGCTGATGCCAATTTAATTTGTCTCATCTGTCCCTGAACCATTAATCAAAGTCAATTAACGAACAAGTCAATCTTACAATTAGCTTCTGCAACTTAAGTCAATTCTATCTTTTACTCATTAATGAAATTAACTAATCAGTTTAACAAGATAGCTTTGAAACAAGTTAGGTCAGTAATGAATAAAGCTGTTTGACTGATGAGTCAATTGAGTTCAATAGTTAGTCATAGTGATAGCAAACAAATCCTTGTTTGATGGTGTCATTGTTGAATTTGCTTCTGTGTCCCTGTCTGCACTTTTGCTCTAGCTTGAAGCAATGATGCTTCATGATTCAAGTATTAAGTGTAACTAGGAACCTTTCTTGACTTACATCCATTGATTTAAATCTGTTTCGAAACCATAATTGCAGTGGTTCTTTAAGCTCGATGCAAAACAACAATATAGTTAAAATGCATTGCAAAAGCCTGTAGAGAACCATGTTTGCACTTGTGCATTTGGAATTCATGAACCTATGATAAATAGACTGCTAGGTTAATCTGTTTCCAATTGATACTTGTTTGCATTGAATCTAAAAAAAAACTAGCTGGTGTATTTTGATGTTTGGACTATTAGTATCCATTACACTATCATTGTCATCCATTGCAATTATAATTTTGGCAGTTGTTTGCACACATGTGTTTTCATGCATTGTGAAACCCAGCTTGCATTTTTGGGATATAATGAAGCAAAATAGATAAAAATAGCCATTTGTTGCCTTGAGTAGCTTGTCTCTTGGTGTTCATTCAATGAGCACAAGAGCTTCTGCTCTATCACTGTAAACGTCCCCTTTCTATTGATAAAAGCTATCAGTTTTCTAGCCTATGTCTTTGCTTAAATTTATTTGTATATGTCATTTTCTTCCAGACTCCCATTTAAAAAAGGAAACTCCATATTCTACTACCAAAGAAAATGCATTAACGTCAAAGGAGTTTGAAATTGAAGATAACAAACCTAATAGCACTCACTTGGATAAACTGTTTTTCTATAGTAACAATTTTATTGGCTCCTAGTGTCAAGGCAAGAATACTTATGCATTTGGTTGAAATGCTTTTATTAGTTTCCTTGCTGGTAGGCAGAAATACTTATGCATTTGCTTGGAATGCATTTAACTGACAGCATTTACCAATCACATTTCGCCACTTAACATATTGCTTATTTTTTTGTATAGTTTGAACTTGGAGAGCTATTTTATATATTGGAAAATTAGCATTTATCTATTTTTCTATTCGTCCGAGTAGCTTTATAAATCATTTTCCGTTTTAGAAATTCGGAAAATGCGAACGCATAAATTGATTAAATAAATTTAAGCAAAGGCATAGTTTAAAAGGTGGTGGCTAGAGGTACGTAGTCCATGAATGCAGATTAAATGCATTAAAATATCAAGAAACTGCGAGCGCATAAATTGATCAATTAAAATTAAGCAAAGGCATAGTTTATCAAACTGGCGGGTAGACGTACGTGATGCATGAATAAAAAATAAATGCATTGAATGGCATCTGGCATGAGGTGAAGGCAGTGAAATCGCTTGGAGGCCACGCGTGGCCAGGGCACTTTGGTCATTTAATATAGAGTTAAGTTACTTGCTATGCATTTCTATTACTTTGCGTGTGTTGTTTTTTTGTGTTTTGTAAGCTGTAGTTCTGAGGAAGAGTTTGTAGCCACTAAGCAAGAGATGTTATGGTTGCAAGCCCCACACCTAGAAACGAGTTACTTGACATGATAATTTGTTACTCTCCACAGTTCCTTTCTATTCAAGTGCATCGTGGGGCTGTGTTTCATAGTGCTCTAGTTCACGATCACAATCGCTTTCTGCTTAATGTGTCAGTGCATGTATGTATGTATGCATGTTTCTATGTGCATATGCATTCACCTATGTGCATATCTATGTAGACCTTTGTAGATGCATATATGCATGTATGCATCTGACTCTAGATATATCTATGCATATATGTATTTATGCATATATGTATGTGTGTATAGGTGCATTTATGTGTATATGCATGTAATCATATGGATGCATATATGTTTATGTCCATAGATGCATTAATTTGTCTTTACATGGATGTATCTGTACATATATATACATATGTATACATATATGTGTGTGTCGATATGTCTTTTCTACACAACAGTTTACAGTGACAGGGCAAAGGTTGTCATGATTCCAAAAAAGGACACTTGCAGACAAGCTACTCCAGGCAATAAATAGTTTCTCTCATCAGTTTTCTTTTATTTTAATGTCCATAAGCACATTGGGTTTCATAGTGCTCAGCCTGTGCTATTCTTCAGAGACTAGTCCCTTGGGAAAGCAATTGTCTTTTGTCCAACGTAGAATGTGACATCTTAACAATAACTTGGCGCTTATGAGCTCTCTAAAGACTGCATATCTCCAATTACTGCAAAACTGTTCCATAGTTCAAGTTTTAGAGCCACTGTTCTGTTAGCATGTCCCATAATAGGACCTTATAAACAATATGAAGACAATGTGTTAAAAGCACTTTACAAACTGTCAGGCAAATGCAATTTACAGATATAAGCTTAAACTCCACAATTGCTTTCATCTCCCTCGTTGTCATTAAAGCATAAAGCAAAGAGGATTTTTTCGCAACTTCTAATTTTTTTACTTTTACACGATAATTCACTTCATTAATTAATGAATCAAATTATCTTAATTAATTTATTTTCATTTTCCTTTTGTCATTTCATATCTAATTAATTACATAACTGTTGAATAGTATTTATATACATAACAGTTAAAACAAAGAAATAATTATAACTATCCTTGTGCACATTTGACCAATCAAACAAAGTCAATTAAAAGATCTAATTCCACTTATTCACTGATAGTATTGCCATGCAATTTCCTTGAAAAGTCTTGAAAAAGAGGATTACTCAGACACCAATAAGGATTCTGATTTGTAACATTTCTATCCAAATCATCTTCATTGAATAAGATGTTGTGGCATACATTAATTGGATGTATCTCATCATCTTTCTTATCAGGATGCTAACAACCTTGGTTTGTATTTCTCCTTGGGTGTATCTAAATGCCATGAGTTATGAATTCTACTTGCATGTGGCTTCATTGCACAAGTAATAGTAAGTGCTACACAATGGTACAAAACAAACTTATGCATATGGAAATGAAATGACCCCATTTAGTTAGAAAATCAATATTTACATCGCTTTCACTATTAAGTGATAGCTAGTTTGGAATTAAACAATAGCTAGAAATTGTTTCTACCATAACTTAACAGTGCTAGCACAAGTCTTGTTGTTTTTTGCCTTAGTATTGATTAGTTGTTGTGGCCTATTTACACTTTTTTAGGTGCTTAAGAAAATATGGGATCTATTCCATTGATTGCTCCTAAAGAGCTTATGCCACCATTGCAATAACAGAATTACCCTGGTGCATGCATATGCAAAAAAAAAGTTCTATATTATAGGGTACACAGATAGCAACAAGTATTTAAAAATTAATAAAAATTCAAATGAATCTACATAAGAATTCTGTTTTCTTTTTATGAATAACATAGCATATGTCACTCACTGTACTCATTTGTCTAATTTGTCCTTGTGACAGGGTTCAATGCTTTCAACTGTATATAAACAATTACGCACAAACTACACTAGGAAAAATTGCTTGTCCCTATCACAATTTGTACATTTGTACAAGTATACTTGATCATTCGATAGCAGATTACAAGGTCAGTTTTCCAATTTGTCTTTTTGCTTTTCTTGAAATGCAATTGAAATTCTTCAATATAATAACTGCATAAAGTTCTTTTCCATGTATTCATTTTGTCATCTTGTATTCCTCATTTCTTTGAACATAAATGATTTAGAGGGCTGTTTCCATATATGCAAACAGAAAAATGCATTATCCACAATTGCAATAGTAATTTGTCTTCGAGCAATAGAAAAGGTTTTGCTTATGTGTTAGTATGTTATACTTCCTCTATACAATATCCATAGAATAGAATGAACTGCTAGCATATAATTTTTAAACCCTGTTTGCAGTTTCAAATAGCGTTTAGAGCCATAAGTCTTTGTTTTATGTCAACTGGTTTTTACCTATATGCATTTAAGGCAATTTTTTCATAGGACTGTTTATAGCTGTGGCAAGTTGCTATGCAGTTTACAAGTTAACGTATGTTTAATCTTCCTGTTTTACAAATAAAAGCCTACAAAGTTAATTTCAAAAGCTGACATGGCACATGAGTACAATGAATGATGTACTACGTCACTCATAGACATGATGCAATATTTTTCCATGGTCTTGCTTACATGCAAAATGACATTAGGCACAGTTTTTTTTTGCTCACATTGCCAATTTCACTATGTGCTTTAAACCTCTAAAGTAAAAGGAAACTGAGGAAAGAAGCTATTTATTCCCTCAAGTAACTCGTTTCTGGTTCTGGATACTGTAACTATAACAAAGTCTGCTTAATCGCTATAAACTCTCCCAGAACAGAGACTTCTAGAATAGAAAAACAATATGCACAAAGTAATAGTGATGCTTAACAGCTGGCTTAAGTCTATAGCTAATGGACAAAGCAGCCTCGCTATACATGTGCACCAAGCAATTCCAGCAGTTTCTCATCGACCCACATGCTATTTAATGCATTTGCTTTGCATGTATGCACTGTGTGGCTGCACTTCTGAGTTTCAATCTCTTTTTAAAATTATTTAATCAATCCATGCCTTCACTTTTGCTCAATGAACCTATGCCTTTGCATTTCCCTCAAATTGTCTATACACAACTGATCTTAAAAGCTATTCCCACAAATAAGAAAAGCCATAGATCTTCTTTGATCAAACAATGCTTTTGCATTTCCCTGACTTTCTATAAACAGAAAAGATATGTCAAACTATTCTCTACATGCCACTTAATTCATGTATATCTGAATAGCTCTTAAAATCATTTGTTCTTTGAAAAAAAAATCAGTCGCTTAGAAGTACATAGCAACAAAGGAATCCAATAACACAAAACATTTAAATACCATAGACTGAGATTGACAATATGAGCAAAAAAGATTCTTGTCAACCAATTGTTGCATGTAGACAAAGCTACCTGAAAATATTGTTTTGTGTTTGTGGCACTAAAAGTATACATCATGCATTGTACTCATATATCCACTTTGGCAATGTAACAGGAATAAGTACATACAATCCTGCTGGGGGACAATGGATAACAAGGTCAGGTTGAAGAATTAATACTATTTTCCCCTTGTGCTTCTATTAAATTGTTTGTTGTGTGGTATGTTACGTAAGCTTCTGCTACTACTCAAGATCCATTTTCCAACATATATAGAGATTATTAACTTCCAAGATCCTCGACAACATGATTCATACTATCGAATGCTATTGAGTGAAAGCACATAGGTGACAATGTTAACAATAATAGATTTTGTAATCTAGATACTAGTGTTAAATGCTATTCATACTCAGCATTTGCTATACCCAAACACATTAGGTTACACGAAAAACAAAGAAAATGATAGACGTTGACACCTATGAATTAACTAAGCGCCCCCAAATATCAAACATTGACTACGTGCTTAAGAGCGAGGGACTTTGTAGATTGAGTACTTTTGCATACAATGTTGGTGATTGTTTGTTTGACTCGTTACAACTATTGCTTAACAATCGTTACACATCAATTCAATTACGAAATGGAGCTATAGATTACTTCTTGAATTGCCTTAAAAACAAGGACAAAGAAGCAATAAAATCATACAACTATGAACTAGACCCTGATACTCTATATACATTGCACAAAGTACATGATCCACAAACATACTTCCACAGAATGCGGTTATCTGCACAGCCACAAGCTGATTGCACATAAAGTGGATTGTGGGGTGACCTATTTTGCATTCACTGGATATCCAAATGGTTGAATATACAAATCTCCCTTTGGTCAAGAACAACAGCAAGAAGGTACTTACAGTTCAATAGTTCTGACTACACAGAATCAGTCTCTATACTATTTCATGACATGAATTCTTTAAGTGGACACTTTGAACCATTGTTAGAAATTGAAACACAAAACATAAGTTCAAAACAGCCCATAAGTTCACATGAAATAAAAAAACTGTGCCCAAAGTATCCTCAAATATCAAACATTGACAATGTCCTTAGAGCTGAAGGCCTTTGTAGATTAAGCACATTTGCATACAATGTTGGTGATTGTTTGTTTGATTCGCTTCAAGTGCTACTTAACAACCAGTACACCTCAACTCAATTACGCAATGGAGCTATAGATTATTTCCTGGCTTGCTTTCAAAAAAAGGACAAAGAAGCAATTAAATCATATAACAATGAACTAAATCCTAGTACTCTATATACATTGCACAAAGTACATGATCAAGAAACATACTTCCGCAAGATGCGATTGTCTGCAAGCTCATGCATAGACCATGGCGAACGTGGATTGTGGGGTGACTTGTTTTGCATTCACTGGATATCCAAATGGTTAAAAATACAAATAAGCCTCTGGTCATTGACAACATCAAGAAAGTACTTAGATTTCAATGATTCTGGATATACAAAATCAGTCTCTATACTGTTCCATGATACAAACCCTTTGGCTGGACATTTTGAGCCGCTTCTAAGTATCAAAGCCCAAAATCTAACTCGCCTATGCTCAACAAGCTTACTCCAACTTAAAAAGTTGATCAGAAATCGTCCACAATACAAAAATACTTACTTGACCAAGCCACATGCTTTGCCTAAAAACAAGGAAAATTTGATGCCATTTGTCATAGCAAACAATTTTAAACATAAATCAACAATAAGACTTAATCACCTGAAGAACTTGATTAGAAAAGAAAAACAAAAAAAAAGTGTACCTAGCAGCCCAAAGAAAAAAAAAACATTGACACCAATAGAAATTTATAAAACAGCAATACAAGATACACCAAAACACTCATGTGCAATTTGCCAAGTGCTCTGTTTGAACAAGGACATTAGGATTTTCAAAGAAAAACAAAAACAACTATACTGTGAGCTAGTACAATCAGATTCCTTACCATTCACAGATCTCATATGCAATGTATGCTACTTTGCATTGAAACAGTCCACTATTCCAAAGTATGCTACGCCACAGAAAATAAGAACTAACAGACCATTGTGCTATGTGCAAAACTTAACTCCTCTAGAAGAATGACTTGTCTCACTTAGAATTGCATTTGCACAGATTTGGGAACTAGGATTCAAAAGGTCTCAAATAGGCC
>VDFB02000008.1:235479295-235548995 GCA_007258455.2 Sequoia sempervirens | reverse complement strand
CTAAATATTTAAGCCCCCAACATGAGAAATTCCAAAAACCTCTATGGCTTGAATTGAGCATGATGATATGTAGCAATAAGGAGGTGCATTGGATGATTTTTATTGATTTTAACTCCCCTCTTTATCCCTCTAAGAAACTTGGGGATATAATTGACTGCACTAAAAATATGGTTGATTTGGTGGAGCTGTTGAACTCCACTAGCCTCATAGATTTGGACCTCAATGGATAACTGCATAGATGAATACTTGATTTGGTGAAAAATTTATCTAGGTTAGAATGGATAGATTTTTTATCTCCCCCAATTGGGATTTTTTTAATGATCTCAACCTCCTAGCTCTACCAAGGACCGTGTCTAATCATAACCCTCTCATACTGGTTTGGGATGATACTACCACCTCTAGGCCTTTTCCCTTTAGGTATGTGATCATGTGAGCCACTCACCTTAGTTTTAAAGATTGTATATATAGCTAGTGGAACATTCCCATTCAAGGATTTTCTGTGTTTGAAGTGAGTCAAAAACTCAAATATATCAAATACAAAGTGAAAAGGTGGAATAAGAGGGTTTTTAGGATGTTTCCACCTTAAGAGTAACTTTGCTACTAAACTAAAGGCTATTCAGGCCAAAATGGTTGGCAGTGATGTGAATGAGGTAACTCGTTAGATTGAGAAGGAGCTCCATCTTGACTGGACTAAAGTGATAAAGAAGGAATAATTCTTTTGGATTTACATAAATCTAGAATCTAATGGCTCAAAGAAGGTGATTGTAACTCTACTTTCTTTTGGATCTCTACCCTAAAACATAGGAAAAGGAATCTTATCTCCAAACTTATAGATGACAATGGGGTGGAAGGTACTATAAATGAATAGATTAGGAGAATAACCTTGGAGTATTTTCAACACTCAATGATGGAATCTAATATTATCCATCCTATTGGTCTGGAAGAACAATTGTTGGACAACACCCAGTTGCTTTAATAGAAAATGATAATGCACTCCTCTTAAGGCATGTTACCTGAGAAGAAGTTAGGACTACAACATTTAGTATGGGGGCATTTAAATCCCCTGGCCTAGATGGGTTCCCCCTAGATTTCTTCTAAGACTTCTTGGACATTGTGAGGGATGATGTGTTCCTAGTTGCTAAAGATTTCTTCAAAATTGGGAAGCTACTAAAGTAGCTAAATAACACCTTCATTGCACTTATTCCTAAAACACCTGATCCTATAACTATGGATTATTTCAAGCCCATAAACTCGTGTAACACCATTTATAAGATCTCCAAGCTACTAGTCAATAGGCTGAAACCCCTTTTAGAGAAAATGATTAGTCATTGTTAGAAAGGATTTATACCAGGTCATCAAATTTTGGATATTGTTTTCGATCCACACATGAAATCTTACATTTGATGGATAGGAGTAATGCCACTAGTATGACCTTTAAACTTGACATTTCTAAATCCTAGATGATAAGTTTTCATGAAAATTTCTCCTTAAAGTTCCAACAAAGTTTGTCTTCAACAAGAAGATTATAAATCTCATCAAAGAATGTAGATCCATGGTCAAATATCATGTCCTTGTTGATGGAGTGCCCCATGGCTTCTTTAGTGCTGAAAAGGGGATTAGACAAGGTGACTTCCTATCCCCATATCTTTTCATAATGGTTGTAAATGTTATGAGCAAGAATATTTTTAAACTTCTTCATGAAGGTGCTATTAAGGGAATCCAGCTTGCTATCTCTCTTAACCCTTCCACAATTTAATAATTTGTGTATGATATAATTGTGTTTAGGAAAGATTTGATGGTTGAACCTCAGAAATGGAAGATATTCCTCAATAACTATGCCACCATCTTTGGCCAATGTATTAAATACAAAAAAATAAATATTTACTTCTTTAATACCAATAAGGTATTATAGGAAAAAGTGATTACTATACTAGGCTATGACAGTGCTCCCCTTCTTGCTATCTATCTGGGACTTCCTTTAATTGTCAAAGAGGTTACCCCCTATTTTTGGAATTCTATGTTGGAAAGGATGTAGAAAAAACTTGTTGGATGAAAAGGTACTCTTAAGTAATGCGAGAAAACTATAACTTCGTGTTGCTTCTCTTCAAGGTATACTTGTATATTTCCTTTTATTTAAAATTCCTAGATACATTGTTGAAAAACTTGAGAGAATCCAAAGGAAATTCCTCTGGTTTGGTATAGAGGAAAAGAAAAAGATGGCTTTACTTAATTGGGACACAATATGCCTTCTTAAATCCTATAGAGGTCTTGGAATCAAGAAAATCCAATCTACCAATAAATCTCTATTAGCTAAGATTGGCTAGAACTTGCTACAAAACCAAAAGGATTGGTGTGCTATCATGAAAGAAAAATATTGCATATAAATTGCATCATCACTTCCATATAGGGTTTGTTTCAGTCCTTTAGATCATATTTGCATTCAAAATTATTTTTAAAAGTGTGATTTGTTGTTTAATTGTCATACATTTGCATTTCACTTACATTAAGAAATTTAGGAAAAATAGTCACAGTCAAACCACTTCACAAGCAAAAATAGAAACCTTAAACACCAACTTAAACATTTAGTTTTTCAGTTTTCAAACCTCCTGTCAAGGACTCAAATGCCCCTGGGTGACCCTATCCTTGTACAGGTGCATCAACAAAAAATTTCACAGTTGTCTATCTTAGTTTGCTCATTTTGTAAGTACTTGCAGATCTCTACTTTGAAATCAATAATTGCATGTTTTTAGGCATATTGCATATTAGTTCATAAAAGTGAAAGAAAGTCACTGCTTGTGTTTCAAAATTGCATCAAAATCATCATTTCTATGCATTTACATTTTAGAATCAGTCAATTATTACATTTCAAATCTAAAATTTACATTCATAACTTGTTTAAACATCTTCAACATTGTTGCATACTTGCATCTTGCATAAATTAAGCAAATTCTAGGAAATTACATATTGTTACAATTGTTTGCAAGTGGAAGTATAATCCTTAAGCAATATAAAATCCAACCAAACTTTCAATTTTTAGAACCCTTTTTGAAGACTTAGATGCCCCTAGGTGACTCTAGAATCTTGTTATCTAGTTATAGGTCAAAGTTCTTTGATACAACACTCTTAGGAGCCTCTATCTAGAGTTGTTGTTAGATTGTTCTTCACTTGTGGATTAACAGTTTAAACGCCATTGCAAAATTTCATCATAGATATATGTTTTGGAAAAAAATGGATTCCCTTGAAATCTTTGGTTGATGTTTCAAGTTGTGTGTTTGGTGATGATTCAAATCCCGATAATGAAATCCATGATACTTCATCTCCTATTACAAGTCTTTTTGACATCCTAGGTCAAAACCAAGAGAGCATGCGTGAGTTCATACAAAACTCCTTACATAACCTAGAGAATAATGTAGCCTTTTATCCCTTAATGCCATGGCCTACTACCCCATTCCAACAATATCCTACCATGCCACCACTTGAAACATTCAATTTGTTACATCTAGAACTTGAATCACAAGGTATACCTCAAACAACATACATGGAGAAACCTATCAATAACAATCACAAGGAAAGCACATCGACCAACCCTCCATCATATGAGAATAAAATTACAAACACACCCATTAACTTGGAACAAACTTATGGACAAGGCTTTAAAATCTTAAGAAAACACAGATGCAACATAAAGAATGAGCCTTAAGTCCATTCCCTCTTGGAACAAACTCCATCTAAAGATACTAAAGGATTAGGTTACAAAGATCGTCCACCTTTACATCAAACAGTTGTTCCACCAACCAAGAAATATAAACTTGAGAAGTTACCTTTCCTACATCCTATAACCAAGATTGAAAGAGCCTTAGACACACTTATCAAACTAGGACATATTACATTGCCACCCATTCATGAACAAGAAGATAAGAAAGGAGAGAGTACAAATATGTCTTATGTTTATAATATTATTACAACCAGGTATCAACCATTTTCTTAATAATTTATGCCTAAGAATAGGAATATCAAGTCACAAAGACCATACAAGTTTTTTTAAAATAAAGGTTTTAACATACTTCCCTTAAGACAAGGCCATTATATACATATCTAGTTGATATAGTGCAAATTATATATCAAGATGCCTTAACATATTATAAATTCTAAAGTATAATAGCCAACATGTTTTGATACGTCATAGTGACATTCTCATCACCATCTCAAATAAACATGCAATGAACTAGTATATGTATTATCCCTTACTAAATAAGGTGAATTAAATCATATGCTATGTAAGTTGATATCTTACATAATATATGCCCAATTAACATGAGATATATCAAGAATTTACCATAAGGTCCCAACCTACAACAAATTTTTCATACCTAAACAAATTCCCTAAATAGTTAAACATTCAAGAGCTAGCATGAGACCATGTAGACTAAAAATAGATTGGTAATGAGCCTGGCCGATGTAGCCAAGGAAGGGAAAAAAATATATTAGTTGTTTTTTTAGTACCTAACCATAAATAGGTGTATAAATTTATTAGAGATTTAATATCATGGTAATTAAATAATACAAGTTTATAGACTCTTTGGATTTACCCAATCATTTCCTTATAGATATTGTATTACATATTCAAGACTTTATCTATGGTTCTAAAACCTACATTCATAAAAGTATTCAATTTGAGTATATCATGCCTTCTTACTAAATCTTTGGGCTCATTCTATGATATAGGTAAATTCTTCTTCCCTACTAGAAATGTAGATTTCAAGGAGAGAATCCCCTACCCATAATATATGGCTATGTCTAGGATGTCTAGGACAAGATTCATCACTAGATGAAGGAGTAAAAATAGTGTTATAAACACACTGGAGCAATTACAATTTGTTGCACACAAGTAAATAGTTTAAACATAAACATGAATTGAAATATATTCAATTCTTCCCAAATCAATACATGAATTTTCTCCTTGAATCAAGGACTACATGAAGATAAAGATGAATAAATTTTGGAAAATCTATAAGCAATATTACCATAGATTAAACATTTTTCACAAATCCAAGGCCTCTAAAATAAAGCTCATTGATATAACTAAAGTAATTCATTCCTTGAATTAGATTTTTTTCTTATTTTTTCATTCACTAAACAAACCTCCCACACCCACATACTTAGCTTGCATATAGACAACTTAAATCTTTTCCTTTCCTTCGAAGAATTATCTTTTAGATAGAAAGAAAATAGAAACTGCCTTACCAAAAGAACCAAGCAATAAATCTTACTAGTGAATTTTAACAGGTGATACAGAACCCCATTGTTGTTCCAACTTCCACAAGGAGCTTCTAGTTAAAGAATAAAACATCACATGGTATGGCTTCCACGATCTCCAAGATAATAAAGTGAGCGACCCAATAATTATATTATTAACTATAATAATGATGTTGAAGATATTTTGGACATATTTTGCAACGACTCTCCCTTTAAATCCCTTTTCTCCTATCTTAAACGCCTTATAAATGATGATAGGGCAACACCGTGCTCAATAAATTTGTGCTAAACTTTATCCTTCGCATGGAACCCATGCCCTCCCATTTATTTTTTCTCCCCTGATTTCTTGTGAAGCATATAATTTATGCAATTGGACTCACTTCTCTATTGTGGTCATTATTCTCAATCCCCCTTTGATAGCTTTTAGTTTATTTTATACATTTTATTGTCCACACAATTTCCTACTTAAAATGGTTAAATTCTATTAGGGATGTAACACATAAGCAAGGAACATGACTAATGTGATAAAAGTCTCAAAATATAGTATCATGGAATGTCATGATTGTAAGATATGTTCAATATGGGTTGGTTTAAATGACTTTGGAAATTCTTAAATAGGGTATAGACATCCATCAAAGCATTACAGAAATTCAATTTTGTAAGATGTAATAGTTGCAAGTGTCACTTTGATCACTACAACTATAAGATAAACTCATGCACAAAATTCAATAAATAAAAATTTATGCAAACATTCTTCTCTTGAATGATCTTGAATTGTGATTAGTTTTCTTTGTAACTTATATTGTTTAGATGAGATATGAAGTTCTCTATAGTTTCCTATGGTGTTCACTAAATTGAATCAAGTTTCCAAACATGTAAGATGTAGATTCATTTCAAATAATTTGAAGTGCATGAACATTATCTCATACAATATATTTGACAGAAAATTTTAATGAAATTCTTAAATATATATATAATTATATATATCCAACTTTTCTTTTATGATAAAATAATTACACCAATTAATATTTCCTTTTAAGTAATTATTGTTTTCTTTTCCAAATCTATACAGAGTGATTAAAACCATTAGACAACTTTAACAAATTGTAAAAACAAACTATTCACAACTTTTAACTACTTGTGAAGGGACTGCAGCTGTCTTTCAGCCCTTGTTTTGAGTTTAAAATAGTTAACCTGATATACATGCTGTGATAGAGTCCTTACAAAATTTCGATTCACTAATATTTGCATTATATTGGTTCGATCATATTTACTGAGTTTCATTAAAGTTCCAAAAGTAACATCCAGAAATTTATACCATAACATTAATTTGCTCTTCAAAGTAGAAGATAATTACAGCCTAAGCTAACCATGGTTGGAACTCTCCAAGGAACAAAGAGCACCGTGTCATTCCATGGAAAACAAAGCCACAGGACATTACATAACTTACAGCTGCAAGAAACTATTCTATATAGCTTTCGCTCCTATTATTGCATTATGTCTTACAGAAAATAGTAAATATAGAGCAGTAATGAATGCATATATCATTTGCAGTTACAGGAGTCGCAGGTGCAGTTGGCGCCACACTTGCAGTCATTCTCTCCTGCAACTGTCACACTTCCATCCACATGCCTGCATCAACAATCAGCTTATGTCATTTATGAACAGATAAAATGAAAACACCTCTACTACTCTTTGAATGGAGGGCTTACCCCATGTCAGAGGCAGTGTTTCCTAACACAAGTGCCCTTGCAACAGATTTCTCACCATAGCTGAGATCAGGATACATGCTGCATCTGCACCACACAAATTATAATACTACTTAATCCATTCACATATATTAACTGAACAATAAAACAACTTCTTCATGATGATGATGATGGTGGTGGTGATGGCAGGCCTAAAACTAGAGGGCAACAAAATTATATATATAATTCTCTATTCTAGGAAAATTCACGGTCAGCAATTCATCTCACTGTCAACAATTCACCGCGGGAAAATTCACCGTCATGACAAATTTCACGGAAGGAAAGTTCACTGCCGCAGAAAATTCATCCCATTAAAAGTTTGCCATTAATCTTCTGTGGCCGTGAATTTCCCTTGAAGTAAATTTGTCATGATGGTGAATTTTCCCATAGTGAATTGTTGGCAGTGAATTTTCCGTGGGTGAATTGCAGAAAGTGAATTTGCCGGATGCCACAAAGACTATAGCCCAAGAGGTTTGAGTCTAGTGGTTGTGAATGAGAAGTCGTACACCACATATTTAGGTGCAATTTTCAAAGGTGGGGTCCAAAATTCATGATCAAAGTCCACCCATGTTTTGTCCATATTCAAGTCCTTGCCGAGCAGACTGTGCTTGTGGGCTTGGACTGTCCCAGCAGCAGAGAAAAATTAATGCATAAAACTAAGACGGAGGGTCCATTGAAGCCCTCAACTAATGAAAAGGAAAATATAAAGAACTTACCCCTTACATCCACTGCCACAATTGCAGCCTGCCCCGCATCCACAGTTTCCTCCACAGCAAGACATGTTTACTGATGTTACTAAAAACAAAAGCTCCAAAAAACTATCTTCAAGAGAAAGAAGAATAACTCAGATCAAATGCAATGATGAATTATGCACAAGATTATATGAATTTATAGAGGAGAAGCTATAATGCACAGGCTAGTATTTCGTCATCAATGACCTCAACAATTAGAGGCCCCATCGATCATGGCCATTGAGAAGCATCTTGTAAACTTGTCAGCTTCATTATGACAAGGCCTTTTACCTGATTCAAATTTGAAATTTTTTGTAGCCGTTCAGATATTCAAAGACGTGATAGGGAAATGTCACTATGAAATGGATGGCGGAGATAGAGCTGGTAAAGAAAAGCGAGGGAACCGAGGTTTCGACTGTGATGTTCTTTTGATTAATAATTGAAGTCTAAGAAAAGTGCCAAATTAGTGGATATTATTTAAGAGACGAAAGCTATACGCTTTGTTAAAAGCTCCATGAGAAGCTTTTTATAACCTGGTCTTTTGGTTCCTTCTTTGAGACGGTGAGATTTGCGTGGCCTCCATAATGGTCTTTTGGTTTTTCTTTTAAAACTTCATGATAAGATTATGTGTTGAAGTATAAATTAACAATAAATTATGTGGAAAAATCTTTTCAAAGAAAGAAGGCGAATATACATAGGTAGTTAAGTTTTAAAGAATATGGAATATAATAGTGATATATTTGTTTTATACATTATAACAGTAATTATGTATTTATAAAATATGATATTAGTATCTCATAGTTTTAGTAAATAGACAATAAAAGAGGTCAAAATCATAAATGCTTTCATCAAAATAATAGATACCAAAATCATGGTATCATGCAAAAACCCCATGTCCACCTTGAAGAGAATCTTTGAGAATAATAGATACAATCAACTTCACATGGACATCCCATGGGCTCAATTAATGAATCCTCAAAAGAGAACATAACTACAAATATATCTTTGACTAATAAGTATCTAATTGCTTACATCCTCAAGTGTAGTGCTCCATTTTAGATTTATATTAACTCATGTGGTTATTACATCGAGGCTAGTCAAATACAATCCACCACCTATCCCAAAAGTTGTTCTTTATCTACTCATGGTTGCACCAATAGATTGAGAATCATTTGCAAATTGTTTTTAAAGGTGCATTAGTTTTTGGGTCAATGAATAATGCACATAATTTATCTTTGTTATATTTCTACCCTTGATCATATCATAAGATAATTTTGTAGCATAAAATTCAATATTTCCATAAGTTTCCTAGGTGTTTACTTGCTTAACATGATGGAATCAATGTTAGATATAAAAAATTCTAATGATGTTGTAAGAGCTCAATAGTGGATGTTTGTGACATTAGGTATTTTAAACATTTCTATCAATATTTTAAGCTTAGTTTTACTATTTTAAGTTTTCTCTAAAATATTTTCATGTTTTAAGATGATGCATGGGAATTACAAGGAGAGTTTGAGGTGTTTTTTATTCATTGCATTCTTCTCACCCATTCAATTCTTACATTTGATCAAGTTGAAATGAAGAAAAATGTAAGTGTAGTGTTTATCAATATGTGATGATTAAAAAGGTGTGTGATGCACTTACACTTTCCTAATTTCATTAGAAAAAAAGATCTCCCAAGGGTAGGAATGAATTTCAACCTTGAGGTGAGTCAACCCTATGAGGGGATTTGTTGTTTTCTTATGACAAAAAATGACTGAAATGACTGAAATGCACTTTTGGGAGATGATTTAAAATTCTTCAACAAAGTGAATTGCATGACCTAACACTTGAAATGCATAGATCTAGGATAATAGAAATGGGAAAGATAGTTTGCGTGCATTTGGGGGTTACATGGTGATATCTACTAACCCAAAAAGCTTGTTCCGAGAATTGTAGGACACTTAAGCCATTGGGCGAATGAGAGTCCTTGTAGGGATTTTCTGCACAACTTTTAGGGTCCTTTTGGAGATGGATCTGAGATGTTATTTTCCACTGGGTTTCACTATCTGGACAACCAAAAAAATTTGTATATGTGCGTAGTTGTAAAGTATACACTTGAATACACGCAACTCATATCTATTGAACCATGAATTTATAATGCAAATATGGACACCATCGATAAAAAAGATTTGTATTAAGCAAATATCCATGTACGCATACATCAATATATGTCGATATAAGTATAAAATATAGTTACAAAATAGCCATATAGGCTTACGAGAATGCCATATAGGCATACAATGTCAAATATATCCAATACAAAATATGTACAAAATTTCCACGCAAGTAATATAACAAAGGGCTCAGGCATTCAAAATTCATTTCCATGCTCTAGTTCAAATATAATTTTCTTTTCCCTTTGTCACATCCGATGGCGATAAGTTTGTCACCCATTGTGTCGAGAGTGCTCCTACTACTCCTCCTAGTTTAGCTCCCAGTGAAGTTTCAACTGCTACAATAAGAAGTAAAGACATTAATATATAGAAATTACATTATAAAAAATTAATATATTTAACAAAATAATCACTTACGCCATCTCACCATCACTCTCCTGACATGGAAATATTTGCACGCCGATGCTCGTAAGCGTGCTCAAGCCCTGTATAAACCATCCAAATAGGAATTAAACTACGAATCAATAATGGTTTGATTTTTCACTAGAACTAGTTCATCATATAATGAATGTAAATTGAAATTTAGTAATTTGCCTCATACCTCCCCTATCAGAGCCATCAAGGATTGTATAGCGGAGGAAACACCAATATCCATTTCCCTCATAACGTTTGGCAGTGTTTTTGTCACCAACATCTGAAAATAAAACAACAAATTATTCAATCACAAAAAAGTTACAATAGCGATCCATGTGATGACTTATAATGTATGAGATCTAATGAACAAAATTTTGAGTACAAGTATTAAATAGATATATTTTTGATTATTAGTTATCGAATTTTAAGTAATGCTTTGAGTTTGAATGATGTGTAATGCAACGTAACCAACAATATGAATATAAACTACACAAATCTATTAAACTTAGAATTCATTACTTAAGTTCTCTTTAAATTCTATATTACCTCTGTGAACGTTTGATCAAATCTACTAGCACTCGGAGGTGTTTCCTTGAAACCTCCAACAGTACCCTGTTCAACATCCAAAATCACATATTAAAATACTCATTCAAAACAATGCTATTAACACATGTAATAAATTTATAATTGTTTACTAACTTTACATACCCACCGATAGGTGTACTGCAAAATAAGTAGGTGGATGATTGGTGTATCCAGTCTCTACATTGACCCTTGCAATTTATTAAAATAATAAAACTAAATTAGTTAATCTTGCATTTCACAATCAATATTTAATAAATTAAATTCAATGAACATGTGAATTTTACTTGAAAGTGTCAATGCCATATGCATCATACAAAATGTCAGCCGCCCTCTCCATCCCTCAGATGCATAATGACAAATGGCAGTAGCATATGGATCCTACATAGCACCCTCTTGAGTGCCGGTAGGGTCATATGAACAAGTCACCGCAAGATTGACACACATGGGTTCGAAGGCCACCACCTGAAGACTCCCCTGGATGGCACTGTACAATAGGGCTAGTGTGATGGATGACACTCCTGTCAAAGTTGTGATCACCTTAATGTCTCTATGTCGGCACTCTCCTTCACAACAGTGCATCACAATCTACTCACATGCCTAGCGAAGGTCATTCCCCTTGCCACGTAGGGATCTACGCGTAATCGGGCCTATCCTGAGCTAACCCCCCACCTCTCCCCTGGAACTCCCTCATATCAAAATAATTTGGGATTTGGTTCAATACAAACTCACTGTATAGTTTCCTAAGAAAATATTGGGGACTTCACAATTATTGCACTGGTGGGTAATCAAAGACCATATACCATCTTTCATAAAAATGGTTCTTAATCTCTTGGTGGTGGCACCAATGAATAGGAAACCCCTTTGCATTGAGAGGGTAAGATTTTGATTTGTTTTAGGGTCGGAATAGAGAGCACAAATCACCTTTTAGTAATTTTTAAATCTTTACTTGTTTATATGATAATTTGTCTACATAATATGCCCTAGTCAGTCACTCCTATCTTGCCATCCAGATATTTGTTGGGTGATTGCATCTACATTTTTTAACATGTTTTCAATGAATTTCTAGAAGCATTCTTTCTGTATTGAAGCATTTGGATCACTCAACCTACTATAAGATCCTCAAGTTGTTTTCTATTGTTCTCAATTTCACTCAAATTTTCTTGAGTGCTGGAGGGAATTGAGAGAATGGTGGGGAAGGTTGATTTTGTTGAGTTGATTTTGTTGAGGATTTTTCTGTTGAGGATTTACTCCTCTTCTTGTTGAGGATTTGCAGGATTTCTATAAATTAAAAAAAAAAAAAAAAACAATCAAATCTAACCTAAAACAAACAAAATCAATTTCAAACTAACAAATAGCAAACAATACTTACCTCCCACATCTCTTCATCGTCGTGGTGCCATATTTGCAAACAAAATCCAACTTTCTTGATGAAATTTGTAGAATCCTTCCTCCTAGAACGCGAGCGCGAAAATGAGGGTTTTTGGCCATGGGCAGAGCTAAGAAACCTGAAAAGCAAATGATACACATTTCACCTTTTTTTCTTTTAAAATCAAATAATGCCGATTATAACACGGCATCTCTTTCCAAATTTTTCCATTTCCACAAAAGCGGCACTAACTTCATGCACTTCCATATAATATAAATAATATATATTATAATAATATATATTATATATTATATTATTATATGAATATATATATAATAATACATAATATATAATATTCTATATAATATATTATATATAATACATAATATTATATATTTATGTATTATAATACATAATAATATATATAATACATATTATATAATATTATGTATTATAAATAATATAAAAAATTATAATTAATGGATATTTGTCCAGGATTTGGTTTGGGCCAGAAAGTCAACCCAAAAAACGTGTTTTTTAGAATTTGTTTAGTTTTCCAAAGTTCGCCCTTGTGGTTGATGACTTTTTTTTGACCCAAGTTTTTCTAAAGTCCTAATTGATAGGCTGATTGAAAAACTTCTATAACTTTCAAACTACTTAACATTTTTTGAATCTACAAGATGCACCACATTCTATGCTTTACCTACTATAGGATAAATAAAATAAAATTGAATTTCATAATTTTTTGACCAAGTTATGGTGGTTAGACACAGATATTTTAATAATTCTGAAAAGTTCTAGTAAAAAAATCATAACTAATTATTTATGTGGAAAAAAATTACAAAAAAAATTCGGCACATCCGGACATGTGTCCTCTACTTATATTTTAAAAACTAAAAAAAATAATTATGTTTTTCTTGTACTTAGGGTGGTCAAACACACACCTGCTTCTTATTTTTTTCCTAAAAATTTAGTACCACTACATTGAAATCTCAAATTTTCTCAAAACAAATTTACTTTTTTCCAAAAAAGGACTATTAGCCTAGAAACTACATTCAATTTTCTACAACTTTTGTTCTTACATATTTTTCAAATTATGTTAATAACCTATTCAAATTTTTATGTCAAGTTGTCTAACTTTGATTTTCTAAATTTTCATCGCCACTTAGAGGCCTAGTTTGGACCCCCATGATCATGCACATACCCTGCTATGTGATAAGTTGGATGCATGTGATTTTATCAAGCCTCCTAAAGAGAGGGGAAGTATCACTCGGGGAGAAGAACTTGGTATGGTAACCTTTGATAATAACCCTAACTGAGCTTTCACACACACACTTATAGTTGGTCAAGTCGGGATATAAGTTGGGAAATAGTAAGTTACCTTTAGTATTACTTGTGGTTTATTTGTGAATGATTAGTTAGGGGTTTGCTTGTTGAGTCTTTTTGTGTTGAGCGAGATCTTCTTTATGTGTTTCTATTTGAATCGATAAGGATATATATACATAAAATGTATATGTGTGTGTGTGAAAATGATAAACTCATACACGAGTAATTACACACATGGGTACATACGTAGATAGACGTATCTACACATGCTCATGGAAGGATTACCCATATGTGTGGGAATGTCGATTGGACAAGAAGACATATATATACATGTATATATAAATATATACAAACCATGTAAATATGTCAATTAATATGAATGTGCTAATATCAATTTATGATATATATATATATATATACATACTTTAATATATGTGAAATATGAGGATACATATGAGTATCCATATATCGAATGATACAACTCTATTTACTTATGAATTATGAATATGTATATACATATATACATATACCTAAATATACTTGTTTTCCATGGAGTATATATATTATATATATGAATAATGAAATGTTTCATAATATACATCTTTTTGTAGTAAGCTCATTAGAGACTTGTATTTGTATTATGCATACATTATGATGGAAAATTTGTAAAAGAGAAATGTTATTATGAATTATTGACAATGTTATCAATAAATTGAAAAGTTGTAATACTTTGAACAAATGAAATGGAAAGATGTTTATCTTATATGTGCATGTTATATCTTATATTTAAGGAAAAAATTTATTGCTCTTATTAGATAGATGCTTGAAGTTTTACTTGAGGTTAAAACATAGGAAAGTTACTTAGTAGAACAATGGGCATGCTACAATATTCAAAAAAGGGATAATTAAACTCTATCTTTTTACATTTTATCTAAAGAGATGGTCATGTAATCACCTAAGAGATAATGAAACTCTATTAAGATTCTTAGGCATTCAAATTAGTAATGTAACACCCATTATTTATGATCTCAATATAACTGCCACTAAAGCCAAGTTTACAATATATTTCACAAACAATCAAACTTTTGATTACTACTCAACTAATACAAATTAAGTCAACAAATTTATTTTATATATTGTAAAGTCATATATATTTACTTTACCACTATTGAAGGCAAGCCATGTGACATGTTGGTATAGATTATCAAAAGCCCAAAACCATTCTTCCTCAACTAATGCATGAATATATAACTATAAATTTGAGTAAAAATTTATAACTTAAGTTTGAATCCTTTCATAGTAATGGTAGGATATAAGATTGCCTAGAATAAATGCATGACTATGAATACAAGAAATAATTTATGAATTCATTTTGATAGTTTATACTTTAATATTTAAATAGAAGTTTAGCTAGGGTACTCTTAAGTGTAACAATCCATAGTAATGACACTAGACAATAATATTACCTAGGGTGAATACATGACTATAAATAAAAGAAATAATTTATGACTTCAATTTGATAGTCTATACTAATGTTGGAATAGAAGATTAGCTAGGGTGCTAGATTGTCAAGCACTTAGGGTGAAATATGGACTATTCATCTTTTATTTTTCCATTAGTAATGAAAGTTGGATTGTATAATTATAAACGACTTATTAAATAACTTCACTTGAGTAATATGATAAGAACCTAACAAGCACATGAAATACACATCATGTGTCAAGGGGAACCTATGAGTAATGAAATTTGGATTGTATAGTTATAAATAGTTTGTTGAATAATTTCATGAGTAATATCATAGGAATATAGCAAACACATAAACTACATATCATGTACCAAGAGGAACCTATGAATTCTCAACTAAATAAAATAATCAGCCTTAGTCTTGCTAATAAAGTATTATAAAATAAGTTCATATCTATCTCTAATCAACAAAAATTACATATACATTGGATGTAATGAACAGCCATAACTTAGGAGGATATATGCATATGAAACAATATCAACATGTTTGAGATATTTTATGATTTCATTATAAATAAATTTTCACACTACATTGAATTTTACACAACCATAACTTAGGGCTAAAGGAAACACATCAAAAATAATAAAATAAAACTCCTATTGAGGTTATTAACAAAAAAGACCATCATGGGCATACAAGACATACCCTAATGTGTGTTGAATTTTAATTTCACTACCAAGAAGCCATATCTATGACCAAATAGTTGGAATGATTAAGCAATAATAGATATGTAGTTGCTAAGAAAATTTAGGTACAAAAAATGTTGCTAAAACTTCTCTTATTACCTATATATATGACATAATTTAGTAGTCATTTATAATTTAAAATTATTCTTTTTTATTAGATTATCAAGGGAAGGGACTTAATCCAAAAAATTTAGCTCATAGACATCTTAAATCATAAACTTAAAATAAAAAAGATATAAATTACGAACGCATGCTTGCACAAGAACCCAAAAAAACAACACTACCAGACAAAACATATTTAACCTAGAAAAAAATAGCTCCAAAGAGCAACACAAAATATTAACAGATGAGGTTCCAATCTTCTAACAAGGAGTCAAGAGACTCCTCCCAAGCTTATTTCTTTTGATTGTGCGTCACCTTTTTGTTGTCGATCAACCCTTATTTTTGTTGTCTTTACCCTACTCCTATTTTTTAATCTTGAATGGTAAAAAATAGTTCTCATCGTATCCTTCTTCATTATTCCTTTAGTAACAAAATTAAGTTTTCCAAGGGTAGTTTTCATCATCATAATTTTCTCGTGGTAACTATTACCTTCCATATTTTTCTCCATCTCACCCATTCTAATATAAAGTTCAGTCAATTCAGTTTTGACAATACTTAGAGTAACCAATTTATTATAATTACCATCTTTCCAATCAACAAATATTTACTCACCCCTATCTCTACCTAGAGAAGAAGTTCTATCAACAACTCTTTCCTCACCACCCTCTTTACCTGGAGAAGAAGTCACAAAAAATCCTCCTGAACTCACACATGTCTTTCTCCTCCTCTTCGTCTTCCATAGTGCCTTCTTCAACATTATCTTTTTTACTTTTCTCCTTTCTCTTGTCTTCCTTGTATTTCCCTTCCTCATCATCCTCATAGTCCTCTCCATCTCTCCCTTGTTCATCCTCATAGTCATCCAAATCATTCTCATCTAAATCCTCTTGTCAGAAGTCCTCCCTAGACACTTCCTCTTCTTTTTTAGGGAGAAAATTTGCATGCTCATATTCATCCTCCTCATCATTAAACACAATTTTATTACCTTTAAAATATTTCAAATTAATAGCAATAGAGGATTTCACAAGCCTTGTTGATCTTCTCCCAACCCCCCCCCTCAAAGTCTTCATACTGCACTTCTCAATCCCTTCATTACCATTAACCTCTCCTTCTACATCTGAAATAGCAATAAACCCTATCCACAAAAAGTTTAGGGTTTTTTGAGATTTTTTTTCTCTTTCTCTAATTCACAAATTTGGTCTCATCCTAGACAGTATAAGAGGATTTCCTCTTTTTAGAAGGGTAATGAGAAACCACTCCCAAGAGGGAGAAGGGTTTTTTTCAATGAAAGAATGCACATGCATAGAGACCTTACCCCTTTTTTTATAGCCCTTCTTACTACTAGCAATATGACTAACTTAAAGCTATTTAGGAAAAATTGTAGGGGTTTTATTGTTTTCCAACAATTTTATCTACACAAGTTGCTTTGCTTAGCAATTGAGTTAACCATAGGAGAAATATTAAGGCTATACTTAGAAAGAGCCATAATTGAACTTTGGTACAATGGTGGGTAGGCCCGTCAACAATAGTCTTATCAAGAGAGGAGAGTAGATAAAATGACAAATTGATCTTTTTTTGTGTCTAATATAATCAAGAATAGGAAAATACCAGTACCCATGAACTATTTTGAATCTCTACTCAAGAGTAAAATATTTCATAACATGTAAGCTTATCAGAGCCCATGGCATGGGAAGCTTCTCCCAACTATAATCATTTTGAATTTTCTCCACTTTCTCTCCTTCCTCGAAGAAAGCATTAATAAACCTCTGGTACTCACCTTTACTTCCATTTTCAACTCTTATCCCACCATAGGTTAGGCTAGTAGCTCTTGTAATCAAATTCTCTATAAATTTGAACCTCAAACCACCAATGGCCACCTCACCCTACGTCCAAGAATTAACAAACTTGTATGTTAGGTTATCATTATAACTCTTCATGGTCATGAAGAATGGGGTGCAACCCCCCTTCTCAAAGATTTCCCAAAGCTTGATATTTTATCTTAGAGTCTTGCATGAAATAGGTTCTATGTGAAGCCTCGAACCTCCCATATCATCCTTCTTACTATTACCTACATCAAACCAACAAATAAATCCCATTATAGCTTTGTCACTTGCACCCCGACTCTAATTTTAAATGCTTGTTAAATTAGAGATCCGACTCTCACATACCCTTTTATAAACTGGCCACCTTTTATAAAATTCTTGTTACCTAACTTTTTGTGTACACTATTTTATTCTAAAATATTATAAGGATATGTTAATTATTGGTATTGACCATTCTATTTTGACTATAACATGAAATAACAATTAATAGTCACCATATTACTTAATTAATTATAGTATTTGATTGTTCCCTATCCGATACACTATTATCACCAATAATTTAATTCCCACCAAACATGTATATCCTTACCAAAAAGACCATTTCAATTTTGATTATCATACAAATTTATAACATGGACTTACAATACATATATGATTTTCAAGCAACTATAAATGTGAAATTAAAGAAGTATAAGGTAAACTAAATGAATGGAAAATATAATTTAAACTTGTAGTCGATAATTTTGTGCTTGATATTAGACTAGAAAAATATAACTTGTAAAAATATTCTATACATGGTTGTAGGAAAAAGCTAGTAGAAAACATAATGTATTTATAGGCATGTCATCATCCACTAAACTTATCGTTGGTGATTTGTGTAATTTTATTTGATTGAATGATATTTAATTATGTTATATCATTTCATTGGGCAATGTCATTAAGTTAGGATTCAAGTGTGTAAGATAAAGGAATGACAAATGGATTTGAAAATGTTTGAAATATGTTGACAATTTTCAATTTATTTATTTATTCTTGTTGTTTTTTACCCTTTCTAAAATTTCTTTGACATCTTCACTAGTGAGCCTATAAAATGTTGTTATAGTTGTAGGCATTCATGGTGGAAATGTTGAAATTTGAAATACATAAGTTTCTTCGATGGGATAGTTAATTTATATAATTTTGTTATAAATGGATTATAATTTTGTGTTACAATCTTATTTTATGAGTAACAACTCTACATGTATTTGTGGTAATTAATGTGTAACTATTTTATATTTACACTTTATATCAACATATGTCATCTCAATTTTATAGGGAAAAATTGTGTACAATTTATATTATTTCACAATATTAACAATAAATTTTATATAATAAAAGGAAATCTCCTATAGATTGTTCGATGGTGGGTGCCTCTTTTAAAGTACCAGTGCTAGAAGATGGGTCTACTAGTAGTCTTATGTTTTCTCCTTGTCACAAGAAAAACCGATTTGGGGAGACTGATCTTTGTAATGTGATAAAGCAAACAACTTTGGAACAATTTTTTAAACCACCCTAATTTTGGGTTGGCTGGTTGTTTGTAAGTTTTAGTTTTTCTTTGTCTTAGCTCTTTGGTGTCCTTTGGTGTTTGGATGTGCTTCATGCTCTATTCTTCTCTTCATACAAGATTCTAAACCTTTTCAAAACCTACTTACCTAATAAAAAACAATAAATTTTATATATTTAATGTCACCTATCTTGATAAAACATATTCTATTTATTAAATATTTTAAAATTAAACAATAATTACATCATCGAATACAACAAATATTACAACATTTTTATTTTATTTTATACTACAGGCGTCCCCGCGACCCAGCCCAGTAGCCCAACAACCCTTACCTTGGGTACCTGATGCGAGCTAAGGCGAGACTAGTCCCCTATGGGTGAGATCCCCGTCTGCAAGAAGTCTCACCTCTTAAATGTGGGAGCGGAGTCGAACCTGAGACCAATAGAGGAGCAAACCCATTGCCCAAGTTTCTATATAATGAATGATGGATCCCACTTTGTCAATTTCTATAACAATCCCCACCACTATAGGGACCTCTCCCTTAACCTAAGCTATGATGAAGCCATGAGGGCATAGGACTGGGCCATCTTCCTCCACCCACCTACCCTTTCATTCTCTTCCTTTGTTTATGGGAAACGCTTTTATTGAAGAGAGCTCGACCCCACCTCTAAAGCGTGCGTCTTTACCCAGTAAAAGAATATAAAAATCCCACTAGAAACATATAATCAAATATAGAATAGCAAAACTTTAAGAATAGATCAATGGTTATTCTCTCTTGGGCAAATTTCCAAATGTGCATTGTGCAAATTCATTCCAGATTTTTGATGCGCCACTTTATGCAAGTCTCCTGGGATGCCATGTTCAATCATACCCATTTTGTTGAGGTCATCCATGACGAAATATTAACCTGTGCATTATAGCTTCTTCTCTATAAATTCACAACATATTGTGCATAATTCATCTTTGCATTTGCTCTGATTCATTCTTCTGCTTCTCGACCATACTTTGTTTGGAACTTTTGTTTTCAGTAATATCAGTAAACATGTCTTGCTGTGGAGGAAACTGTGGATGTGGGGCAAGCTGCAATTGTGGCAGTGGATGCAAAGGGTAAAAGTCTGTTATCATGGTCCCCAAGTAATTAATAATACAATAATTCAAATATAATTAATTTTTTGAGTTAAGATATATGTGTGCAAATAAGTGTTCTATTGAAATGTGTGTTTGTGATCAAATTTACTTATACTATTATATCTGTAATAGTGGAACTTAAATAGATTGTAAAATGACATTCACTCTAATAAGATTCACAATTGCATGTGATCTTGATTTAGAAATTCACAACCTTGAATCTATTGTAGAAAGTCTTCAATATGCAAAAATTGAAATGCAACTTAACAAAGAAAGACTAGCTTCCTTTGTCAAGTGATCTCAATAGACTTTACATTTAGATTAATAAATCTCATTTGAGTTTAAGAATTAATTTACTATTATTTAGAGCAGATTGAAAAAAATAATCTAAAGTGTTCTAATGACCCTTGAGGTTAGCTCAATAAGTCTTGGTTGCCACTTTAGGTAGCCCAAGTTGTGGGTTCAACTCCTGATTTTCCTACGATGTGGATGACGGTTTGTTGCACATTTATTGAAAGATTATAGGGGGGCTCACCCTATAAAGAGCTAAGCTATGAGTTGCTAAGCTAAACTTCCAATTCCACTCGGTAAAATAAATAAATGTTCTGTAGTTTTTTGAATTAAAATAATTTAAGTTATATAAGCAAAGCTAAAATACTCAAATGAAAATAAATTGCTACTATTTACTAGAAAATAAATGATAAAAATAGCAAGTTGAAGACAAAAATGGAAATAATTAATACAAAAGAACCTTGTATTGAAGTTTGAAGGTCATTGGATTTGATACTAGAACTAAGCACAGTTTAGGTATTGTGCTATAGTCTTGTACAATCAAAATTACGAAAGTTTGAATCTACCTAGAATGAAACTAAAAAAACTACATGTAGATCACCAATTATGGGATAAACAAAGTGACAAAAGTTTAGACTATTCAATTAAAGAAAAATTATTAAAATGATAAAGAGAAATAGTGGGGGAAAGATATCACCAAGCTCTTGAAGGGTTAAATATCTCCTCAACAATAGTAGCCAATAGCTAAATAAATAAAAGGAATTTATTTTTGGGGGTTGTAAGGGGCTTGTCTTTATGTCAAGCCCCTAGTTGGCTTTCTAGCCTCCATAAATAGCTTATTTTCCATAATAACAATAAAAATGTTGAACATAATATTAATAAAATAATAGTGCTACAAGAAATGCAATAGAATGAAAATGATAGTGCTAATGAGTGAGAGTGTGATCCCAAAATGCTAAAGGTAGTAACATAGAGGTATTCAACAACAATAAGAATGAGAAAATAAGAAGTTGGAGCAAATTAATGGTGAGTCTAGTAAATTCTCTTGTTAAACTATGTTTTTTTTCCTATTCCATGAAACATTTCCTCAAATATTCTTAAACTTTGTGACAAATGTTTAAAGTATAAAGTACTAAAATTGATAAACGATGGTTTGATAAATATTTCTATGTTTAGATGGTTATTTATGAGATATAATAGCATATTATGATAATTGTGGTAATTGTAGCATATAAGTGTCTTGGGAAACTAATCCCTCATACAACAAGGGTAGCAGACAATGTACCTAGTTAAAGGATTGTTGGATACCCACAACTACAAGAACAACTAGACATAACTAAAGGATAAAGTGCCTACATCAAAGGGAGTAGGACGTTTGTAGTCATCAGAGCTAGAACATGTAGATATAATTTCAGCCATCAATAATAAATTCTATAATAAAGAATGGGAAGGAACTCCACATTAGCAAATAATGATAGACACCCTATGTATTATTTTATTGCACATATTACACCATTTTTCTATACATGCCAGTAATTTTGATTCTCTATTCAAAATTGGAGAATTACATATTAGGACTCTATTTCATGAAGTTTCCTATTTATTTTTTCAAAATAAAAAATCCCCTTCCTATTTTTTGGGAATGAGTTGGCATCTATAATTTAGGTTGTTAGGAGTCCAACATGTTAAGGGGAATTAGGACTAACTAGTCAAAACTTAGTCTATATATTAAAGAATTTGGAAAACAAACAATTGTGATTTTTCTAGTATTTGTATCATTTTTTATTGACAATCAAAAGAAAATATTTATCAATTGATGCTAATTTGAATGTGAGTGAATGAAGGATAAAAAAGATTGATTAATATTTCTATGAAGTAGAAGAGTACAACAACCCAAGCAAGTGCACGCTTGAGGTATTGCTATGACTCTATTATTAACATTAATGGTTAGTTTTTATTTTGGTATCTTCAAGTGTACATCATTAGTTATGTGTTAGTTATTTGTAATTATTGAAATGAAAGGAAAATGGTGGTAGGTTAAATAAAATGGAGGTTCACCAATTTTACTATAAATAAAAAGGGAAAAATGAGGTATAACGCACCTATTTCCCTCTATTTCATTAGGAAAAGGAGGTCCCTTGAGCTAAGGTTGAATTTTAGACCTTAAGTGAGTCAACTTTGAAGGAGATCTTGTTGTTTTCCTTATGATCTAGGATGGGGCAGATATGCTAAAACAACACTTTTGGGAGAAAGATTAAAAATAGCAAATAAACCCAAAAATGCAAAGTGAAACATGAAATCAAAAGATTAAACCTTAATCTAACTAAACCAACAACTTTCAAATAGATCTGAGATGGTTTAGTATTTTTGCACCCGTCATCAAAATGTTGTTGCTAAGTGTCCTCTGGGACTCATTCACCCAAGGATGAATGGGTCTTTGTAGGGATTTTTGAAATCACTTTTTGGGTCCTCTGGTCCTATGTTTGCACTCATGAATTCTCCAGATTTCATAGTCAAAATTTTAGAAAAAATCCTATAGATGAGTTTTTGTGGCTTGACGACAACTTTGACAACTTTTTTAGTTTTGCACTTTAAGAGATATTCAATCCTTCTTCAACCTAAGATCTACAAAACACACAAGAGGGAAAAATTGTTTTTTTTTTGGTGAATGGGGGTTTGCCTTGGTCAAACTCCATTTTGGTAATTTAACCTTGAATTGAAACAATGAAACATGAAAGGAATGAAACTTTAACAACTTTTCCAATTTTAGACTTTAAGAGATCTTCAATTCTTCTTCAACCTAAGATTTGCAAAACACATAAGAGAGAAAAAATGCTTGTTTTTGGTGAATGGGGGTTTGCCTTGGTCAAACTCCGTTTTGGTAATTAACTTCTTTGAAGAAGTTGGGATTGCAACATTTAGTATGGGGGCATTTAAATCCCCTGGCCTAGATGGGTTCCCCCTAGATTTCTTCTAAGACTTCTTGGACATTGTGAGGGATGATGTGTTCCTAGTTGCTAAAGATTTCTTCAAAATTGGGAAGCTACTAAAGTAGCTAAATAACACCTTCATTGCACTTATTCCTAAAACACCTGATCCTATAACTATGGATTATTTCAAGCCCATAAACTCGTGTAACACCATTTATAAGATCTCCAAGCTGCTAGTCAATAGGCTGAAACCCCTTTTAGAGAAAATGATTAGTCATTGTTAGAAAGGCTTTATACCAGGTCATCAAATTTTGGATATTGTTTTCGATCCACACATGAAATCTTACATTTGATGGATAGAAGTAATGCCACTAGTATGACCTTTAAACTTGACATTTCTAAATCCTAGATGATAAGTTTTCATGAAAATTTCTCCTTAAAGTTCCAACAAAGTTTGTCTTCAACAAGAAGATTATAAATCTCATCAAAGAATGTAGATCCATGGTCAAATATCATGTCCTTGTTGATGGAGTGCCCCATGGCTTCTTTAGTGCTGAAAAGGGGATTAGACAAGGTGACTTCCTATCCCCATATCTTTTCATAATGGTTGTAAATGTTATGAGCAAGAATATTTTTAAACTTCTTCATGAAGGTGCTATTAAGGGAATCAAGCTTGCTATCTCTCTTAACCCTTCCACAATTTAATAATTTGTGTATGATATAATTGTGTTTAGGAAAGATTTGATGGTTGAACCTCAGAAATGGAAGATATTCCTCAATAACTATGCCACCATCTTTGGCCAATGTATTAAATACAAAAAAATAAATATTTACTTCTTTAATACCAATAAGGTATTATAGGAAAAAGTGATTACTATACTAGGCTATGACAGTGCTCCCCTTCTTGCTATCTATCTGGGACTTCCTTTAATTGTCAAAGAGGTTACCCCCTATTTTTGGAATTCTATGTTGGAAAGGATGTAGAAAAAACTTGTTGGATGAAAAGGTACTCTTAAGTAATGCGAGAAAACTATAACTTCGTGTTGCTTCTCTTCAAGGTATACTTGTATATTTCCTTTTATTTAAAATTCCTAGATACATTGTTGAAAAACTTGAGAGAATCCAAAGGAAATTCCTCTGGTTTGGTATAGAGGAAAAGAAAAAGATGGCTTTACTTAATTGGGACACAATATGCCTTCTTAAATCCTATAGAGGTCTTGGAATCAAGAAAATCCAATCTACCAATAAATCTCTATTAGCTAAGATTGGCTAGAACTTGCTACAAAACCAAAAGGATTGGTGTGCTATCATGAAAGAAAAATATTGCATATAAATTGCATCATCACTTCCATATAGGGTTTGTTTCAGTCCTTTAGATCATATTTGCATTCAAAATTATTTTTAAAAGTGTGATTTGTTGTTTAATTGTCATACATTTGCATTTCACTTACATTAAGAAATTTAGGAAAAATAGTCACATTCAAACCACTTCACAAGCAAAAATAGAAACCTTAAACACCAACTTAAACATTTAGTTTTTCAGTTTTTAAACCTCCTATCAAGGACTCAAATGCCCCTGGGTGACCCTATCCTTGTACAGGTGCATCAACAAAAAAATTCACAGTTGTCTATCTTAGTTTGCTCATTTTGTAAGTACTTGCAGATCTCTACTTTGAAATCAATAATTGCATGTTTTTAGGCATATTGCATATTAGTTCATAAAAGTGAAAGAAAGTCACTGCTTGTGTTTCAAAATTGCATCAAAATCATCATTTCTGTGCATTTACATTTTAGAATCAGTCAATTATTACATTTCAAATCTAAAATTTACATTCATAACTTGTTTAAACATCTTCAACATTGTTGCATACTTGCATCTTGCATAAATTAAGCAAATTCTAGGAAATTACATATTGTTACAATTGTTTGCAAGTGGAAGTATAATCCTTAAGCAATATAAAATCCAACCAAACTTTCAATTTTTAGAACCCTTTTTGAAGACTTAGATGCCCCTAGGTGACTCTAGAATCTTGTTATCTAGTTATAGGTCAAAGTTCTTTGATACAACACTCTTAGGAGCCTCTATCTAGAGTTGTTGTTAGATTGTTCTTCACTTGTGGATTAACAGTTTAAACGCCATTGCAAAATTTCATCATAGATATATGTTTTGGAAAAAAATGGATTCCCTTGAAATCTTTGGTTGATGTTTCAAGTTGTGTGTTTGGTGATGATTCAAATCCCGATAATGAAATCCATGATACTTCATCTCCTATTACAAGTCTTTTTGACATCCTAGGTCAAAACCAAGAGAGCATGCGTGAGTTCATACAAAACTCCTTACATAACCTAGAGAATAATGTAGCCTTTTATCCCTTAATGCCATGGCCTACTACCCCATTCCAACAATATACTACCATGCCACCACTTGAAACATTCAATTTGTTACATCTAGAACTTGAATCACAAGGTATACCTCAAACAACATACATGGAGAAACCTATCAATAATAATCACAAGGAAAGCACATCGACCAACCCTCCATCATATGAGAATAAAATTACAAACACACCCATTAACTTGGAACAAACTTATGGACAAGGCTTTAAAATCTTAAGAAAACACAGATGCAACATAAAGAATGAGCCTGAAGTCCATTCCCTCTTGGAACAAACTCCATCTGAAGATACTAAAGGATTAGGTTACTAAGATCGTCCACCTTTACATCAAACAGTTGTTCCACCAACCAAGAAATATAAACTTGAGAAGTTACCTTTCCTACATCCTATAACCAAGATTGAAAGAGCCTTAGACACACTTCTCAAACTAGGACATATTACATTGCCACCCATTCGTGAACAAGAAGATAAGAAAGGAGAGAGTACAAATATGTCTTATGTTTATAATATTATTACAACTAGGTATCACCATTTTCTTAATAATTTATGCCTAAGAATAGGAATATCAAGTCACAAAGACCATACAAGTTTTTTTAAAATAAAGGTTTTAACATACTTCCCTTAAGACAAGGCCATTATATACATATCTAGTTGATATAGTGCAAATTATATATCAAGATGCCTTAACATATTATAAATTCTAAAGTATAATAGCCAACATGTTTTGATACGTCATAGTGACATTCTCATCACCATCTCAAATAAACATGCAATGAACTAGTATATGTATTATCCCTTACTAAATAAGGTGAATTAAATCATATGCTATGTAAGTTGATATCTTACATAATATATGCCCAATTAACATGAGATATATCAAGAATTTACCATAAGGTCCCAACCTACAACAAATTTTTCATACCTAAACAAATTCCCTAAATAGTTAAACATTCAAGAGCTAGCATGAGACCATGTAGACTAAAAATAGATTGGTAATGAGCCTGGCCGATGTAGCCAAGGAAGGGAAAAAAATATATTAGTTGTTTTTTTAGTACCTAACCATAAATAGGTGTATAAATTTATTAGATAATTAATATCATGGTAATTAAATAATACAAGTTTATAGACTCTTTGGATTTACCCAATCATTTCCTTATAGATATTGTATTACATATTCAAGACTTTATCTATGGTTCTAAAACCTACATTCATAAAAGTATTCAATTTGAGTATATCATGCCTTCTTACTAAATCTTTGGGCTCATTCTATGATATAGGTAAATTCTTATTCCCTACTAGAAATTTAGATTTCAAGGAGAGAATCCCCTAGCCATAATATATGGCTATGTCTAGGATGTCTAGGACAAGATTCATCACTAGATTAAGGAGTAAAAATAGTGTTATAAACACACTAGAGCAATTAAAATTTGTTGCACACAAGTAAATAGTTTAATCATAAACATGAGTTGAAATATATTCAATTCTTCCCAAATCAATACATGAATTTTCTCCTTGAATCAAGGACTACATGAAGATAAAGATGAATAAATTTTGGAAAATCTATAAGCAATATTACCATAGATTAAACATTTTTCACAAATCCAAGGCCTCTAAAATAAAGCTCATTGATATAACTAAAGTAATTCATTCCTTGAATTAGATTTTTTTCTTATTTTTTCATTCACTAAACAAACCTCCCACACCCACATTCTTAGCTTGCATATAGACAACTTAAATCTTTTCCTTTCCTTCGAAGAATTGTCTTTTAGATAGAAAGAAAATAGAAACTGCCTTACCAAAAGAACCAAGCAATAAATCTTACTAGTGAATTTTAACAGGTGATACAGAACCCCATTGTTGTTCCAACTTCCACAAGGAGCTTCTATTTAAAGAATAAAACATCACATGGTATGGCTTCCACGATCTCCAAGATAATAAAGTGAGCGACCTAATAATTATATTATTAACTATAATAATGATGTTGAAGATATTTTGGACATAAGCACTAAATCTGCCTATCCACTACAACAGTGCCAACCAATATAGTACCTCCAAACGTACTTATTCTATGGAACATAACGTGCATTCCGCTAGACATAGTAGTGCCGATGGAACACACAACACTTGAATTTTCCTCTTTGTGGCTCTTAACTTCAAATAGCCTGAGATCTTGCAACCTAAGTTGAGTAGAGCCATAGGAGAAAGGTCACCAACTATCATTGCTTCTTTCCATACAAGAAATCAGCCCCAAACGAGATCCTAATTTTCCTCTATTCTCTCTACTTCATATGGCATCCAAAACATGTTCCAAAAATCTCATTTCACCATAGGCAAGGAGGATGGTGATGAAGTGATAGTGTCTAGCTTTATAGCTACCAATTGTATTTTCTTGAAAGATTATAAACCTTTTCACCCAATCAATTTTGTGCATATCCAACAATCATGGTATTTAACGAGGACAAGTTTTTGTTTATGGATTTCATCCAACTTTTGCACCTCCTTCGTGCTCCCATAAATATATATATATATATTTGCAACGACTCTCCCTTTAAATCCCTTTTCTCCTATCTTGAACGCCTTATAAATGATGATAGGGCAACACCGTGCTCAATAAATTTGTGCTAAACTTTATCCTTCGCATGGAACCCATGCCCTCCCATTTATTTTTTCTCCCCTGATTTCTTGTGAAGCATATAATTTATGCAATTGGACTCACTTCTCTGTTGTGGTCATTATTCTCAATCCCCCTTTGATAGCTTTTAGTTTATTTTATACATTTTATTGTCCACATAATTTCCTACTTAAAATGGTTAAATTCTATTAGGGATGTAACACATAAGCAAGGAACATGACTAATGTGATAAAAGTCTCAAAATATAGTATCATGGAATGCCATGATTGTAAGATATGTTCAATATGGGTTGGTTTAAACGACTTTGGAAATTCTTAAATAGGGTATAGACATCCATCAAAGCATTACAGAAATTCAATTTTGTAAGATGTAATAGTTGCAAGTGTCACTTTGATCACTACAACTATAAGATAAACTCATAAACAAAATTCAATAAATAAAAATTTATGCAAAAATTCTTCTCTTGAATGATCTTGAATTGTGATTAGTTTTCTTTGTAACTTATATTGTTTAGATGAGATATGAAGTTCTCTATAGTTTCCTATGGTGTTCACTAAATTGACTCAAGTTTCCAAACATGTAAGATGTAGATTCATTTCAAAAAATTTGAATTGCGTGAACATTATCTCATACAATATGTTTGACAGAAAATTTTAATGACTTTAAGCAATTCTTAAATATATATGCAATTATATGTAATTATATATATCCAACCTTTCTTTTATAATAGAATAATTACAGCAATTAATATTTCCTTATCTTTTAAGTAATTATTGTTTTAATTTTCCAAATCTATACAGAGTGATTGAAACCATTGGAAAACTTTAACAAATTGTAAAAACAAACTATTTACAACTTTAGTAACTTACAGCTGTCTTTCAGCCCTTGTTTCGAGTTTAAAATAGTTAACCTGATATACATGCCGTGATAGAGTCCTTACAAAATTTCTATTCACTAATATTTGCATTATATTGGTTCGATCATATTTACTGAGTTTCATTAAAGTTCCAAAAGTAACATCCAGAAATTTATACCATAACATTAATTTGCTCTTCAAAGTAGAAGATAATTACAGCCTAAGCTAACCATGGTTGGAACTCTCCAAGGAACAAAGAGCACCGTGTCATTCCATGGAAAACAAAGCCACAGGACATTACATAACTTACAGCTGCAAGAAACTATTCTATATAGCTTTCGCTCCTATTATTGCATTATGTCTTACAGAAAATAGTAAATATAGAGCAGTAATGAATGCATATATCATTTGCAGTTACAGGAGTCGCAGGTGCAGTTGGCGCCACACTTGCAGTCATTCTCTCCTGCTACTGTCACACTTCCATCCACATGCCTGCATCAACAATCAGCTTATGTCATTTATGAACAAATAAAATGAAAACACCTCTACTACTCTTTGAATGGATGGCTTACCCCATGTCAGAGGCTGTGTTTCCTAACACAAGTGCCCTTGCAACAGATTTCTCACCATAGCTGAGATCAGGATACATGCTGCATCTGCACCACACAAATTATAATACTATTTAATCCATTCACATATATAAACTGAACAATAAAACAACTTCTTCACGATGATGATGATGATGGTTGTGATGGCAGACTTTTACCCTTGTTGAGACCAACTAGGCCTAAAACTAGAGGGCAACAAAATTATATATATAACCCTCCATGGTAGATAAAAATTAGTTGCAATATAGAAAGACTATAGCCCAACAGGTTTGAGTCTAGTGGTTGGGAATGACAAGTCCTACACCACAGATTTAGGTGCAATTTTCAAAGGTGGGGTCCAAAATTCATGATCAAAGTCCACCCATGTTTTGTCCATATTCAAGTCCTTGCTGAGCAGACTCTGCTTGTGGGCTTGGACTGTCCCAGCAGCAGAGAAAAATTAATGCATAAAACTAAGACGGAGGGTCCATTGAAGCCCTCAACTAATGAAAAGGAAAATATAAAGAACTTACCCCTTACATCCACTGCCACAATTGCAGCCTGCCCCGCATCCACAGTCTCCTCCACAGCAAGACATGTTTACTGATGTTACTAAAAACAAAAGCTCCAAAAAACTATCTTCAAGAGAAAGAAGAATAACTCAGATCAAATGCAATGATGAATTATGCACAAGATTATATGAATTTATAGAGGAGAAGCTATAATGCACAGGCTAGTATTTCGTCATCAATGACCTCAACAATTAGAGGCCCCATCGATCATGGCCATTGAGAAGCATCTTGTAAACTTGTCAGCTTCATTATGACAAGGCCTTTTACCTGATTCAAATTTGAAATTTTTTGTAGCCGTTCAGATATTCAAAGACGTGATAGGGAAATGTCACTATGAAATGGATGGCGGAGATAGAGCTGGTAAAGAAAAGCGAGGGAACCGAGGTTTGGACTGTGATGTTCTTTTGATTAATAATTGAAGTCTAAGAAAAGTGCCAAATTAGTGGATATTATTTAAGAGACGAAAGCTATACGCTTTGTTAAAAGCTCCATGAGAAGCTTTTTATAACCTGGTCTTTTGGTTCCTTCTTTGAGACGGTGAGATTTGCGTGGCCTCCATAATGGTCTTTTGGTTTTTCTTTTAAAACTTCATGATAAGATTATGTGTTGAAGTATAAATTAACAATAAATTATGTGGAAAAATCTTTTCAAAGAAAGAAGGCGAATATACATAGGTAGTTAAGTTTTAAAGAATATGGAATATAATAGTGATATATTTGTTTTATACATTATAACAGTAATTATGTATTTATAAAATATGATATTAGTATCTCATAGTTTTAGTAAATAGACAATAAAAGAGGTCAAAATCATAAATGCTTTCATCAAAATAATAGATACCAAAATCATGGTATCATGCAAAAACCCCATGTCCACCTTGAAGAGAATCTTTGAGAATAATAGATACAATCAACTTCACATGGACATCCCATGGGCTCAATTAATGAATCCTCAAAAGAGAACATAACTACAAATATATCTTTGACTAATAAGTATCTAATTGCTTACATCCTCAAGTGTAGTGCTCCATTTTAGATTTATATTAACTCATGTGGTTATTACATCGAGGCTAGTCAAATACAATCCACCACCTATCCCAAAAGTTGTTCTTTATCTACTCATGGTTGCACCAATAGATTGAGAATCATTTGCAAATTGTTTTTAAAGGTGCATTAGTTTTTGGGTCAATGAATAATGCACATAATTTATCTTTGTTATATTTCTACCCTTGATCATATCATAAGATAATTTTGTAGCATAAAATTCAATATTTCCATAAGTTTCCTAGGTGTTTACTTGCTTAACATGATGGAATCAATGTTAGATATAAAAAATTCTAATGATGTTGTAAGAGCTCAATAGTGGATGTTTGTGACATTAGGTATTTTAAACATTTCTATCAATATTTTAAGCTTAGTTTTACTATTTTAAGTTTTCTCTAAAATATTTTCATGTTTTAAGATGATGCATGGGAATTACAAGGAGAGTTTGAGGTGTTTTTTATTCATTGCATTCTTCTCACCCATTCAATTCTTACATTTGATCAAGTTGAAATGAAGAAAAATGTAAGTGTAGTGTTTATCAATATGTGATGATTAAAAAGGTGTGTGATGCACTTACACTTTCCTAATTTCATTAGAAAAAAAGATCTCCCAAGGGTAGGAATGAATTTCAACCTTGAGGTGAGTCAACCCTATGAGGGGATTTGTTGTTTTCTTATGACAAAAAATGACTGAAATGACTGAAATGCACTTTTGGGAGATGATTTAAAATTCTTCAACAAAGTGAATTGCATGACCTAACACTTGAAATGCATAGATCTAGGATAATAGAAATGGGAAAGATAGTTTGCAGGCAGATTTGGGGGTTACATGGTGATATCTACTAACCCAGAAAAGCTTGTTCTGAGAACTGTAGAAGGACACTTAAGCCATTGGGCGAATGAGTCCTTGTAGGGATTTTCTGCATAACTTTTGGGGTCCTCTAGAGATGGATTTGAGATGCTATTTTCCACTGGTTTCACTATCGGACAACCAAAAATAAATTCTGAATATGAGTTTTTGTGGCTTGACAACAATGTTGACAACTTTGACAACTTTGCAAAATTGCTCCTTTAATCAACTTTCAATCCTTCTTCACCTACAAATTTGCACATGCACAAAGAGAAGAAAAAATGTTTGTTCTTAGGTGAATAGGGGTTTATCTTGGTCAAACCCTGGTTCGGTAATTAAACCTTAATGATGAAATAATGAAAAATGAAAGGAATTTGATGAATGAACAATGTTATGTCACAACTCACAAAACCCTTAATGACTTCCCGTAGAGGACTGAAGTATAAGACATCTCTCTAAGGATTGGATCTTGCTTGAATTGGCTTGAATGATTTCTTGATTTGATGCTTGAATGCTTGAAACCTACATCACAATGTTAGCTCCAAAACATGACATGAAGATGTATAAACCTTGACATGATGATATGATCTTGATTGCTACTGTAGATGACTAATAAATCTTCTCTTCAATGCTTTTGACAATAATATTTTCTCTTGTTAAAGTTTCCTTAATGAGCTAGATGTTTCCTTAGATTTGAATTGATAAAATAACTATGTATTTATAGGTGTTTATCTGATTTCCCAAAAAATAGATTCCACAAGCCAACATTTCAAAACTTGAATTTGAATTATTAAAATGCTACCAAAAACATATTAAAACTTGGTTCTTTGCACTTAAGGAGGACCCATTCACCCTTGGGTGAATGGGTCCTAGACCCTAAGTCCAAGACACACATAATCAAAGATGTTTTAGTTAATGATGGAAATTGTTTAATATAGGTTACCCTTTCAGAAAATAGGAATAATAAAGCTTTTGAATGCATAATTTGGTCAATTAGAAGCTTAATTAAGTCCAATTAATTAAGCGGCTTAAACATAGTGTGAAAATGTAAAGGAGTACATTTTTCTACACTACATTTAGCCCCCACTTTAGTGAGAGTATGAAACCATGCTTGAACTCACACTAAAGTAGACAAATATACGTCAAGAGGGGTCCAAGTGCACAAATGTTGATGGAACAGGATGACAAGGATCAAGGGGATTGCACAAGCCCCCAAGATCTAAGATCCCATGGCAAATCAACATAAGCACAAAGGGACACATATGAATGTATGATATGAAGTAGCGAAAAAAGATACACAAATGTATACAATCTCCAAATTCATGTAAAGATGAAGAAGAAAAATGGATCAAGCTTCTACTATTTTTTTGAACGATATGGATCAAGCCTAGGTTGTTTGTCCAAAGATACACTCACATGGCACCGTAGGAAAAAAAATTGTGTTAAATGCTTCGTGGCCATGAAAAATACGCTCACAAGGGCTAGTGCATTTTGATATACACTAGGTGAGCCTAAATAAGTGAGAAATACACACTAGGTCTACAAGGTGTGAACCCACAAAACAAGTGGTGATGGGCAAGCCATGCCAAGTCTACAAGCTCCCATATATGTCAACCATATCAAAAGACTTTATACTCCCTAATAACTTTGATAAGGTGCTACGCTAAATGGCCATGCTTCACAAGGGTAGAAAGTTGCATTAAGCTAGACACTCATGGAATGTGGAGAGGTTTAAAGGAAATAAAGTTGAAAAGATAATCAAAGGGGTTTTTGCTTAATACATGAGATGTAATACCCCCTCTACACTCTCTTTGTTGGCGTCCTCCTCATAGAGCCTTATTTATTTTGGCTATTCGCCCTCTGTAAACCAAGGTCCTTGCTTTGCAGTTTCAGCTTTTTAAAAAATAATAATAATAATAATAAATGCATATACATGGCAGTATATCCAAATTCCAATATTCACTTTCTATTATTCTTGGCAACTTGTCATAGTTACAACATTTAGAATGGAGGAATTTTGCTCAGCTGCGGCCGTATACTATAGTTTGTATATCGCATTGATGGGATATTTTCTATTGATGCATAAATCTTTGGCGTCAATACCTATTATTGCCTCGATTGATTCCCACACTCTTAGCTATTTGTAGAAGACTCTAATATTTACTGGTTGTTAACAGGAACTCCGCATGTCAAACGGTTGGCTATAATTCATAATATCTAATGTAGTTACCTCTAAATTTATCTTTGACATCGATATTCTTTAGATATCGATTGGTGTTATCATCAATTTTGTAACCGCCTCTTGTCTGGAGAATGTCGCTTTATGCATTATTTTAGGCATGTTATAACAGTTTAAAAAAAAGGTTAATTAAAAGCCTCTTTATGGCCACTATAAGTCGTGTCATGGGGAGCACGTTTTTAGGGGGCCTTAACTTGTAATACAGTTTTCTCTCCTTGCAAGTCGGTACCCATAGGAGGGCTTTGAGCGGGGAAAATGGGGAAGTTGTAACAAGAACACGGAATAATGGTTCCAAAATGCGGGTAAGAGGCTTCGGTCTTGGGCAGCAGACAATATGATAATAACGAAGGGCTCTGCACCACTCGACCATGTTAAGGCCTCTGTGCTTGCAGCCATTCAGGAAGGCATTCCTGTGCTTAGGTTGGTTATCAAGCATTTGATACTGCTAGCCTGTACCTCACAAAAGGCGTGTTGGAAGAGTCTTCACTTTTTGTTCTATCATTGAGGAAGGAGTAGGAGGACATGGACTCGAGAACCGGTGATACCTCTATGCGAAAGGTGGAAAGAGTCAATGAGAATCTTTTGGAAGATGATGGCATTCCAGGAACAACTCGAATGAGAGTTCTACAGGACTTTGGATTGAAGATTGTTCCCAAGAAAAAGTAGCCTTATTTGCCTGCAACATGTGAAGGTATTCCAAACGCAATCCTTCCTGAGAATGTTGTTCGTAGTCCATCTTGTATTGGTCGTAGCATAGGTTGTGGGAGCCCTGTGAATAGCAGTAAAGGCTATTCTTTAACATTAAAAAAAAAAAGAAAAAAAAAAGAAAAATCTGAAGTGGGACCTGTGCAAGAGAGCTTTTCAAAAGACGTGATCGACGTCGTCCCTTTACAAAGGTTCTAGAGAGCAGTGCAAAATTACCAGTTCCCAGTTTTTTTTCTGATTACAATTATAGAGTAATTGAATCAGTCCGTAAAGAAACCATGGACAATGAAATTGGTATTTTGCAGTCAAAGCCAGTTAAATCAAGCTTATCAGCACTGCCCCGAAATAGTTCAGAGTATACAGGAACCTCTTTGGAGAAAGATATCTCATTGCAGACTTATCCACCTGTCTATGAAAACATAAATGGAGGCATTCATTCTGTTTCTTTGGTCACTGAAAACGCATGCTCTAATTTATCAGAGCATATGGATGTTAATTATTGTGATAAAAGATATTCGCATCCTGACTATCCTATGGATGAAAATGTCCTTACAGATGTTACCCTACTTTCAAGCTCAACATCAAGGAGGTTTCGTTCTGGTATAGCAGGCAGGCAACGTGGTCGACCAATTGAAGGTCAATTAAGTGTAACAAGCAAGGAAGGACTTGACGAGACTGGTTTTTCCAGCTATTTGTGTCAGTCTGATTCTGTTGAGCAGAACATGTGTGGTATCCCTGATCGACGTGTCTCTAAATGGCAGTAAAAAGGGAAGCGAAATGCAAGGCCATCGACTATCGCTGAGAATCATCCAACTTCATAGCGGCTTGAGGAAGATTGTCGAGGCTAAAACTATGTTGGAGAATCAAGAATAAAAGCACTCTCATCACCGACGTTGGTTGGACGAATTAAATCCGTCTTTACTATCACCTTGAGGTACTCTTTTTGTATCTAGCTCAAACCATGTTGAAGTTTTTCTTTTAGAATTAGATTTCTATTTGTCTTTATTCCTATCATTTTAACTGGTGTTGTGTATTTCGATTAAGCCGGTAGATTGTTATTTATCTTAGAAGTATAAAACCAGACGATTCCGTTTATATGAACTTGTAAAGACCCTAGTATGGAATAATGGATAATTTACTTATCTGTTAAGAAATTTAGAAGTCGACTTGGAAACTTTAGGAATTCTCCCTGCAAAGTGGAGGTTCTATTTTTTTTGTTAGTGTTGGTTGTGTTATGGATAGCGGCGGTCTTTTTCACTGTAGTTTGCATTCGACAAAGGGGTGATTTCATCGAAATTGGATAAAAAATCGAGCACTTCCCCTGAAACAATGTCTCTTCAATGGGAAATGATTGGGTTTCCTTCAGCACATGAAAGCACACTCTTGCTAAATTAAGATATAGACCATTGCAAGCATAGAACTGTAGGAAGTGAGCAACAAGTGAATTCAATTGTCTGCATGTGAGGAAAGAGAGGTAATAGAGAGTTAAGAGAAGAGTGGCAGAAGTTTGTTATCCTTATAGTTGTGGATGGTTTTGCGGTAGTATGGCGTATCAAATTTACAAACTTATATTCGGAACCATATTGATCTTGCCAAGCATTTTGAGGAACTTGTGAGAGAAGACACCAGATTTGAGATTATTACACCCCGCACATTTGCTTTGGTTTGCTTCCACCTTGTGCCTCCTGCAAATGACCCAGATGATGGCTTCATTTTGAACTCACAGTTGTTGGATATTATAAATAGTAGTGGACAAATTTATTTGTCACATACGGTATTGTGCATATCCCTTTCATACTGTGCTGCTAGGAAATGAATTTGCAACTCGTATAAAACTTCCATACTGTCTTAAAACTGCCCCATAAAACTGGCTAAGACAAATGGAAGGGCCATACACTAATATCATACATCAGCCAATGGATTCCCAAGAAACCATCATCTCTGATGACATAAGATTGAAGAACTAATGAGCATGAAAAAGTTGACCCAGATCACTTCTATGCCAAACATCGCATTAGCTTACATGAAAAGACATTAATATTTCATAGCAACTATCTTTATACCTTCATAATCAGCCTTGTGCCTATTTTCTCTACAGTTGCAGTACTCTTGAAGTTGCAACATGTTTAATTGTGTCACCACAAGTAGAGGAAATGGCCTAGAAGGCATAAGATCACTTAATGAATCAATCTTGACCCTTCTTAAATTTATAGGAAGGTAGTGGTGGTACAAATAAATGGAGAGAAAATTTGATATGCTAATACATTATTAATTTGTTGAAAGACATATAGATGATTCTTAAAACCCCAGCCTGATGTAAGTTACATACATGGTAGAAGAGTACTACTCAAGAGACATACGCTATTGGTGATGTAGAGTAATTAGGAAACAAATAGGCTTCCTTGTTAAATAAGACTCCTTTACATATATGTATCTCGGTATTCTATATATTTATATATATGTATTTATTTTGGAATGACTACTTTATAACTCTGCTTCACTGTTTTGCTAATGACATAACGGAATTATTTCTATATGTATTAATCTCTGAATCAATGTATATATATATATAAAGATGTTTATTCGTCATGTATTTTGACTTAGGATGTATAAAGGAATTGCTAGATAATTCCTTGTAATTAATTAAATATGAATTTGATTCATTATTTCTATTATTGCATCTAGTATAAGTATTGCAATAACATAAGAAAAGTACAAAAGTAAATTCATCTATAGATCATAAGTTGTTGGGAAACCCTTGTTTTAGTGATTTATCAGTCTTCCAGAAAAAGGGAAAGATAGGTGTTGCTTTATTTTGGCCTTCATTTATGGTTCTTTGTGAACTATTGCTCGTATGAATTATTTGATGATTGGGTTTAGCCTTGCACTTGAAAATAGTTTCGTTTTGAAGATTTTGTGTAGGATGGTGTATGCATATCTTAATGCAATCTATCATGTGGCTTTGTATGTTGTGCATGTGGGCTTACCCTGATAGTGTTTTTTTGAGATTTTTTTCGTTGTTTCATAAGGGGAGTGGCTTTCAATGGGGGCCGAGACCCGGAAGTGGTCTCAGGGTAACTCATTGGAAGTTTATTAATTAAGTGAAAACATTAATATTTAATTAGGGGTTTTGGATAGAATCATACATTAACAAGACATAAGTGAATGCCTCACTCATGACTCAAGTGCTTGTACGGGCTTGAGATGAGTTGAGAAGGCCTGGAATGGTGAAGTCATTATCTTGTCCTTATGATAGATAATCGATGCCGCATTGGATTGCATGTGGGGCCGGGTTTCATAAGAGGTCACCAGGGTAACCCAAGTTGGGGGCCGGGACCTAGGAAGATTCGCCAGGGTAACCAATGCAACATTGCGATGACACTCTTCCTTTAACAACCATGTATGTTTTGTTTCCCTCTATGTTATTCTTGGGCCTTTGGAAACACATGTAGACATTTGTATGTTGATGCTTAGTTGGTTTATCCTTATGTTGAGCACATCTTGTGTTGGTTATATCTTGTGTTGAGATTGCTTTATATTATTGAGGATCCTGTTGTGAAGTCTTGTATCCTTGTTCTGTATGATGGTTATTGTTGGGGATCCTTCTTGTCATCTCTTAGCACGGGGGGTGGGCCTTCGGGTCCACGTGGTTGGGTGGAACGTGCTATGCACCCCATTGGGTCCCCAGTTGTCGATCGGGAAGTGCGAATTTGTACCTTGCAGTGACTCATGAGTTGCACCAGAGTTGGATCCAGTGCAATAGCTTTGTACTCCTTCATTTCAAATGTATCATTCTATATTATTGTATCTTTCCCATTCATGTTGGGAAGCGGCATTGTAATATTGTTACTCTTGATTAATATATTGTCCATATAGATGTTATATTATGGTTACTGGTGTATACATATCATCTAAGTGATGTAATGATGATTGTTGTAAAAGTAATGCAGTCTTGCAAACCTAAGGGATTTGTTATGTGTAGTTCATGTTTAATTTCATATCATGTGATATATGATTATTATGATGTATGTTAGTACTTTAAAAAAAATTGGTACCATAAATGCAAGATGTATTGTATCCTTTGGGCTTGCTTGGCGGGGCATTACATGAGAGGCCTCACCTTACGAAACATTACGCTCGATGTCACCAAGAGAGGACTAGCTAAGGGATAAAAAATATTCACATCTTAGAGAATATTGACCATAGAATTACCACCAAGAGGAATGCTATATGCCAAGAAAGGTCATGCTCTTGTAGAAGGGTAAGTGCAAAAAGATAGGGGGCCAAAAAGGGGGCTTAAGTTGCCACTTTTTTTCTAAAATCAAGAAATATTGACCTTGGACGTGAAATTGAGGATAGTTACACTCAAAATTTTGAGATGTAACAAAAACAAGGATCGTAGTGCTCCGAGTCTACTTTCTAAACTACCAATTTATTTTGAAAATGGTTGAGATTAAGGGGTTCAAAAGAGGGACCCACAAAAATTGGTGTTGTTTTTGTCAGAAAAATATAACATAGCAACTTTTGTGGGAATGTAGTACGGTGAACTTCCTTTTAGTATTTTTAAAATCACTTCGGTGAGAAATTAGCTAACAATATGTAGTTGATGCATGATTTTTATGATAATTTTTTAATGAATATTTGATTTTTTTACTAATTTTCAAAGTGGACACTTCTTGAAAAATAGAATTTTGGTCATGCTACCCCTAAATATTTTGGAAACTAATTGATTTTTTAAAATATATATATATATATATTTAGAATGGAGTCTAGTTTCTAAAAATGTAATTTATTTGAAATTTCGATGAACAGTTAATTTATAACAAAAAAAACACCAAACACTACTTTTTTCCAAAAATGAGACACAAAAAAAAAAGAAATTATAGATCAAAGGCTTAACATTGTCAAAAAGTGAAAATTTTTACATCATTGATAGCTAAGAGAGAGCCTAACATTACCCAGGTGTTTGATTTGTTCGACTTTGAAACACTTTGCAATCCTGACAGGTGAGCACAAACCCGATTATGTGAAATATTGTAGAATTTGCAAAAAAATGTCTATGGTCATTGGGAAGGCCCTCTAAACCTTTGGGTTGGTATTCCAAGGAAAATAGCAAGCCTAAGGCTTGGGGATTCCCAAAGCAAGATATAACACCAGTGCATTATAATGCGCTCACGTTATATCCTAGTTTTGACATGGTTTTTTGCATTTGTGCGGGACATGTCTAGCAAGACATACCGTGAGCGCATTATAACGCACTCGCATTTTGCCTTGCTTTATGTTAAATGGCACTCTATTGAATGTATATTTATATATTTGTATGTTTGTATGTACATGTATGCTTGTATGTCATGTATGTATGTATGTATGTATGTATGTATGTATGTATGCATGCATGCTTGTATGTATGTATGCCTATATGTACATGTATGTATGTATGTATCAATCCATGTATGTATGCATGCCTATATGTATGTACATATGTACATGTATTCTTGTATGTATGTAGGATTGTATGTACATATGTATTATGCTCGTATGTATGTAAGTATGTATGTATTTATGTAGGTCTTTAGAGGGAGGGAGAAGTTTAAGAGAGAGAGAGAGAGTTGTCTAGGAGGGTGGGAGGGAGAGAGGGAGGGAGATACTTGAGAGAGAGAGGTAGTGAGAGAGTCTTGAGAGAGGGAGAGGGGGTGGAAGGGAGAGACTAAGAGAGATGGAGTGGGAGAGAAAGAGTTGGAGTGAGAGGGATAGAGGGAGAGAGAGAGGGGGGGTGGGAAAGAGGGAATTGAGAGAGAGAGGGGGAGAGAGAGAGAGGGAGAGAAAGAGAGTTATGTATGTAGGGTGCCAAAGGGAGAGACTTAGAGGTGTGAGAGGGGGTGAGAGGGAGAGACTTGAGAGATAGGTAGTGGAGGGAGTCTGAGAGAGGGGTGGGAGGATAGAGGTGTGAGTGGGGGCCTGAGGAGGAGGGAGGGGTGTGGGAGGGTGACTGAGAGAGGGAGAGAGAGAGGGAGCTGGAGTGAGAGGGACTTCTCTAGGTAGGGTGGGAGGGATAGACAGAGAGAGGGAGGAGAGACAGATAGTTACCTAGGTAGGGTGCCAAAGGGAGAGACCTAAGAGAGACAGAGGGTGGGAGGGAGAGACCTGAGAGATAGGGATAGAGAGGGAATGGGAGAGAGAGGGAGTGATGAAGAGGAAGTGGGAGGTAGATAGAGAGAGATATATAGAGGGAGCAAGAGAGAGAGAGTGGTAGGGATTGATTGAGTGAGAGGTACATAGAAAGAGGGAGAGGGTAGATAGAGACAATTAGAGAGGGTAGGAGAGAGGGAGGAAGAGAGAGGTGATATGTATAGATAAAGAGAAATGGATAGGGGTTGAGGGTATAGGGTTGAGGAATTAGGGTGGAAGACCTATAGGGTTGATGGTTTAGGGTATTGGGTTGAGGGTATAGGGTTGAGGGATTGGGTTTGATGGTAGAGGTGATTGGGTTGAGGGTAGAGGGTAGAAGGTTTAAGGGTTTAAGGTTAAAGGGTTTAGAGTTGAGGGTTAAAGGTTGAGGGTTGAAGGTTGAGGGTATAGGTTTGAGGGTATATGGTTGAAGGATTAGGTTGAGGGTCCAATGTATAGGGTAGAGGGTATAGGGGTTGAGGGTTGAGAATAGAGGGTTGAGGGTAGAGGGTAGAGGGTTTAAGGGTTTAGGGTTTAAGGGTTGAGGGTTTAATGGTTGAGGGTTTAAGGTTGAGGGTAGAGGATTGAGGGTATAGGGTTGAGGGATTATGGTTGAAGGTCTAATGTATAGGGTAGAGGGTATAGGGGTTGAGGGATTAGTATTTAAGGGTTGAGGGTTGAGGGTAGAGGGTAGAGGGTTGATGGTGTAAGGGTTAAGGAATTAATGGTTGAGGGTTGAGGGATTAGGGTATAGAGTTTACTTTGGTTTAAGGGTTTAATGGTTGAAGGATTAGGGTTGAGGGTAGAGGGTATTGGGTTGAGGGTAGAGGGTAGAGGGTTTAAGGGTTTATGGTTTAAAGGCTAAGGGTTGAGGGTTTAGGGTTTAGGGTTGAGTGTTTAAGGGTGTAAAGGTTGAGGGTATAGGGTTGAGGGATTAGGGTAGAGAGGGAGGGATGGATGCAAGGAGAGGTGGAGGGAGAAGTGAGATATAGAGAAGGAGAGAAGGGGAGGGAGGGACAATGATATATGAGGGATAAGGATCCAATGTATAGGGTAGAGGGTTGATAATTGAGGGTATAGGGTTGAGGACCTATAGGGTTGATGGTTTAGTGTATTGGGTTGAAGGTATAGGGTCAAGGGATTAGGGTTGAGGGTAGAGGGTAGAAGGTTTAAGGGTTTAGGGTTGAGGGTTAAGGGTTGAGGGTAGAGGGTTTAGGGTATAGTTTTGAGGGTATATGGTTGAAGGATTAGGGTTGAGAGTCCAATGTAGAGGGTAGAGGGTATAGGGGTTGAGGTTTAAGGGTTTAAGGGTTGAGGGTTGAGGGATTAAGAGTTGAGGGTTGAGAATTGAGGATTGAGGGTTTAATGTATAGGGTAGAGGGTTTAAGGGTTTAGTTTTTAAGGGTTGATGGTTGAAGGTTTAAGGTTGAGGGTAGAGGGTTGAGGGTATATGGTTCGGGGATTAGGGTTGAGGGTCCAATGTATAGGGTAGAGGGTATAGGGGTTTAGGTATTAGGGTTTAAGGGTTGAGGGTTGAGGGTTTAAGGGTTGATGGATTAAGGGTTGAGGGATTAGGGTAGAGAGTTTACTTGGGTTTAAGGGTTTAAGGGTTGAGGGATTAGGTTCGAGCGTAGAGGGTATTGGGTTGAGGGTAGAGAGTAGAGGGTTTAAGGATTGAAGGTTGAGGGTTTAGGGTTGAGTGTTTAAGGGTATAATGGTTGAGGGTATAGGGTTGAGGGATTAGGGTAGAGAGGGAGGGATGGATGGAGGAAGGGAGAGATGGAGGGAGAAATGAGATAGAGAGAAGGAGAGAAGAGGAGGGAGGGACAAAGATATATGAGAATTGAGGATCCAATGTTTATGGTAGAGGGTTGAGAATTAAGGGTATAGGGTGGAGGACCTATAAGGTTGATGGTTTAGGGTTTTGGGTTGAGGGTATAGAGTTGAGGGATTAGAGTAGAGGGTAGAGGGTGTTGGATTCCTCTAATGGCTTAATAACTAAGCCCTTAGAGATGTGACTTAGAGATTGGGCATCTACACTATGTAGCTATCTCACTCATCATGAAGGTGCATTTCATTGTCAACCCAGGGATGTAAACTTGAAATGGGTCAGCATTGTATGTGTACTAGGACTCCATTGTAATCATCCATAAACTAGGAAAGAAACAATATTAGAAATGAAATGCTAGAAGGAAATCAACTAAAACACTGAGCATAAATCAACATCTACACTAAGAATTAAAAATTGGACTGGAAATGAAAGATAGAAATCAAAATCTTAGCAAACAGACAGGAAACTACTTTGTCTACCTTGGCTACAGGAACAGTCATAAAACATAATTTCAATGGCTACAGGAACAGACAGTTATTGAAACTGAAACTAATTGTTGAACACAAAATAACTTTTAAACTAAATAGGTGGAATGCTTACCAAGTGGCCCCCCTTGAGTGAGTCTCCCTTAAACTAACTCAAATGCAACAATTCAAAATATCATATTATTTCTTGAAAACATGATTACAACATCTCAATAATGTGACTGTATTACTAAAACTAGAAAATGCAAGTACAATCTCAGAACGTCCAACCTTATGAAAAGGGGCATCTGACCATTATTTATAGAGAGAAACTACTGGCTAACCCTAACTACCTAGGCAGTTGACTCCATGAAAATAGGAGGATGCCACTTATTGAAAGCATAGAAAAAGGTGGAGGAAGTTATGCATGCGACAAATTGGTCAAAGCAGACTTGCTCCAATGAGAATCTAGCACAATACAGTACCTAGAATTGCTCAACAAAAAAATATGACTATTAAAAAGGTAGTTACAATCTTTTATTCGAACTAGGAATTTCCCTCCATTGAGAGTTTTCCCTCTTTTGACCTTTTAATGACCACCTTTTTTATTCTCTTGGGAAGCAACCAACTAGCAGTATTTTCTCCACTGTGCAAGCTTCGTTGACATCAACATCTGCATAATGATATTAGCACACACAAATAATTGCATATCCAAAATTACCTTAAAGTAACATCCATTCAATCCACATGTAAAATTAACATAGATAATTCACATAGTATGTTAATGCCATTAAAAGTCACAAGGATAAACTTATGCCCAAGGTCTATGGTTTTAAGGAAATATCATGCAAAATGTTAACAACCAAGTGCCAAAGTCTATGATAGCAACAACAAATAGATAATAAACCCTATCAAAATTGAACCATTAATTGGACTCATCATTACCCCACAAACTAATGTTTTATTGGTCCTCTAGTAGAGGGAGCACTATTATTTTGCCTAGTCAATGCTTTGAAGTCACCAACTGCCAACTATCCCACATTGGTCTCTGCAGTGTCTGAATTAGGATCCCAGTAGAATCCTTGCTTGTTCTCCAATTTTTTCCATCTTTCCCTTTCTGGAGCTATGTCATACTAATAAAACTTGTAATTTGGCACATGCCACAATAGTGTAGGTGGCTGAAATGTTAATAGAAGTCAAAACTACTGCCTCATCCTTCCAATATGTATGTATTTGTCAACTTGCTTGCATGCTGCAACATAATTTCGCAAAGAGTGAGGTTCAGCTTGTTTCAACTCATTTGGAAAACTATTCCACCTCTGGGATAAGTACCCCATTACCAATTTCCCTAAAGTTTCAACTACCTTCTCATATTCCTTGTAGGCTTCTTCTCTAACAGGCATAATCCTATTCTTGTAGCTTGGGCGATAAAGAATTATATGCCATGTTTGGAAAATGTCTACAGGGTTACTAGATTCAGCTTTGAGGGCCAAGGGAGTATGGAATTCTCTTTCCCTGTAAGTCCTAAAATATTACGGTCCCCAACTAATTTCATTTTGAATCTAGGACATAAATGCCCTTAAATGGAGATCTCCAATATACAGCAATGGGTTCCAATCATGATCATTAGATACAACATAATTATGCAGGTATAGTTCATACAATAGATTTTTAACTTCAGGTAGAGAAAACTAATAGGCCTGGAAAAATTCATGAGGATTTTCAATAGAAGGATTCAAACCTGAAATAATCCTTGACAGTTGAAAGGAAATATTTCACTCTTTCAAATGCAGGGCATACACTCTAGGGGGAGTTTTGCATGCCAACATCCAAGGTACTAAAGCTACCACATTATCCACCTTTTCTTTCAAGGCAGCAATTTTTGCATTATTTTCTTCAATTTTGTATTTTTCTTTTTAATCTCATCCTATAGCTTGCGTTTTTCCTTTTTCCATTCCTCTTCTTTTCTTTGCATCTCACTCCCTAGGTTCAAAGCTACATTATTCCATGAAAAGGCAAGAGGTTTATGTGTTCCTACCAAAATCTTCCTTTGCACCGATTCTTGCTATTCAAATAACACCAGTTGCAGTGATTCTGGTTGTTCATCCTGCTCTAGTTGCAGGGGTTCTTGATTCTCATCTTACTCTTGTTTCTCAACCCATTCTGCAATAGCAACAAGCTCTGCTAATCTTATATTTGCTTGTTCTTCAAAAATATCTTTTTCTTCAACATTTATCTGCCCCATTGAGGTTTCTGTCTCCTCCCTAGATGTTTTTCTAAGCCTAGGGATTCTCTTTGGAGGTACATCAGCGGCTGGCCCAACTGGTTTTGATTTCTTAGGAGGGTTTTTATCTTTCTCTTCGGCTACAGGAAGAACAGTGTTATCAACATTTCATTTGCTAGGGCTTGGTGTTGCTTTTTCTACAATTTGCTTCTTGGGCTTCCCCTTTCTCATCTCTACCTCTTTCAGTTGTTCTTGCTCTTTCCTAATGGAAGCCTTAGTTTGAATTGGGGTTTTGGGAAGAACATCAACATCAAGGTCTAAGAATGAACTATCCTCATCTAAATATTCTGACTCAGAAGAACCAATTTATATAGCTTGCTCGACTGTACGAGGGTTTGAACCAGAAACCTCTTGCAAAGATTTCTCTACTAACTATTTTATTAAACAATGGTGAGGGACAAAATTATCCCTACCTTTTTGCATTTTAGCCACCATGATTGCCAAGAGGTGATACAACACATTGGGAACGTTCATTCTTCTTCCATGGCTCATATGGTTCAGGAGCTTAAAATGCACAGAGTGGAGGCATGAATGGCAACCCTTACAAGTAATATACTTGACAATGTGGGCGGCTACTTGTTTCCATGGCTCTAGCAAGGAAGTTCTCTTCGTACCTTGCTTATCTACAACCAATGAAGGGTCATTGGGTTCAGTAAATTCAGCCCTGGCTAACCTTACATCTCTGGTAGCAGGGTATGACTCTCCATCGGTGGGTAAACTTGTTACCTTTGCAATTCTCTTCGTAGTAGCGATCACCTCTAACCCTTTTACCATTGCCTTCCCCTCAGAGAATGTTTGTGCAAATTCTAGTGCAATGTCCTCATTGTAGGTATCAATTTTTAGGAAATAATCCAGCCAACCACAATTCCTAAACTCAGCCAGAGAAAGTGAATCCTACATTATCACATCATGAACTATGGGTTCATTCCTAATTAGCCGACCTCTCATTGTTTCAGCTACACACAATCAAACAAGCACTTCTGCTAAAGATCCTTTTCCTACAATCTCTCTCTGAAAACCACAATTTCTTCTTCTTGCAATTCTTCTATAGTGTTGATGCCAATGTCACGTAGCTCACCAATTTACCTTTTTGGGTGACGTTTTAAGATTATGACTAGGCAATAAAGAACAATAAATGAAGGTATCATCAAGAATAATGGCGGTGGTTTGGTGTACTTCACACATGCAAGCCATCATTTCAACATTTCACTCAAATTGGCTTATTTCAAATTTGCTGACATGGATGACACGTGGACTTGTGAGTTGACACTCCCCCCCAACCTAAATTAGAGCATGTGTCTGCACATGTTGGGTGCTAATTATGATTTGATAGGGCAGAGTACAATTTTATGCCTTGTGAAAGATCAACATTAATTTACAGTAATTAAATAAATGCACTAAAGATAATTAAGAGATAACAGATTGGCATGCACGTACTTGAAAACGTGGAGTATATTTTTCCTTTTAAAAGTACAATTGAGCAATTAATGCAGTGGTGATGGAATGGAATGATGAAGTGAAGTGATGGTGGAGTTATGGAGGAGAGAGAAGATGGAGATGGATGGGCGGATGAATTTATTAATGAAGAAGTGGATTCCCACGAAAGTGGAAATATTTATTATGAAGTGATTGCATGTGTACCTGGATTAGTCAGAAGGAGGGATACTAGGTCCACTTCCTTCGGCTGCAGGAAGTTTGGAGGTTTGGTGTTGAATAAATTGCTGCGTGAATTCTTCCTTGGAAGCTGGTTTATGATACAACCTTAAATGGTGACCGTTGACCAATAGTTTGAATCTGACAGGGTCAATGGTTGTGAGTTGTACAACACTATTGGGGAGGACTTCTGCAACTTCATACGGTCCCAACCATCTTGTTTGTAGTTTTCCTACATTATCTTGATACATGGAGTCATAAAGGAGTGCCTAGTCACCTGGCTGGAACTTCTTTTCCTTTATGTATCTATCATGCCATTTGACCCTTTGATTTTGCACTACCTCAATATGATTTAGGGTTGTCTTTCTCATCTCATCCAAAGCATTCAGTTGCATGATTCTATCTTTTTGTGCCTCAGATATGTCTATCCCAAGATCTAGTGCAATCCTAATATTTTTATGCTCAAACTCAATAGGCATCATAGTTGTCTTCCCATACAGTAATTCAAAAGGAGTGAAATCTATGGTTATCTTCCAGGTGGTCCTATAGGCCCAGATAGCTTATGGTAGCCTATTTGCCCAGTCTTCCCTATGAATTGCCACTGTTTTGGTCAAAATTTCCTCAATTTCCCTATTGGTCACCTCAAATTGGCCATTGGCTTGAGGGTGATAAGGGGTAGACTTCTTGTGCCTCACATTATATTCAATAACTAATGTTGTGACAAGGGTTGATGTAAACTGAACCCCTTGATCAGTCACTATTTCCCTTGGAACCCCATAACGAGTGAAGATTTCCACATAAATAAATTATGCAACCTTATTATCTTTGGCATGCTTCATGGATTTAACTTCAACCCACTTGGTCACATATTCAGTGCAAACCAATATGTAGGATTTAGCATTTGATGGAGGATCAATGGGGCCTACAAAATCAAGCCCCCATTTATCAAATGGAGTGATGACTACCTAGGGGTAAAGAGGCATCTTATCAGATTTATCTGGTCGGCTCATCCTCTAACATCTGTCACACTTCCTAGTGTATTTTCCTGCATCCTTATGAAGTGTGGGCCAACAATATCCTATATTAAGAATCTTCATTATTGTCCTCTTGGATGCAAAATTCCCTCCACGGGGTTCATTGAGACATGCACGTAGTATGTCATATGTTTCATCTTCCCTTACACATCTCCTCATGACATGATCTACTCTAGTGTAGAATAAACAATCTGCAATCCATGAGAAAGGAAAATTTTTCTCAATGAGAACTCTTCTCTCTTTTGGAGAGAAATGAGGAGGAACTCTCCCTGTAACTAGATAATGTGCTATATCAGCATACCAGGGGCTATGCACACTGATGGAAAACAAATGTTCATCAGGGAAAGAGTCATCAATGACTTGAGTGTCCTCAAATGTAGTCAATTTGGAGAGAAATTATTCTACAACATTTTCCTTCCCTGGTTTATCAACAATGGTGATGTCAAAATCTTACATCAACAACAACCATCTCAAGCTAGCCTTCCTGAAATCAAGGGCTTATTCATGAGGTATCTTATGGTTGCATGGTTTGTATGAAAAAATATCGGATAGCTTTTTATGTAGTGCCTGAATTTTTTTAAGGGCATAGATGACTGGCAACATTTCCTTTTCTATCACTATATAATTAATCTTGGGCCCTTGGAGGTTTTTGTAGACAAAATAGATTGCATTCTCAATTGCTCCTTCTTTTTGTCCCAAGACAACTCCAATAGCATAGTTTGATGCATCTGTATGAATATGAAAAGAAAGCTCCCAATTAGGGCCTTTAAGTACATGAGCATGGGTTAAAGTTGCTTTCAAATAAGAGAATGCTTTGTCATAGTCCTCTGTCCACTGGAACTCAACATCTTTGGTTAGGAGATTGTACAGTGGTGCTGCCATTTTACTAAAATCTTTGATGAAATGCCTATAGTACCCTGTATGTCCCAAGAAACTCCTAACATCTTTTTTCTTTGCAGGTGTTACCCATTTTTCACTTACAACTCAAATCAAGTTGAGCTTGTTGATTTAAAACTAAGAAAATGAAGGAATTCATTTTATTATCCTTCTTATATTACATTCAGATGTATAAATGAAAAATCCAAAAAGATTACAACTACAGATCATTGCATTTATACACATGCATATAATAGAAGAAAGATTCGGATCTTTTTAGGAAAAAGTAATCTTTATTGAATGTATAAGGATACATTGTCTCATACAAGCCATGAGAATAACCTTTGCTTATTCAATAAAAATTGTGAAAAAATTCATACATGAATAAGAAAATAATTAATGTGCATAGAAGGAAAGTAACCAACCATTTCCCGTGAATGATTGGTCTTGATTAGTGTTGTATCGTCCTATTGTTGTCCTGAGCTTCATCTGCCTCTTCTAGCTCCTTTCCACTCCTAGTCCTGCATCTGGCAAAAGCAAAAGTGTTAGAGTATACTATAAGAAATGACTAATTACAAACATTGCATACACATTCACCCTATGCATGCATAAACCGATCATAATCTGTATTAAATAAGCTATAATTTCATTTTAGGAGTACTAGAAAACCATCAAAATTATCAAAACCACCTCTATCATATGCTTCTATCTTTCTAACTTGTTTGCTTCATGTGCAGATCTAGGAAAAATAATGTTTCTATCTTGACTTATTTAATATCAGCATGTGGGGTAAAATTTGGTTCCCACAAAGGTTGAGCCCAACATGCTTCATTTGGAAAGGAATGATCACATTTCATATCATCTTTGTGGATAAGTTTCTTTTATTATAGTGATATTTATTTAAGATATATAACTTATTAATAAGAGTTTTCTCCTATCAATATGGTCAATCCTAATCAATAGGAGCATAATACAACTGGTTTGCAATTATCAACGAAAGAGGAATACATGGAACAGTCTTGCAGCCTAAATGTCATGTGTCTGAAGTCACTAACATTTGATATCTTAAGAACTTATATAGAGAAAAATACATTGACATCAATACATGAGGATAATGAAAATCCATGTGTCTATCCATACAAAGGTTTATCCATGTATATCTAACTACTATGTTATCAAATTTAATGAAGATGGAGGAATTTGATTGTTTCAGAGTTATTCACATTACAGAAAGGTTTGACTTGGAAAGTAGAGTATTCATCAGAGTACATTATAATGGTCCAAGAAAGTATTAAGGACAACACATAATGGAGCAGTGGCACAGTTGGAATGAATGATAGTAGAAGGGTACTTTTTGGTAGCTATAAAGACATGTATAAAGTTTTGACTAAGGATTCATAAGTTTTTTGCTATTATTGGAAAATAAAGGGGCTTGAAGGATCATGTATGAGTGCATATCCAATCAAGGAACAACTGTCTGTATATGACAAGCATAGGTAAAGGCCACATTAGGTAGTTAAAGCTACAAAATTTTGGAAGAAATTGAAAGCTAGAACCAATCACAAGAAACAGATGAAGAGGACAGACTTCACAAAATGATAAACAAGGTCAAAGTATATATGATCAAAAGATAGTGGCTATGCCTTAGTCAAAATAAAGAATAAGGGAATTTCTACTGATAGTGAAGGCTCTTTAGAAGGCACCTTGCAGACCTTAAGCCTATTCTAAATGCTTCTTCATGATCATCAAAGAGGTAGCATTGTGACATGTTCTCTAAGACAACTTCTTCAATGATCACATGATGGAAGCTTATCCATATAACAATTTATAAGGTTTCCAAGTCATATTGAGGGTCTGTATATGACATGTGACAGTTAAACAAAGCATCAAGTGATCAAGGACAACCAACACAAAAGGGGGGAATAGTCACCTATTTTTAGACTGTCATTACGAATCTTGTCACCAAAAGCTACAGGAGTTTGGGAAGTGTTTTCCATGAACGACAAAAAGTTGCACAATGGTAAGGACAATCATGTGACCTATGATGAGGACAATGCCAAGAGCCAACATTCAAAAAGGTTTAGTGACAACGAAAATTAAATACCTTGAAGGGAAGATCTATGTTAAGGATGATCTTTACAATGGACAAAGAATAAACATGAACCTCATTCACCAAATAATAATATATCATGTAATGGAAATTTTCCTATGAAGTTGCAGTGGATTAACTCCTAGAATAAGGGTGACCATTCCTAGTGAGGATACTCAACCATGGGGAAAATATATTACAGTGTTCTGGATGCATATGATATATATAGTGACATAGATCAGCAAGAAAGGATGGTTGGAACACATTATATAGGTGAAAATATGCATTGAAACATGACAACCCTTGATCAACAGTAGACAAAGTAGATGAAAGCTCATTGTCTCAATAAAGGCAACTAGGGTCAGTTAAATGCAAACCCAGGTGAGGATGCAAGGAAATACGACCATTGGAAAATAGAAAAACAGGGGTTGTGCCATGAATGAATCAAAGCTATTGTCATCTATAGAAGTTTCAAGAATGTGCCATGAATGAATAAAAGCTATTGTCATAGGTAGAAGTTTCAAGAATCTATCAAAATGCAATTCCAAAAAATATAGAAAACTTAAGATAAGCTTTTATCCACATAGTTAAATCTACAAAAGCATGGAATGCACTCTTTTTCTACATGACAGGAAAGGTTGTTTCCAAAGGTTGTAGAGAATGTGTTTAATTTTACATATTCTCGTACTGTGTAATGGTTATGTTTCATTTTCTAGAAAAAAAATTTATTCACAGGGCCGCATTCTTTTGGAACAAAATCTCATTTGCTATAATCTTGTACAATCTTGTCACGAAGGCATGATTCAAGACCAACCAAATATGCAGAGTGAGAAATTAATGGTGACGTGGGTATGATAACCCATAATCCCTTCATAAATTCTTGAAATATATAATGACGGCCTAAATAGATTTGCATCAACAGAAAGATAAATGAAAGGAGCAGAAAAAGGGGCTCGAGCCATGAAAATGCAGAAGATATGGCCATGGCCATTAAGAGGTCTCAAATTCAGAACATAGAAAAGAAAATCTTTTGCAGAAGCTATAACTTTGAGGAAAGGAAACCACCTTCATGTCCATAGAATACAGAAAGACAAACATAGTTTTTCCTTTTTCTTTTCCTTTAATGGAGCTTGAGAATATTTTCATTACAGGCAAGGTAATGAACACAAAAATTTTACCTATAGTCAATGCTTGAGCTTGATTTGTTTTCAGAAACCCTGAACTCCAACTCTCAGCCTATGGTGTGTCCAAGTTTCCAGAAAGCTTAACCAAAACCATGGCGGTGCCCTTAAGCAGTTTCTCCATAAGCTTCAGATAATAAATGAAATGAATATTTCATTTTGCTTTGTTTAGGGTTTCTAAACCCTAGTCTATGTGGCTGATAAAGTTAGGAAATTTTGTCTTCTTTTATCAAACATGCATTGCATTAATCCCATGGACTAAGATTTCTCAAAGTCTTATATCTTATTGCCCCTCTTAGTTGCTTTGTAATATATTGTCATACATATGCCTTAGGATTTTATGATCATTTTTATTTCAAAAGAAATAAAATAGTTATAGATTTGTATTTGTATTAAATGTAAAACATTTAACCTTAGTGGTGTCATAAACCACTTAAGGCATAAATGTTATTTTAAAATGCAAATCAAAGTCATTGGAATTTTTCAATGTATGTCAATAAAGGTGGAGGATATTATTTCATTTATACATGGAGAGAATAGAGGGAAGTTGATTTTAGTTGGCCAACATAAGGAAGGCATCTAGGAGCCTTTATTTTTCTTTTTGAAGCAATTTGGAGATTTTTAGGGGCAGTTTGAAATGTCATCATGTTTGACATGGTAAAAATTGACCATTTGAACTTTCTAGAGCTTTTGTGATGAAGATTTGTATGCTATATTTTAGGCTTTTGAGGGGCATCCGACCCAAGGAAGCTTCAAGCTCCTTGTTTAGTGCAACTGTTTGGAGTTGAAACATATAATCACTTTTGTAACTCTTTTGAGAGTCAGTTCTTACTTGTTGCCTTTTATGTTTTGTGAGTTTTGTAGTCCTTAAGGAAAAAGACAAAGTTTTGTAACTCATTTTTGGACATGAAATAATAGAGAAAACCTTGGTTATCAATGATTTTTGGAGGTTTTTCCTTCTTTTTCCTTGCTTCATTGTGTGCATTCAGATGATTTGATCAGACTATTATGAAATATTGTTATTCCCTCATAGTTTTGTCTCATGTTCAATACCTTTATGCAGGAGTTATTTTATGCAAGTCATAATCTATGTCAAATTTTGTGAATGGCTTATAGTTTTGAAGTCTCCTTCCTTCTAGAAGTCTAAACATCATAACCTTATTATGAAATACTTATGCTAAGACATACAAGAATGAGTTGTGCAAGTTTATTTTCAATCATTTTAAACAAGTGTTTATAATCTGAGATTTATGTTCAAGTTTAGTTTGGTGTATCACCTTAGGAGTTAGTTTTTCACTTCACACATATCCTTCTTCCCTTTTCCTCATCAATTAGTAGTTTAGGTGATACCAATAGGAAGTCGGCCTTCTCTGGAGGTTGACCTCTACTTATCAAAGGCCCACACTTTGAGAGGTCTTCCCATGATTTCTCTGGAAAGCTAAGTCATGCAGCTTATCCTATTAAATCTTGCAGCTTAGCTAGGGTGCAATTTCAATAGATAACAACAGGAATAGGAAGATTGATAATCACCTCAATCTTGGTGGGATCTACTTGAATTCCTCTTTGAGAGATGTAGTGTCCAAGGACTACTCCTTCCTGCATCATCATGAAGCATTTTTCACTATTCAAGGATAGATTATGGTCTTCACATCTCTATAAATCCTTCCTTAGATTCTCTATTTCTTTTACAAATTCAACACCATAGGTAGTAAAATCATCCATATAGATCTCCATACAATCATGTGAGATGTCTGAAGATATACTAATGACTGCCCTTTGAAAAGTTGCAGGTGCACTACACAAACCAAATGGAAGTACTGAGTAGGCATAAGTCCCCCATGGACAGGTAAAGGTGGTCTTCTCTTGATCCTCAGGTGCAATCTATATTTGATTATAGCCGTTGAATCCATCTAGAAAAGAAAAATATTGCTTTCCTACAAGGGAATCAAGTACTTGGTCTATGAAAGGAAGGGGAAAATGATCCTTTTTGGTGGCAGAGTTGAGTTCCTTGTAGTCAACACAAACTCTCCATTTTCCCCCCTTTTTAGGCATAATTACTAATGCAGACACCCACTGGCTGTCTGAAATGGGGTATATAAATCATGCATCTATTAATTTTTGCAGTTCCCCTTTGACAATCTCCCTCAATGCAGGGTTGATTCTCCTTTGTGGCTGCCTTACTGGTGTGTAGTTATCTTTGATATATATCCTATGAGTACAGAGCTTGAGGTCCAATCCTTTCATGTTATGGTAGTCCCATGGAAATGCATGCTAGTGGGTCTTCAACAGGTTTGTCAGGGACAATTGTTTCTCTTGACTCAACTTGTTAATATTCAGATGTTTCCCTTTTGACACTTGCACTTGTGTGGTTAATTCAATCATAGATGTTTCACTAATGCTTGGCATTTTTAGTTCATGTGGCAGCAATGTATGAAACATATTAGTTACTGTAGGAATTTCAGTTGCAGGAAGAGCGGGAAAAAGTGTCTTCACTGGACCTACAGAACCAGATTCCTGAGTGGATGGTTCTTCATGTATCTCACAATGGTTTTGAATTATGTGGGGTAACACTTCATCTTCTTCCTGAAGTTGTATGAATGGAATTCTTCCTATCATCATGAGTTGTGCCACTAAATTGACTTCCTCGGCCTCTTCTCCAACATATAGCCATATGGGGTTATCCATGTCATGGAATGGTTGAGCAGGAGGATAGAGAACAAGCTTTTTAGTTCTTATCCCATCAGAAATAGTCATGTCCCTTGATCGACATTCAATGTAAGCATCTGTTGTGGCTAGCCATGGCCTTCCTAGAATAATGGGATACTTGCCTAGTGTAGCTTTAGGAGAAAGAATCATGAAATCTGTTGGGTACTCCCAAGAGTCTAGAGTTACCACAAGGTATTCTACTATACCATCTAGTTTGATAGTGGAACTATTAGTAAGCTGTAGGATAGTAGGAGTAGGTCTCATGTTTGCAACATTCAGTTGTTGCAGGATATCCTTAGTCATCACGTTTATTGTTGCCCCTAAGTCAATTAGAGCATTCTTTATTTGGATCCCATTTATAAAAATGCCTACCACAGGATTGCTTGGATCAGTGTATTTGGGAACAATAACTTTCCCAAGCATGATATCTGCTAATTGTCCCACCACAGGAATAGTAGTGGGGTCTTTCTTTTTTTTGCCTGGATTTTTGAGGCATGCTTCCTTGATTGCTTTGCCATATATAGGGACATCTTTTATAGCCTGAAACAAAGGTATCTTGACACACATATGCTTCAAATGATCTAAAATGTCAAAGGTTGTTTCCTCCTTCTCTTCTTTTTGTTTAACAACTTTTAACCTTTGAGAAAATGGTGGATTTTGATTAGTCTGCTAAACTGGTTCAGAATTTTTAGTCACACTTGGCTAAATGGGAACATTCCAATGCTCCTCTTCTTCCACATGAAGCTCAGTGATGATAGGAGTGGAAGGATCTAGAAAAGTGGTTCCTGAACACAGATGGATGTCACTCACACTCACAACATATGCAGGGAATTGATTAGGATCTACATAGTAGATTGGTTGTTGTTGTGGTTTATTATTTGCGTTAGGTGTGGGCTGAGATGGTAACTGAGTAGGTCTAGGTGTGCTAGAGCTTGAGATATTAGGAGGGGGAATTATAGCAGGCTACTGAAGCTATGAAGGTGGCTACATGTAGCTAGTTGTCTAGTTTGTCCATTGCTATCCTCCCCTCCATTGGGATGTCTGCTGCCAGTTTCCTAGAGGTGGCTACCAATTCCCCTGGAACTACTACCAATTCCCCTGAGATTGTTGCCACTGGGGTGGAGAGTTTTGGTGATTGGTCTAGGTATTTGGAGCATTGCTCCAAGGCTGAGGTGGATATCCTCCATAGTTGGATGGGTATGGTGGTTTCCATTGATTACCAGATGCATAAGAATTGAAATAAGGCCCAACAAAAGATAATGGATCTGGTGGCATACCTTGTCTTGGAACCCATGGTCTCCTTTGTGCAATGTAGTATACTTGATCATCATCACCCTGGATTGGCTTAAACTCAGGTGGGATCTGCTTGCTATCAATGTTAGCTACCATTTTGCATATGCATACCTTCTTCTTTTGTCTGCAATGAGGGCAATATTCTACTAATATTGCCTCTGCCTCCTCATGTTTCTTCTTTGCTTGAAGTGTATCTAGCTAAGTAGCCAGATTGTTTATGATGTCTTTTTTGAAATATGCCAAGAAGTGAGTAATCTTCATCCTTGAAACTCCATTGGTGGATGATTTACCCATAGAGGATTGGTAACCTCTTCCTTTCTTTGAAGCTGCCTTGGAATAGTTCTAACATATCTTCTTAATATCATCCCAAGGAACTTGGGTGATATCTCCTACTCCCATCAGGTCCAAAGCATCAATGCAACTTTCATTGATCCCTCTAAGGAAGAGCAGCTTTTGAGAATCTTCATTGAGTGTATGATGTGGAGATTTTTGCAGGAAAAATGGAAACCTTGAAATGTAATCCTCCAAACTCTCATCTTCCTTTTGTTGCATCCTAAAGATGTCATCTCCTCTCATATCACTACCCCTACAATATTCTTTGTATTTCTCAAGAAACTTTGTTTTCATATCATCCCAAGTCTCTATAGTATTCCTACTTAAGCTCATAAACCATCTTAATGCAAATTCTTTCAAGGTGGTAGGAAACAACTTAAGCCTATGAGCATTAGTGGTATAGTCACAACTTCTACAAAGGTGTCAAACTCAAATAGGAAAGTGTTAGGATCTTTTGTGACAAGCCCATAGAACTTAGGAAGCACTAAAGTGGGGATATTTTTAGGTTATCAACCTCATTTTGATGAGTGATGGGAAATGGAAAAGATGGTTGGTTGAGTCTGTTTTTGTTTGCATCAACCATGCCTGCTTCGTGGAGTTCCAAAGCAAGTGGATTCTCAATTAGATTTTGGTCTCTAGAGGAAGTGTCAAAACTAATCAGATTGGGAAATGCATTAGCAAAAGGGTGTGCCTCTTCTTCTTCATCGTCTCTTGACAGATTTTGAAGGTCTTCTAGTTGAAATTGGTCATTAGGAAGGAATCTCCCATAAGCATCTCTTCTCCTTCCTCTATGCATGCGGTATCCACTCAGTATTAGCTAACTCACACAAAGAATTGATTCAAGAATAGCAACTCATTACTTTCCTAGATGAAGGGTATGCGAAGAACAAACTTCAGAGATACTATAGCAAGAAAGAAACTATCAATGACTCCAAATAACTTCCTAGTTTGACACCATCCCCGACAACGGCGCCAAAAATGTTGTCCTCCTCTAATGGTTTAATAACTAATCCCTTAGAGCTGTGACTTATAGATTGAGCATCTACACTAAGTAGCTATCTCACTCATCATGAAGGTCCATTTCATTGTCAACCCAGGGACATAAACTTGAAATGGGTCAGCATTGTATCTGCACTAGGACACCATTGTAATCATCTATAAACTAGGAAAGAAAAAATATTGGAAATGAAATGTTGGAAAGAAATCAACTGAAACATTGAGCATAAAACATCTTCACTAAGCATTAACAACTAGACTAGAAATGAAAGATAGAAATGAAAATATTAGCAAACAGACAGGAAACTACTTTGTCTTCCTTGGCTACAGGAACAGTCACAGAACAAAAATTCAGTGGCTACAGGAATAGACAGTTGCTGAAACTAAAACTAATTGTTGAACAAAAAATAACTTTTAAACTAAATAGGTGGAATTCGCACCAAGTGGGCCCCCTTGATTGAGTTTCCCTTAAGTTAACTCAAATGCAACAACTCAGAATATCATATTATTTCTTGAAAACATGATTACAACATCTCATAAATGTGATTGTATTACTAAAACTGGAAAATGCAAGTACAATCTCAGAACGTCCAACCTTATGAAAAGGGGCATTTGACCATTATTTATAGAGAGAAAAACTAATAACTAACCCTAACTACCTAGGCAGTTGACTCCATCAAAATAGGAGGATGCCACTTATTAAAAGCATAGAAAAGGATGGAGGAAGTTATGCATGCACCAAATTGGTCAAAGCAGACTTGCTCCAATCAGAATCTAGCACAAAACACTCCCTAGAATTTCTCAACAAACAAATATGACTATTAAAAAGGTAGTTACAATCTTTTATTCAAACTAGGAATTTCCCTCCATTGAGATTTTTCCCTCCTTTGACCTTTTAATGACCACCTTTTTTATTCTCTTGGCAACCGATCACCTGGCAAGATTTTCTCCACTTTGTAAGCTTCGTTGACATCAACATCTACATAATGGTATTAGAACACACAAACAATTTCATATCCAAAATTACCTTAAAGTAACATCCATTCAATCCACATGTAAAATTAACATAGATAATTCACATAGCATGTTAATTTCATTAAAAGTAACATGGATAAACTTATGTGCAAGGCCTATGGTTTTAAGGAAATATAATGGAAAATGTCAAAAACCAAGTTCCAAAGTCTATGATAGCAAAAAAAAAAAGATAATAAACCCTATCAAGATTGATCCATTAATTGGACACATTAGAGGGTAGAAGGTTTAACCTGGTTTAGGGTTTAATGGTTTAGGGTTAAGGGTTAAGGGTTAAGGGTTAAGGGTTGAGGGTAGAGGGTTTAGGGTATAGGTTTTGTTATGCCTTGCATAACCACCCCATTTTGATTTGGAACAAAATGAGTCCCCCCTTCTTTTTGGTTTCTTTGTCTTTGGTTATTTGTTTTGCTTTGCTTTTGGGGGTTTCTTCTGTTTCTTCGTGTTTTATCTTTTGTTCTGTCTGATCTAATTTTGGTTCTTCCTTAGTTGGAATTTGGGTTTTCTCCTGAGTTCGGGATTTTCCACCCAATCCGGATTTTCCCGGATCTCGCTCGAACTTCGGCTGAGCGTTGTTGTTCAGGGATTTTCGGTCTTCACGGAAATCCGCATGGACCAGATTTTCGTGCACTTCTTTCTCCTCCGGATTTTCCCGAAATCTGTTGTTCCCTATTTTTTCCAGGTTTGCGGGAATGTCTTCTCTTTCGTGGAAATCCGTCCTATGCGGATTTCCCTGAAATCTGAAGAAATGTGAAGAAATATGGGGTAGTAAGACTAGTTAATAAATGATGATGCATTTTATGAATAATTGATGCTATTTTGAGATCTCACATGTTGTTCCTTGATTGATAATGATCAGATTAAGTTTCTAATGGGTGTTTTCATGTTTATTCCACTGGAATCCGCCTGACTCAGAATTCTCCAAAATTCCTCCTTGGCTTGGATTTTGCGGGTCGACCTGAAACCCGAACTGTTTGTATGATCATTTTGTTCGAAGATTTAACGATACCCTACTGACATAGGTTTTGTTTCAATGACGATTTTTGATTAATTAACTTATGTCTGTGTGATCTTTACTGTGGTTTTCTTTGTTGAATGTAGGATTAAATCACACACATGATGATATTTGCCAACGAGTGGAAGGCATTCCTCAATCTAGTTGGTCATAAAAATCAGCTAAGAAGAAAGTCGACAAGACCTTGCAGATGTCTTACCGACTACCAGTGCATTCTGCTCAATCTACATCTGTGTTTCCTATCAGCAAGACCCCAGGGATGTCATGGCGGGTGGAATTTACATACAAGAATCTATTGGTAGGACCAAGGTCATCGTCCTGGCGAAAAGGAGTTTTCTATCGGCATGAGTTTTCCCTTCGGGGGGAGGTCTTGGCGAAATCTCAGAGTCTTGCAGACCGCTATCAAAGGGATTCACTATCGGCAAAAATTTTTCTCTTCACCAAGATGTCTCAGCGAATCCGGGAGGTCTCACCGACTAGTGCAAATAAGCATACACTTCGGCGGGGGTTGTTCTCTTCGACATGTGGTCTCGCCGAACGCCTGTGGTCTTGCCGATCGTTGAGGAGGGTTTGTCTTCGGGGAGAGTGGTTCAACTTTGGTATGAAGTCTGGCCGACGTGCTAAAGTATCGACGACACAAAGGAGATATCACCATAGGTCTTGCCGAAGGGTCAGTCTTATGTATGACATGATGGGCTCGATATAAGGTCTCCCTGAAGTGGGATTGTCTCGCCGACATGAAATAAAGGTATCGACTGAAGGGGATTTCATCACCATAAGGTCTCGGCGAAGGAAGAAGGTCACGCCAAAAAGGCCAAGCTCGGGGAGAAAATGAAAGGGTCACCGTAAGGTCTCCTCGACCATGTGAAGTCCCACCGAAAGAAATGGAGCTCGCCAAGAGGGTAATGCCTTCGCCATAAGGTCTTGGTGAAGAAAGAAGGTCACGCCGACAGGATGTCCCTTCAGGGAGAGGAAAGGTATGCACTAAGAGGTCTTGCCGACATTCAGGAGTCATGCCAATAACAAGGAGGGGCTCGGTAAGAGAAGAGAAATTTGGGGTAATGTCTCCCCAATTCTGATAAGTCTTAGTGACACGGAGGAAGAATGCGGGGAGACTCCAAACGAATAGAGGGGCTTTGATGAAAGGTCTTAGCGAAACAAAGGGGTCTTCCCGATGCAAAGTGTGCTTGCCGAGAGAAGGAGGACTTCGCCATGTGGTCTTGCCGAAGGAATGCAGTCTTGTTGATGGGTTTTGCGAGCTCGATATGACTTCTGTAGCTCACCGAAACGTCTTGCTGACTGCCATATGCTATGTCGATAACTGTTAAGATGAAATCGCATCGGGGAGACACGATGAGTGTCTCATCGACATGTGATTCAAGGTGGACCACTTTTGACCACTTGATGAAGCTTGTGTGGCCTATGCCCGACCAATCAGAGGAAGCCAAAGAGTGATTCATTGGTCCCTTTGACCGATTGACTGTTCCTGGGAAAGAAGGCCAATAGAATGCAAACCAGGTGGACTCTTTCTGAGAACTAGTGATGATGGATCAGCTCGGGCGAAATGCAATGATCTACAAGGAGGCCCGATGGTGCTTCCAGGAGACGGTCAACGTGTAGAAAGGTCCAGAACATGAAGAAAGGCTAAAGGAACGAAGAAACTATGAGTCATAGGGACAGCTGTAGTGACTACTGGCAAGAAGGTGGATTAGTATTAATGATGATATTCTGAGCATTCAAGGCAGACTGCAAGGGAGTTCAAAGATGGACATGGAGACAGAAGAGTTAATGTTGTAGCAACAAAAGATCTACAGATCTTTCCAAGAAATCTTTCATCAGCATGGACAACAGGGCTTCACATTGAATGCAACATTGACTCTCTTCAGAAAGATCTGAGAGCTGACCTTCCTGCAACCAAGAAGATATTTTTTAAACCCTAATGCAAGGGGGGACAACACATTCTTTTTGTTGCGTTCTGTATATAAGGCATTCTTGCCTCTTTGTAAAGGTTAGAACTTGAGGGGAACTTTGTAGGGTTAGAAAGTAGTAGATAGAGGACTTGTAGAATAGAACTGGTAGTTAGGAGTTAAATTAAGTAGAAGACTAATGTATCTTTTAGTTTTCTTAGTGTAAATGGAAACAATTTGGAGCCACATATTTTCTGTACACTGGTGATTATGCTAGATTTGTAATTGTTGTTTATCTGTTTTATGAATAGTAGAAGCAACCAGATCTTAATCTACTTCATGTTGTGTTCCAAAATGGTGTTTGTCTTGAATTAATCATTTGATATGTGAAGCTTTCAAGGGATGAGGTTTGATTTTATGTTTTGTTTGAATGGTAATATGCAATCTACTGTCTAAATCGACACTGTGAATGAATGAAACTGTGTGTTAGTCACAAGTGATGTTTGTTTTGTAGTTTTAGTTTGGAATTCCTTGGAAGGTGTTAGGTCTGGTTAATTTGGATGAAGTATCATTCTTTTTCTATTCGAAAGCCTTGATCCATCTTTTGCTGTTTCTTTTAAAACCCTGGTTAGAGTAGGTTTTAAATTAGTGTCTAACCCCAAAATAGTCCAAAAGCTCAACACCAGCAGGCTGCTTGAATATTACTGTTACATTGATCGTTGAGGGACATCAGCACAGTTGAGAACCAACTACAAAGACCTTGGGAGCTAAGGTATTCATGTGATCATCTTTCTCTTTCAGGAGAAACAAAGTAGCAATATTTTTTTTGCATGTTGTTGTGCCAAAAGGGACGTCAACAGGAACTAGCGCTAGAAGGAGGGCCCGAGCAAATTTTGGATCATTGTGAGTTGGATCGGGTCAGGTCTTGGAAAATCCAGCTCTAATGGGTAGCCCTTTGTATATACCAAGATTCGTTCATGAAATCCCTGTTCACCTGTATGATCGGCTTCCATTATTTTTCCCTAACAGTGGGAAAAATGCTTCTGAACATGTCGAAACTTGCAACCGTGTACTTACTTTTCTCCAGGTTTAGCATGAGTATGTTGTCTGTCAATTGTTCATCAAAACACTTTAAGGTTTAGCCAAGCAATGGTATGATATTCTGTCACCAAAATCTATTTATTCATGGACAGAACTGGAAATCTTATTTTTAGATCAGTTTGATCCTCATGCACTACACCCCTAACATGAATTTGCGACTACAAAAAGGATACCATTAGAACCCATTTATCAATTTAATCATAGATTCTTGTTTATGTATCAAAGGGTTCAATCTTTAGGTTTGGTTGTTGATGATTATATGCTGATAGAACATTACTATTGGGGTTTAAACCCCTCATTTGCAACCAAGGTCAGAGGTTGTGGTGAGGCTACATCCTTGCATGATGCATTGAAAACAGCTCTCTTATTGGCACAATTTGGATGTGACACTAGAATTCAGATAGCCAAACTCAGGGTTATAATCCCCTTGTGCTTGCAAACTGCCATCATCTACAGCCTTATGCCACTTCACCCACCATCCCTGCCAAGATGCAATCATTCTCACCAAGCAGCTACGAACTTCCTACGGTTCCAAGCATTGCATTCCCCAACACCCCACATCAGGTCAATCACACACAAGACCATTGGGAGAATTCATCCCTGCAAAATCCAATCACAGAGTTAACTACTCCACTTGTTAATGAAGTTAAAACCATATCATCTCTTTTAAGTCATCTTCCAAAGAATAATCCATTACATTACAATGAAGTTATAAATGAAACATTTGATTCACCAGAATATAATTTTGATGACTTGTTTGGTGAAAAGCATGAAATGGATGTAAATTTAGAGCATAATGGAAATCTCAAGGTAGGATCTAGCTTTGTTGAACATGTTAGTACTAACGATGGCTTTAAGGGAGATGAGGTATTAGCACACGATTGTTGTCATGAGAAGTCAACAATGCCTTCCAACGATTTGGAGAACTCTCCTGATCAAGATGAGAATCAGGGTGATGAGGAATGGACAAAGGAGCATGGTTCATGTTGGCTAGATATCCCACGTGCACAAAATCGAATAAGGGAGAAATTAGAAGAGCTGGGAGGTCTCAAACTATCAGAACTGGTTGGGCCAAGTGGATGTAGGATACATCAAACTAATCAACACTCTCATATGGATTGCCATGTTTTCTTGGGTAGAATGGAGTTATATTTCATACATCAGATCACTATTGAAGGAATACTTATGGAAGACCCTTGGAGTACGTATCTCGTCGATCTGGAAGATGAAACAGTTAGCATACATGAAAATGATAATGACTTCATCCAAAATGATGAGAGTGACTATGTGAAGATGTTCAATTCTTCCCTATCTTTTGACGACCTTGATCCTTGCAGTGAGGTGGATTCAACAATTGGTGAAACTCCTCTACCTAGTGCAGACTTGATGGAAGTGGAGAATGGATTCACCGATGTATTCATAGATTCTGCCATGATGGTGAATGAGGAAGAAACACACCTTGATGGTTTAATGCAAAATGATGACTATGCTGATTTAAGTAGTGGGCGGATTGAAGCAAATAGCAGGCTTCGAGATGGCATTGCCAATGAATCTGGTGGTCAGAAACAAGGACTCAAATGCCCAAATGAAATCTTAAGGGAAGAAATTCAAGTAGATGTGCAGATCAGTCAAGTGTTCCCTAAGGAAGTTCATGATGGAGTACATTTGGATGAAGCAGGGGAATGCCAAGAAAGAAACCAAGAGGTTATCTCAGAAGTTGAATCTCTTCAACATAACGAAGATAATGAGACGAGTATTTTCTTGATTTTGATTCAGATTGCTCAAATGTGTTGTTGGAAGAAGGTCCTTGCTTAGTATCCACTAATCAATTTGTTCTTAACACTGATGAATTTGATGCTAAGTGGCATGTCCTTGCTGATGAGGTGTAGGAATTTAAATTGAGAAAGTGCTTTCCTGACTCTGACTCCATGTGTTTAAAAAAGGTTGAAGGAAATCCTTGTTCACCATGTGCAAGTATTCCTAACATCAATGATGATAAGCTGGAGGCATATTCTCAAACCCTTGACGATGACATGTTTCAAGAGAATGTTCAAAGTGAGACTTCATCTCAAGAAATTCAGAAAATTTTTGACTCTATGTCCGAGATGAATACAGAGATGTTGGTGAGTGAGTATCCTAACTGCAAGACAAACCTTGATTCAGTGGTGTTCCATGAGCTGAGACCTCATAAGGAGGAGATTATACAACACAAGCATGCATTGGTGACTAGAAATCTTTCAAATCAGGTGGTGTCCTTTCATTATCCTCTATGTTTTAATAATTTTCAGTTTGATTATGGTGTTGAGGATAGTAAAACATGTTTGTGGGTAAATCATGACAAAACTAAGAGCCCACAGTTGATAATATTTCAAGATTTATGCCCTCAGAATGAACTTATTGCCTATAAACTTTATATTTCTGAGTATAAAGATAAATTTGCTAGGCTTAGAACTGTGCCTAGTAAGTTAAGATTGCTACGCATAATGAAAAATCAGTCAAGTCAATGTATAAATTTTTACAGTTTTGTGTTTGTAAAGCTTAGCTTTTGAGTTAGTTTAGGATTATGATAGGTTAGTGTTAGTTTTTTGTTTAGTTAGTTTTCCTTTGTTTCATTTTTTTCTTTTTTCCTGCTCTTTTTGTTTTTGTTTGTAAATAATTTGTTTGTCTCTTGTTTGTAAATAATTTGTATTTTTTTGTGAATACTTTCTGTGTTTCTTCTTGTAAATAATTTTCTGCTCTTTGTGTAAATAATTTTCTCTCTTCTTGTAAATAATTTCTTGTTTGTTGGTTTGTCTTTTCCTTTTGGGTTCTCTGTTTTGTTTTGTGCTTTGGGGGTTTATCTATTGCTTTCCATCTTTAAGTAGTGGGTTGTTATCTGAAGCATACTTTGGTCATTAGGAGAGAAGAATGGTTTAGGTATTTTCATATTTTCTGGTTGGGTGATTTTGTCCTAAATTCGTTGTTTCATGCCCATTGTCAATAAGAGATGTGAAACGTCTTGAAAACAAGGTGCAAAGTAACCTTCATTAGCTCCCTCTGAATCTGTCACAAATCACTAAAATCATCTTCTCTTGTAATGGTATATTTGTCCTAGGATGGCAATGTTGTAAGACTTGAGTGAAAAATACGATTTTCCAAGTGTTGTTATGAGGTCCATAGTAGTTTTCAACCCAGATCAGTTGTTAAACATCTGGCATATTGAAAAGGAATTGAATTAAATATCTAAAACTTCAAAAGAAAAAAGAAAAGAATTATCAAAAGAAAAAGAGGATTCAATATGATTGGGTGATTCCAGTATCTCTACTAGGGCTATGGACGCCTAACTGGCAGTTGAGCAATGCCCAGGATATCATTGCACAACAGCTAAAGGAAATCAACTCATGTAGTTCAAATCTTACATGTTGTTGTCCAAAAGATGAGGAAAACTTCATGAGAGAGTGATGTACAATCAAGCACACACATAGATTCAGGGGTAGCCATTGATTGACTTACATTTGAGATCCTAGCTCAGCCTTCCTTGTTATAACTGACCCAACTGGAGTTGTGCTGATCATGAACCATGAGTTCTGGGTAGATGAATTCTTTAGATTCATGAAAATGGTTTAACCATTTTCCTAGCCGAGTCACCATTTGTTATGCCTTGCATAACCACCCCATTTTGATTTGGAACAAAATGGGTCCCCCCTTTTTATTGGTTTCTTTGTCTTTGGTTATTTGTTTTGCTTTGCTTTTGGGGGTTTCTTCTGTTTCTCCATGTTTTATCTTTTGTTCTGTCTAATCTAATTTTGGTTCTGCCTCAGTTGGAATTCGGGTTTTCTCTTGAGTTCGGGATTTTCCACCCAATCCGGATTTTCCCGGATCTTGCTTGAACTCTGGCTGAGCATTGTTGTTCGGGGATTTTTGGTCTTCGTGGAAATCCATGTGGACCGGATTTTTCGCAGATTTCTTTCTCCTCCGAATTTTCCCGAAATCCGTTGTTCCCTGCTTTTTCTGGGTTTGCAGGAATGTCTTCTCTTTCACAAAAATTCGTTCTATGCGGATTTCCCCGGAATATGAAGAAATGTGAAGAAATATGGGGTAGTAAGACTAGTTAATAAATGATGATGCATTTTATGAATAATTGATGCTATTTTGAGATCTCACATGCTGTTCCTTGATTGATAATGATCGGATTAAGTTTCTAATGGGTGTTTTCATGTTTATTCCGTTGGAATCTGCCTGACTCAAAATTCTCTGAAATTCCTCCTTGGATTGGATTCTGTGGGTCGACCTGAAACCTGAACTGTTTGTATGATCATTTTGTTCAAAGATTTAACGGTACCCTACTGACATAGGTTTCATTTCAATGACGATTTTTCATTAATTAACTTTTGTCTGTGTGTTCTTTACTGTGGTTTTCTTTGTTGAATGTAGGATTATATCGCACACATGATGATATTTTCCAACGGGGCTCAGTTGGAAGGCATTCCTCAATCTAGTTGGTCACAAAAATCAGCTAAGAAGAAAGTCGGCAAGACCTTGAAGATGTCTTGCCGACTACTAGTGCATTCTTCTCAATCTGCATCTATGTTGCCTATCGACAAGACCCCAGGGATGTCATGGCGGGTGGAATTTACATGCAGGCATCTATCAGCAAGACCAAGGTCATCATCCTGGTGAAAATGAGTTTTCTATCGGCATGAGTTTTCGCTTCGGGGGGAGGTCTTGGTGAAATCTCAGAGTCTTCTTGACTGTTGTCAAAGGGATTCACTATCAGTGAAATGTTTTCTCTTTGCCAAGATGTCTCAGCGAATCCAAGAGGTCTCACCGACTAGTGCAAACAAGCATACACTTCGGCGGGGGTTGTTCTCTTCGGCATGTGGTCTCGCTGAATGCCTGCGGTCTTGCCGATCGCCAAGGAGGGTTTGTCTTTGGGGAGAGTGGTTCACCTTTGGTATGAAGTCTGGCCAACGTGCTAAAGTCTCGGCGACACAAAGCAGATATTTCCATAGGTCTTACCAAAGGGTTAGTCTTCAGTATGACATGATGGGCTCGATATAAGGTCTCCCTGAAGTGGGATTTTCTTGCCGACATGAAATAAAGGTATCGACTGAAGGGGATTTCATCGCCATAAGGTCTTGGCGAAGGAAGAAGGTCATGCCGAAAAGGCCGAGCTCGGGGAGAAAATGAAAGGGTCACCATAAGGTTTCCCCGACCATGTGAAGTCCCACCGAAAGAAATGGAGCTCGCCAAGAGGGTAATGCCTTCACCATAAGGTCTTGGTGAAGAAAGAAGGTCACGCCAACAGGATGTCCCTCCGGGGAGAGGAAAGGTATGCACCAAGAGGTCTGGCTGACAATCAGGAGTCACGCTGATAACAAGGAGGGGCTCGGTAAGAGAAGAGAAATTCAGGGTAATGTCTCCCCGATTCTAATAAGTATCAGTGACACAGAGGAAGTTCACGGGGAGACTCCAAACGAATAGAGGGGCTTCAATGAAAGGTCTCAGTGAAGCAAAGGGGTCTTCCCGATGCAGAGTGTGCTCACCGAGAGAAGGAGGACTTCGCCATGTGGTCTTGCGAAAGGAATGCAGTCTTGCCGATGGGTTTTGCGAGCTCTATATGACTTCTAAAGCTCGCCGAAATGTCTTGCCGACTGCCATATGCTATGTCGATAACTGTTAAGATGAAATCGCATCGAGGAGGCATGATGAGTGTCTCACCGACATGTGTTTCAAGGTGGACCACTTTTAACCGTCTGATGAAGCTCGCGTGGCCCATGCCTAACTAATCAGAGGAAGCCAAAGAGTGATTCATTGGTCCCTTTGACCGATTGAATGTTCTTGGGAAAGAAGGCCAACATAATGCAAACCAGGTGGACTCTTTCTGAGAACAAGTGATGATGGATCAGCTCAGGCAAAATGCAAAGATCTACAGGGAGGCCCGATGGTGCTTCTAGGAGATTGTCAACGTGTAGAAAGGTCCAGAACATGAAGAAAGGCTGAAGGAATGAAGAAACTATGAGTCATAGGGATAGCTGTAGTGACTACTGGCAAGAAGGTGGATTAGTATTAATGATGATATTATGAGCATTCAAGGTGGACTGCAAGGGAGTTAAAAGATGGACACGAAGACAGCAGAGTAAATGCTACAGTAGCAAAAGATCTACAGATCTTTCCAAGAAATCTTTCATCAGCATGGACAGCAGGGCTTCACATTGAATGCAACATTGACTCTCTTCGGAAAGATCTGAGAGCCGACCTTCCTGCAACCA
>VDFB02000008.1:235463778-235479195 GCA_007258455.2 Sequoia sempervirens | reverse complement strand
AATAGCTAAATAAATAAAAGGAATTTATTTTTGGGGGTTGTAAGGGGCTTGTCTTTATGTCAAGCCCCTAGTTGGCTTTCTAGCCTCCATAAATAGCTTATTTTCCATAATAACAATAAAAATGTTGAACATAATATTAATAAAATAATAGTGCTACAAGAAATGCAATAGAATGAGAATGATAGTGCTAATGAGTGAGAGTGTGATCCCAAAATGCTAAAGGTAGTAACATAGAGGTATTCAACAACAATAAGAATGAGAAAATAAGAAGTTGGAGCAAATTAATGGTGAGTCTAGTAAATTCTCTTGTTAAACTATGTTTTTTTTCCTATTCCATGAAACATTTCCTCAAATATTCTTAAACTTTGTGACAAATGTTTAAAGTATAAAGTACTAAAATTGATAAACGATGGTTTGATAAATATTTCTATGTTTAGATGGTTATTTATGAGATATAATAGCATATTATGATAATTGTGGTAATTGTAGCATATAAGTGTCTTGGGAAACTAATCCCTCATACAACAAGGGTAGCAGACAATGTACCTAGTTAAAGGATTGCTGGATACCCACAACTACAAGAACAACTAGACATAACTAAAGGATAAAGTGCCTACATCAAAGGGAGTAGGACGTTTGTAGTCATCAGAGCTAGAACATGTAGATATAATTTCAGCCATCAATAATAAATTCTATAATAAAGAATGGGAAGGAACTCCACATTAGCAAATAATGATAGACACCCTATGTATTATTTTATTGCACATATTACACCATTTTTCTATGCATGCCAGTAATTTTGATTCTCTATTCAAAATTGGAGAATTACATATTAGGACTCTATTTCATGAAGTTTCCTATTTATTTTTTCAAAATAAAAAATCCCCTTCCTATTTTTTGGGAATGAGTTGGCATCTATAATTTAGGTTGTTAGGAGTCCAACATGTTAAGGGGAATTAGGACTAACTAGTCAAAACTTAGTCTATATATTAAAGAATTTGGAAAACAAACAATTGTGATTTTTCTAGTATTTGTATCATTTTTTATTGACAATCAAAAGAAAATATTTATCAATTGATGCTAATTTGAATGTGAGTGAATGAAGGATAAAAAAGATTGATTAATATTTCTATGAAGTAGAAGAGTACAACAACCCAAGCAAGTGCACGCTTGAGGTATTGCTATGACTCTATTATTAACATTAATGGTTAGTTTTTATTTTGGTATCTTCAAGTGTACATCATTAGTTATGTGTTAGTTATTTGTAATTATTGAAATGAAAGAAAAATGGTGGTAGGTTAAATAAAATGGAGGTTCACCAATTTTACTATAAATAAAAAGGGAAAAATGAGGTATAACGCACCTATTTCCCTCTATTTCATTAGGAAAAGGAGGTCCCTTGAGCTAAGGTTGAATTTTAGACCTTAAGTGAGTCAACTTTGAAGGAGATCTTGTTGTTTTCCTTATGATCTAGGATGGGGCAGATATGCTAAAACAACACTTTTGGGAGAAAGATTAAAAATAGCAAATAAACCCAAAAATGCAAAGTGAAACATGAAATCAAAAGATTAAACCTTAATCTAACTAAACCAACAACTTTCAAATAGATTTGAGATGGTTTAGTATTTTTGCACCCGTCATCAAAATGTTGTTGCTAAGTGTCCTCTGGGACTCATTCACCCAAGGATGAATGGGTCTTTGTAGGGATTTTTGAAATCACTTTTTGGGTCCTCTGGTCCTATGTTTGCACTCATGAATTCTCCAGATTTCATAGTCAAAATTTTAGAAAAAATCCTATAGATGAGTTTTTGTGGCTTGACGACAACTTTGACAACTTTTTTAGTTTTGCACTTTAAGAGATATTCAATCCTTCTTCAACCTAAGATCTACAGAACACACAAGAGGGAAAAATTGTTTTTTTTTTGGTGAATGGGGGTTTGCCTTGGTCAAACTCCATTTTGGTAATTTAACCTTGAATTGAAACAATGAAACATGAAAGGAATGAAACTTTAACAACTTTTCCAATTTTAGACTTTAAGAGATCTTCAATTCTTCTTCAACCTAAGATTTGCAAAACACATAAGAGAGAAAAAATGCTTGTTTTTGGTGAATGGGGGTTTGCCTTGGTCAAACTCCGTTTTGGTAATTAACTTCTTTGAAGAAGTTGGGATTGCAACATTTAGTATGGGGGAATTTAAATCACCTGGCCTAGACGGGTTCCCCCTAGATTTCTTCTAAGACTTCTTGGACATTGTGAGGGATGATGTGTTCCTAGTTGCTAAAGATTTCTTCAAAATTGGGAAGCTACTAAAGTAGCTAAATAACACCTTCATTGCACTTATTCCTAAAACACCTGATCCTATAACTATGGATTATTTCAAGCCCATAAACTCGTGTAACACCATTTATAAGATCTCCAAGCTGCTAGTCAATAGGCTGAAACCACTTTTAGAGAAAATGATTAGTCATTGTTAGAAAGGCTTTATACCAGGTCATCAAATTTTGGATATTTTTTTCGATCCACACATGAAATCTTACATTTGATGGATAGAAGTAATGCCACTAGTATGACCTTTAAACTTGACATTTCTAAATCCTAGATGATAAGTTTTCATGAAAATTTCTCCTTAAAGTTCCAACAAAGTTTGTCTTCAACAAGAAGATTATAAATCTCATCAAAGAATGTAGATCCATGGTCAAATATCATGTCCTTGTTGATGGAGTGCCCCATGGCTTCTTTAGTGCTGAAAAGGGGATTAGACAAGGTGACTTCCTATCCCCATATCTTTTCATAATGGTTGTAAATGTTATGAGCAAGAATATTTTTAAACTTCTTCATGAAGGTGCTATTAAGGGAATCAAGCTTGCTATCTCTCTTAACCCTTCCACAATTTAATAATTTGTGTATGATATAATTGTGTTTAGGAAAGATTTGATGGTTGAACCTCAGAAATGGAAGATATTCCTCAATAACTATGCCACCATCTTTGGCCAATGTATTAAATACAAAAAAATAAATATTTACTTCTTTAATACCAATAAGGTATTATAGGAAAAAGTGATTACTATACTAGGCTATGACAGTGCTCCCCTTCTTGCTATCTATCTGGGACTTCCTTTAATTGTCAAAGAGGTTACCCACTATTTTTGGAATTCTATGTTGGAAAGGATGTAGAAAAAACTTGTTGGATGAAAAGGTACTCTTAAGTAATGCGAGAAAACTATAACTTCGTGTTGCTTCTCTTCAAGGTATACTTGTATATTTCCTTTTATTTAAAATTCCTAGATACATTGTTGAAAAACTTGAGAGAATCCAAAGGAAATTCCTCTGGTTTGGTATAGAGGAAAAGAAAAAGATGGCTTTACTTAATTGGGACACAATATGCCTTCTTAAATCCTATAGAGGTCTTGGAATCAAGAAAATCCAATCTACCAATAAATCTCTATTAGCTAAGATTGGCTAGAACTTGCTACAAAACCAAAAGGATTGGTGTGCTATCATGAAAGAAAAATATTGCATATAAATTGCATCATCACTTCCATATAGGGTTTGTTTCAGTCCTTTAGATCATATTTGCATTCAAAATTATTTTTAAAAGTGTGATTTGTTGTTTAATTGTCATACATTTGCATTTCACTTACATTAAGAAATTTAGGAAAAATAGTCACATTCAAACCACTTCACAAGCAAAAATAGAAACCTTAAACACCAACTTAAACATTTAGTTTTTCAGTTTTTAAACCTCCTATCAAGGACTCAAATGCCCCTGGGTGACCCTATCCTTGTACAGGTGCATCAACAAAAAAATTCACAGTTGTCTATCTTAGTTTGCTCATTTTGTAAGTACTTGCAGATCTCTACTTTGAAATCAATAATTGCATGTTTTTAGGCATATTGCATATTAGTTCATAAAAGTGAAAGAAAGTCACTGCTTGTGTTTCAAAATTGCATCAAAATCATCATTTCTGTGCATTTACATTTTAGAATCAGTCAATTATTACATTTCAAATCTAAAATTTACATTCATAACTTGTTTAAACATCTTCAACATTGTTGCATACTTGCATCTTGCATAAATTAAGCAAATTCTAGGAAATTACATATTGTTACAATTGTTTGCAAGTGGAAGTATAATCCTTAAGCAATATAAAATCCAACGAAACTTTCAATTTTTAGAACCCTTTTTGAAGACTTAGATGCCCCTAGGTGACTCTAGAATCTTGTTATCTAGTTATAGGTCAAAGTTCTTTGATACAACACTCTTAGGAGCCTCTATCTAGAGTTGTTGTTAGATTGTTCTTCACTTGTGGATTAACAGTTTAAACGCCATTGCAAAATTTCATCATAGATATATGTTTTGGAAAAAAATGGATTCCCTTGAAATCTTTGGTTGATGTTTCAAGTTGTGTGTTTGGTGATGATTCAAATCCCGATAATGAAATCCATGATACTTCATCTCCTATTACAAGTCTTTTTGACGTCCTAGGTCAAAACCAAGAGAGCATGTGTGAGTTCATACAAAACTCCTTACATAACCTAGAGAATAATGTAGCCTTTTATCCCTTAATGCCATGGCCTACTACCCCATTCCAACAATATACTACCATGCCACCACTTGAAACATTCAATTTGTTACATCTAGAACTTGAATCACAAGGTATACCTCAAACAACATACATGGAGAAACCTATCAATAATAATCACAAGGAAAGCACATCGACCAACCCTCCATCATATGAGAATAAAATTACAAACACAACCATTAACTTGGAACAAACTTATGGTCAAGGCTTTAAAATCTTAAGAAAACACAGATGCAACATAAAGAATGAGCCTGAAGTCCATTCCCTCTTGGAACAAACTCCATCTGAAGATACTAAAGGATTAGGTTACTAAGATCGTCCACCTTTACATCAAACAGTTGTTCCACCAACCAAGAAATATAAACTTGAGAAGTTACCTTTCCTACATCCTATAACCAAGATTGAAAGAGCCTTAGACACACTTCTCAAACTAGGACATATTACATTGCCACCCATTCGTGAACAAGAAGATAAGAAAGGAGAAAGTACAAATATGTCTTATGTTTATAATATTATTACAACTAGGTATTGACCATTTTCTTAATAATGTATGCCTAAGAATAGGAATATCAAGTCACAAAGACCATACAAGTTTTTCTAAAATAAAGGTTTTAACATACTTCCCTTAAGACAAGGCCATTATATACATATCTAGTTGATATAGTGCAAATTATATATCAAGATGCCTTAACATATTATAAATTCTAAAGTATAATAGCCAACATGTTTTGATACGTCATAGTGACATTCTCATCACCATCTCAAATAAAAATGCAATGAACTAGTATATGTATTATCCCTTACTAAATAAGGTGAATTAAATCATATGCTATGTAAGTTGATATCTTACATAATATATGCCCAATTAACATGAGATATATCAAGAATTTACCATAAGGTCCCAACCTACAACAAATTTTTCATACCTAAACAAATTCCCTAAATAGTTAAACATTCAAGAGCTAGCATGAGACCATGTAGACTAAAAATAGATTGGTAATGAGCCTGGCCGATGTAGCCAAGGAAGGGAAAAAAATATATTAGTTGTTTTTTTAGTACCTAACCATAAATAGGTGTATAAATTTATTAGAGATTTAATATCATGGTAATTAAATAATACAAGTTTATAGACTCTTTGGATTTACCCAATCATTTCCTTATAGATATTGTATTACATATTCAAGACTTTATCTATGGTTCTAAAACCTACATTCATAAAAGTATTCAATTTGAGTATATCATGCCTTCTTACTAAATCTTTGGGCTCATTCTATGATATAGGTAAATTCTTATTCCCTACTAGAAATTTAGATTTCAAGGAGAGAATCCCCTAGCCATAATATATGGCTATGTCTAGGATGTCTAGGACAAGATTCATCACTAGATTAAGGAGTAAAAATAGTGTTATAAACACACTAGAGCAATTAAAATTTGTTGCACACAAGTAAATAGTTTAATCATAAACATGAGTTGAAATATATTCAATTCTTCCCAAATCAATACATGAATTTTCTCCTTGAATCAAGGACTACATGAAGATAAAGATGAATAAATTTTGGAAAATCTATAAGCAATATTACCATAGATTAAACATTTTTCACAAATCCAAGGCCTCTAAAATAAAGCTCATTGATATAACTAAAGTAATTCATTCCTTGAATTAGATTTTTTTCTTATTTTTTCATTCACTAAACAAACCTCCCACACCCACATTCTTAGCTTGCATATAGACAACTTAAATCTTTTCCTTTCCTTCGAAGAATTGTCTTTTAGATAGAAAGAAAATAGAAACTGCCTTACCAAAAGAACCAAGCAATAAATCTTACTAGTGAATTTTAACAGGTGATACAGAACCCCATTGTTGTTCCAACTTCCACAAGGAGCTTCTATTTAAAGAATAAAACATCACATGGTATGGCTTCCACGATCTCCAAGATAATAAAGTGAGCGACCTAATAATTATATTATTAACTATAATAATGATGTTGAAGATATTTTGGACATAAGCACTAAATCTGCCTATCCACTACAACAGTGCCAACCAATATAGTACCTCCAAACGTACTTATTCTATGGAACATAACGTGCATTCCGCTAGACATAGTAGTGCCGATGGAACACACAACACTTGAATTTTCCTCTTTGTGGCTCTTAACTTCAAATAGCCTGAGATCTTGCAACCTAAGTTGAGTAGAGCCATAGGAGAAAGGTCACCAACTATCATTGCTTCTTTCCATACAAGAAATCAGCCCCAAACGAGATCCTAATTTTCCTCTATTCTCTCTACTTCATATGGCATCCAAAACATGTTCCAAAAATCTCATTTCACCATAGGCAAGGAGGATGGTGATGAAGTGATAGTGTCTAGCTTTATAGCTACCAATTGTATTTTCTTGAAAGATTATAAACCTTTTCACCCAATCAATTTTGTGCATATCCAACAATCATGGTATTTAACGAGGACAAGTTTTTGTTTATGGATTTCATCCAACTTTTGCACCTCCTTCGTGCTCCCATAAATATATATATATATATTTGCAACGACTCTCCCTTTAAATCCCTTTTCTCCTATCTTGAACGCCTTATAAATGATGATAGGGCAACACCGTGCTCAATAAATTTGTGCTAAACTTTATCCTTCGCATGGAACCCATGCCCTCCCATTTATTTTTTCTCCCCTGATTTCTTGTGAAGCATATAATTTATGCAATTGGACTCACTTCTCTATTGTGGTCATTATTCTCAATCCCCCTTTGATAGCTTTTAGTTTATTTTATACATTTTATTGTCCACACAATTTCCTACTTAAAATGGTTAAATTCTATTAGGGATGTAACACATAAGCAAGGAACATGACTAATGTGATAAAAGTCTCAAAATATAGTATCATGGAATGTCATGATTGTAAGATATGTTCAATATGGGTTGGTTTAAATGACTTTGGAAATTCTTAAATAGGGTATAGACATCCATCAAAGCATTACAGAAATTCAATTTTGTAAGATGTAATAGTTGCAAGTGTCACTTTGATCACTACAACTATAAGATAAACTCATGCACAAAATTCAATAAATAAAAATTTATGCAAACATTCTTCTCTTGAATGATCTTGAATTGTGATTAGTTTTCTTTGTAACTTATATTGTTTAGATGAGATATGAAGTTCTCTATAGTTTCCTATGGTGTTCACTAAATTGAATCAAGTTTCCAAACATGTAAGATGTAGATTCATTTCAAATAATTTGAAGTGCATGAACATTATCTCATACAATATATTTGACAGAAAATTTTAATGAAATTCTTAAATATATATATAATTATATATATCCAACTTTTCTTTTATGATAAAATAATTACACCAATTAATATTTCCTTTTAAGTAATTATTGTTTTCTTTTCCAAATCTATACAGAGTGATTAAAACCATTAGACAACTTTAACAAATTGTAAAAACAAACTATTCACAACTTTTAACTACTTGTGAAGGGACTGCAGCTGTCTTTCAGCCCTTGTTTTGAGTTTAAAATAGTTAACCTGATATACATGCTGTGATAGAGTCCTTACAAAATTTCGATTCACTAATATTTGCATTATATTGGTTCGATCATATTTACTGAGTTTCATTAAAGTTCCAAAAGTAACATCCAGAAATTTATACCATAACATTAATTTGCTCTTCAAAGTAGAAGATAATTACAGCCTAAGCTAACCATGGTTGGAACTCTCCAAGGAACAAAGAGCACCGTGTCATTCCATGGAAAACAAAGCCACAGGACATTACATAACTTACAGCTGCAAGAAACTATTCTATATAGCTTTCGCTCCTATTATTGCATTATGTCTTACAGAAAATAGTAAATATAGAGCAGTAATGAATGCATATATCATTTGCAGTTACAGGAGTCGCAGGTGCAGTTGGCGCCACACTTGCAGTCATTCTCTCCTGCTACTGTCACACTTCCATCCACATGCCTGCATCAACAATCAGCTTATGTCATTTATGAACAAATAAAATGAAAACACCTCTACTACTCTTTGAATGGATGGCTTACCCCATGTCAGAGGCTGTGTTTCCTAACACAAGTGCCCTTGCAACAGATTTCTCACCATAGCTGAGATCAGGATACATGCTGCATCTGCACCACACAAATTATAATACTATTTAATCCATTCACATATATAAACTGAACAATAAAACAACTTCTTCACGATGATGATGATGATGGTTGTGATGGCAGACTTTTACCCTTGTTGAGACCAACTAGGCCTAAAACTAGAGGGCAACAAAATTATATATATAACCCTCCATGGTAGATAAAAATTAGTTGCAATATAGAAAGACTATAGCCCAACAGGTTTGAGTCTAGTGGTTGGGAATGACAAGTCCTACACCACAGATTTAGGTGCAATTTTCAAAGGTGGGGTCCAAAATTCATGATCAAAGTCCACCCATGTTTTGTCCATATTCAAGTCCTTGCTGAGCAGACTCTGCTTGTGGGCTTGGACTGTCCCAGCAGCAGAGAAAAATTAATGCATAAAACTAAGACGGAGGGTCCATTGAAGCCCTCAACTAATGAAAAGGAAAATATAAAGAACTTACCCCTTACATCCACTGCCACAATTGCAGCCTGCCCCGCATCCACAGTTTCCTCCACAGCAAGACATGTTTACTGATGTTACTAAAAACAAAAGCTCCAAAAAGCTATCTTCAAGAGAAAGAAGAATAACTCAGATCAAATGCAATGATGAATTATGCACAAGATTATATGAATTTATAGAGGAGAAGCTATAATGCACAGGCTAGTATTTCGTCATCAATGACCTCAACAATTAGAGGCCCCATCGATCATGGCCATTGAGAAGCATCTTGTAAACTTGTCAGCTTCATTATGACAAGGCCTTTTACCTGATTCAAATTTGAAATTTTTTGTAGCCGTTCAGATATTCAAAGACGTGATAGGGAAATGTCACTATGAAATGGATGGCGGAGATAGAGCTGGTAAAGAAAAGCGAGGGAACCGAGGTTTGGACTGTGATGTTCTTTTGATTAATAATTGAAGTCTAAGAAAAGTGCCAAATTAGTGGATATTATTTAAGAGACGAAAGCTATACGCTTTGTTAAAAGCTCCATGAGAAGCTTTTTATAACCTGGTCTTTTGGTTCCTTCTTTGAGACGGTGAGATTTGCGTGGCCTCCATAATGGTCTTTTGGTTTTTCTTTTAAAACTTCATGATAAGATTATGTGTTGAAGTATAAATTAACAATAAATTATGTGGAAAAATCTTTTCAAAGAAAGAAGGCGAATATACATAGTTAATTTTTAAAGAATATGGAATATAATAGTGATATATTTGTTTTATACATTATAACAGTAATTATTTATTTATAAAATATGATATTAGTATCTCATAGTTTTAGTAAATAGACAATAAAAGAGGTCAAAATCATAAATGCTTTCACCAAAATAATAAATACAAAAATCATGGTATCATGCAAAAACCTCATGTCCACCTTGAAGAGAATATTTGAGAATAATAGATACAATCAACTTCACATGGACATCCCATGGACTAAATTAATGAATCCTCAAAAGAGAACATAACTACAAATATATCTTTGACATATAAGTTATCTAAGTGCTTACATCCTCAAGTGTAGTGCTCCATTTTAGATTTATATCAACTCATGTGGTTATTACATCGAGGCTAGTCAAATACAATCCACCACCTATTCCAAAAGTTGTTCTTTATCTACTCATGGTTGCACCAATAGATTGAGAATCATTTGCAAATTGTTTTTAAAGGTGCATTAGTTTTTGGGCCAATGAATAATGCACATAATTTATCTTTGGTATATTTCTACCCTTGATCATATCATAAGATAATTTTGTAGCATAAAATTCAATATTTCCATAAGTTTCCTAGGTGTTTACTTGCTTAACATGATGAAATCAATGTTACATATAAAAAATTCTAATGACGTTGTAAGAGCTCAATAGTGGATGTTTGTGACATTAGGTATTTTAAACATTTCTATCAATATTTTAAGCTTAGTTTTACTATTTTAAGTTTTCTCTAAAATATTTTCATGTTTTAAGATGATGCATGGGAATTACAAGGAGAGTTTGAGGGGTTTTTTATTCATTGCATTCTTCTCACCCATTCAATTCTTACATTTGATCAAGTTGAAATGAAGAAAAATGTAAGTGTAGTGTTTATCAATATGTGATGATTAAAAAGGTGTGTGATGCACTTACACTTTCCTAATTTCATTAGAAAAAGAGATCTCCCAAGGGTAGGATTGAATTTCAACCTTGAGGTGAGTCAACCCTATGAGGGGATCTCTTGTTTTCTTATGACAAAAAATGACTGAAATGACTGAAATGCACTTTTGGGAGATGATTTAAAATTCTTCAACAAAGTGAATTGCATGACCTAACACTTGAAATGCATAGATCTAGGATAATAGAAATGGGAAAGATAGTTTGTAGATAGATTTGGGGGTTACATGGTGATATCTACTAACCCAGAAAAGCTTGTTCTAAGAACTGTAGAAGGAAACTTAAGCCATTGGGCGAATGAGTCCTTGCAGGGCTTTTCTACACAACTTTTGGGGTCCTCTGGAGATGGATCTGAGATGCTAATTTCCACTGGTTTCACTGTCGGACAACCAAAAATAAATTATGAATATGAATTTTCGTGGCTTGACAACAATGTTGACAACTTTGACAACTTTGCAAAATTGCTCCTTTAATCAACTTTCAATCCTTCTTCACCTATAAATTTGCACATGCACAAAGAGAAGAAAAAAAGTTTGTTCTTAGGTGAATAGGGGTTTACCTTGGTCAAACCCTGGTTCGGTAATTAAACCTTAATGATGAAATAATGAAAAATGAAAGGAATTTGATGAATGAACAATTTTATGTCACAACTCACAAAACCCTTAATGAATTTCCATAGAGGACTGAAGTATAACACATCTCTCTAAGGATTGGATCTTGCTTAAATTGGCTTGAATGATTTCTTGATTTGACACTTGATTTGATGCTTGAATGCTTGAAACCTACATCACAATGTTAGCTCCAAAACATGACATGAAGATGTATAAACCTTGACATGATGATATGATCTTGATTGCTACTATAGATGACTAATAAATCTTCTCTTCAATGCTTTTAACAATAATATTTGCTCTTGTTAAAGTTGCCTTAATGAGCTAGATGTTTCCTTAGATTTGAATTGATAAAATAACTATGTATTTATAGGTGTTTATCTAATTTCCCAAAAATTAGATTCCATAAGCCGACATTTTAAAACTTGAATTTGAATTATTAAAATGCTTCCAAAAACATATTAAAAATTGGTTCTTTGCACTTAAGGAGGACCCATTCGCCAGGACCCATTCACCCTTGGGCGAATGGGTCCTAGACCCTAAGTCCAAGACACACATAATCAAAGATGTTTTAGTTAATGATGGAAATTGTTTAATATAGGTTACCCTTTCAGAAAATAGGAATAATAAAGCTTTTGAATCCATAATTTGGTCAATTAGAAGCTTAATTAAGTCCAATTAATTAAGCGACTTAAACATAGTGTGAAAATGTAGAGTACATTTTTCTACACTACATTTAGCCTCCACTTAGTGAGAGTATGAAACCATGCTTGAACTCACACTAACGTAGACAAATATACGTCAAGAGGGGTCCAAGTGCACAAATGTTGATGGAATAGGATCACAAGGATCAAGGGGATTGTGCAAGCCCCCAAGATCTAAGATCCCATGGAAAATCAACATAAGCACAAAGGGACGCATATGAATGTATGATATGAAGTAGTGAGACAAGATACACAAATGTATACAATCTCAAAATTCATATAAAGATGAAGAAGAAAAATGGATGAAGCTTCTACTATTTTTCCAAACGATATGGATCAAGCCTAGGTTGTTTGTCCAAAGATACACTCACATGGAACCATGGGCAAAAAAGTTGTGTTATGCTTGGTGGCCATGAAAAATACGCTCACAAGGGCTAGTGCATTTCGATATACACTAGGTAAGCCTAAAGAAGTGAGAAAAACACACTAGGTCTACAAGGTGTGAACCCACAAAATAAGTGGTGATGGGCAAGCCATGCCAGGTCTATAGGCTCCCATATGTCAACCATATCAAAAGTTATACTCCCTAATAACTTTGATAAGGTGCCACACTAAATGCCCATGCTTCACAAGGGTAGAAAGTTGCATTAAGTTAGACACTCATGGAATGTGGAGAGGTTTAAAGGAAATAAAGTTGAAAAGATAATCAAAGGGGTTTTTGCTTAATACATGAGAGGCCTCACCTTACGAAACATTACGCTCGATGTCACCAAGAGAGGACTAGCTAAGGGATAAAAAATATTCACATATTAGAGAATATTGACCATAGAATTACCACCAAGAGGAATGCTATATGCCAAGAAAGGTCATGCTCTTGTAGAAGGGTAAGTGCAAAAAGATAGGGGGCCAAAAAGGGGGCTTAAGTTGCCACTTTTTTTCTAAAATCAAGAAATATTGACCTTGGACGTGAAATTGAGGATAGTTACACTCAAAATTTTGAGATGTAACAAAAACAAGGATCGTAGTGCTCCGAGTCTACTTTCTAAACTACCAATTTATTTTGAAAATGGTTGAGATTAAGGGGTTCAAAAGAGGGACCCACAAAAATTGGTGTTGTTTTTGTCAGAAAAATATAACATAGCAACTTTTGTGGGAATGTAGTACGGTGAACTTCCTTTTAGTATTTTTAAAATCACTTCGGTGAGAAATTAGCTAACAATATGTAGTTGATGCATGATTTTTATGATAATTTTTTAATGAATATTTGATTTTTTTACTAATTTTCAAAGTGGACACTTCTTGAAAAATAGAATTTTGGTCATGCTACCCCTAAATATTTTGGAAACTAATTGATTTTTTAAAATAAAATAAAATTGTAGAATGGAGTCTAGTTTCTAAAAATGTAATTTATTTGAAATTTTGATGAACAGTTAATTTATAACGAAAAAAAAACCAAACACTAATTTTTGCCAAAAATGAGACACACAAACAAAAGAAATTATAGATCAAAGGCTTAACATTGTCAAAAAGTGAAAAAAATTACATCATTGGATAGCTAAGAGAGAGCCTAACATTACCCAAGTGTTTGATTTGTTCGACATTGAAACACTTGCAATCCTGATGGTGAGCACGAATCCGATTATGTGAAATATTGTAGAATTTGCAAAAAAATGTCTCTGGTCATTGGGAAGGCCCTCCAAACCTTTGGGTTGGTATTCCAAGGAAAATACCAAGCCTAAGGCTTGGGGATTCCCAAAGCAAGATATAACACCAACATGTTATAATGCGCTCACGTTATATCCTAGTTTTGACATGGTTTTTTGCATTTGTGTGGGACATGTCTAGCAAGACGTAACGTGAGCGCATTATAACGCGCTCGCGTTATGCCTTGCTTTATGTTAAATGCCACTCTATTGAATGTATGTTTATATATTTGTATGTTTGTATGTACATGTATGCTTGTATTTCATGTATGTATGCATGTATGTATGCATGCATGCTTGTATGTATGTATGCCTATATGTATGTACATATGTACATGTATGCTTGTATGTATGTATGATTGTATGTACATATGTATTATGCTTGTATGTATGTATGTATGTATTTATGTATGTCTTTAGAGGGAGGGAGAAGTTTAAGAGAGAGAGAGAGTTGTCTAGGAGGGTGGGAGGGAGAGAGGGAGGGAGATACATGAGAGAGAGAGAGAGGTAGTGAGAGAGAGTCTTGAGAGAGGGAGAGGGGGTGGAAGGGAGACACTAAGAGAGAGGGAGTGGGAGAGAAGGAGTTGGAGTGAGATGGTCTTAGCTAGGTAGGGTGGGAGGGATAGAGGGAGAGAGAGGGGGGTGGGAGAGAGGGAATTGAGAAAGAGAGAGGGAGGGAGAGAGAGAGAGAGGGAGAGGGAGAGAAAGAGAGTTATGTAGGTAGGGTGCCAAAGGGAGAGACTTGAGAGTGTTAAGGAGGTTGAGAGGGAGAGACTTGAGAGATAGGTAGTGAGAGAGAGTGCAAGAGAGAGGGAGTGGGAGAGAGAGGGAGTGAGAGAGAGGGAGTGTAAGAGTGAGAGATCTAAGAGAGGGAGAGGGTGTGGGAGGGAGTGACCTGAGAGAGAGGGAGAGAGAGAGGGAGCTGGAGTGAGAGGGACTTCTCTAGATAGGGTCGGAGGGATAGATAGAGAGAGGGGGAAGACAAAGAGTTACCTAGGTAGGGTGCCAGAGGGAGAAACCTAAGAGAGAGAGCGGGTGGGAGGGAGAGACTTGAGAGATAGGGAGGGAGAGGGAATGGGAGAGAGAGGTAATGATTGAGAGGCAGTAGGGTTAGATAGAGAGAGATAGATAGAGGGAGTGAGAGAGAGAGAGAGGTAGGGATTGATTGAGTGAGAGGTACATAGAAAGAGGGAAAGGGTAGATAGAGATAATTAGAGAGGGTAGGAGAGAGGGAGGGAGAGAGAGGTAAGATGTATAGATAAAGAGAAATGGATAGGGGTTGAGGAATTAGGGTTGAGGAATTAGGGTGGAGGACCTATAGGGTTGATGGTTTAGGGTATTGGGTTGAGGGTATATGGTTGAGGGATTAGGGTTGATGGTAGAGGTTATTGGGTTGAGGGTAGAGGGTAGAAGGTTTAAGGGTTTAAGGTTAAAGAGTTTAGGGTTGAGGGTTAAAGGTTGAGGGTTAAGGGTTTAGGGTATAGGTTTGAGGGTATATGGTTGAAGGATTAGGTTGAGGCTCCAATGTATAGGGT
>VDFB02000008.1:235415538-235457121 GCA_007258455.2 Sequoia sempervirens | reverse complement strand
GTCTTAACTAGTGTTGTATCATCTTGTTGTTGTCCTGAGCTTCATCTACCTCTTCTAGCTCCTTTCCACTCCTAGTCCTGCATATGGGAAAATCAATGGTGTTAGAGTATACTCTAAGCAATGACTGATTACAAACATTGCATACACATTCACCCTATGCATGCATAAACCGATCATAATGTGTATTAAATAAGCTATAATTTCATTTTAGGAGTACCAGAAAACCATCAAAATCATCAAAACTACCTTTGTCATATGCTTCTATCTTTCTGACTTGTTTGCTTCATGTGCAGATCTAGGAAAAATAACGTTGCTATCTTGACTTATTTAATATGCACATGTGGGGTAAAATGTGGCTCCCACAAAGGTTGAGCCCAACATGCTTCATTTGGAAAGGAATGACCACATTTCATATCATCTTTGTGGATAAGTTTCTTTTATTATGGTGATATTGATTTAAGATATATACCTTATTAGTAAGAGTTTTCTCCTATCAATATGGTCAATCCTAATCAATAGGAATATAATACAACTGATCTGCAAATATCAATGAAAGAGGAATACATGGAATAGTCTTGCAGCCTAAATGCCATGTGTCTGAAGTCACTAAAATTTGATATCTTAAGAGCTTATATAGAGAAAAATACATTGACATCAATACATGAGGATAATGAAAGTCCATGTGTCTATCCATACAAAGGTTTATCCATGTATATCCGAATACTATGTTATCAAATTTAATGAAGATGGAGGAATTTGATTGTTTCAGAGTCATTCACATTACAGAAAGGTTTTACTTGGAAAGTAGAGTATTCATTAGAGTACATTATAATGGTCCAAGAAAGTCTTAAGGACAACACATAATGGAGGAGTGGCACAGTTGGAATGAATGATAGTATAAGGGTACTTTTTGGTAGCTATAAAGACATGTATAAAGTTTTGACTAAGGATTCATGAGTTTGTTTGCTATTATTAGAAAATAAAGGGGCTTGAAGGATCATGTATGAGTGCATATCCAATCAAGGAACAATTGTTTGTATATGAAAATCATAGGTAAAGGCCATAGTAGGTAGTTAAAGCTACAAAATTTTGGAAGAAATTGAAAGCTACAATCAATCACAAGACATAGATGAAGAGGACATACTTCACAAAATGATAAACAAGGTCAAAATGTATATGATCAAAAGATAGTGGCTATGCCTTAGTCAAAATAAAGAATAAGGGAATTTCTACTAATAGTGAAGGCTCTTTAGAAGGCACCTTGTAGACCTTAAACCTATTCTAAATGCTTCTTCATGATCATCAAAGAGGCAACATTATGACATGTTCTCTAAGACAACTTCTTCAATGATCACATGATGGAAGCTTATGCATATAACCGTTTATAAGGTTTCCAAGTCATATTGAGGGTCTGTATATGACATGTGACAATTAAATAAAGCATCAAGTGATCAAGGACATCCAACACAAAAGGGAGGAATAGTCACCTATTTTTAGACTGTCATTACGAATCTTGTCACCAAAAGCTACAGGAGTTTGGGAAAGTGTTTTCCATGAATGAAAAAAAGTTGCACAATGGTGAGGACAATCATGTGACCTATGATGAGGACAATGCCAAGAGACAACATTTACAAATGTTTAGTGACAATGAAAATTAAATACCTTGAAGGGAAGATCTATGTTAAGGATGATCTTCGCAATGGAAAAAGAATAAACACGGACCTCATTCACCAAATAAGAATATATCATGTAATGGACAGTTTTCTATGAAGTTGCAGTGGAGTAACTCCTATTATAAGGGTGACCATTCCTAGTGAGGATACTCAGCCATGGGGAAAATATATTACAATGTTCTCGATGCATATGATATATATAGTGACATAGATCAACAAGAAAGGATGGTTGGAAAGCATTATACAGGTGAAAATATGTATTGAAACATGACAACCCTTGATCAATGGTAGACCATGTCTATGAAAGCTCATTGTCTCAATAAAGGCAACTAGGGTCAGTTAAATGCAAACCCAGGTGAGGATGCAAGGAAATACAACCATTGGAAAATAGAAAAGCATGAGGGGCTATGCCATGAATGAATAAAAGCTATTGTCATATGTAGAAGTTTCAAGAATCTATCAAAATGCACTTCCAAAAAATATAGAAAACTTAAGATAAGCTTTTATCCACATAGTTAAAGCTACAAAAGCATGGAATACACTCTTTTTCTACGCGATAGGAAAGGTTGTTTCCAAAGGTTGCAGAGAATGTGTTTAATTTTACATATTCCCGTATTGTGTAATGGTTATGTTTCATTTTCAAAAAACACATTTTATTCATAGGGCCGCATTCTTTTGGAACAAAATCTCATTTACTATAATCTTGCACAATCTTGTCACAAAGGCATGATTCAAGACCAACCAAATATGCAGAGTGAGAAATTAATGGTGGCGCGGGTATGATAACCCAAAATCCCTTCATAAATTCCTGAAATATATAATCACGGCTTGAATAGATTTGCATCAACAGAAAGATAAATGAAAGAAGCAGAAAAAGGGGCTTGAGCCATGAAAATGCAGAAGATATGGCCACGGCCATTAAGATGTCTCAAATTCAGAAAGTAGAAAAGAAAATCTTTTGTAGAAGCTATAACTTTGAGAAAAGGAAACCACCCTCATGTCCATAGAATACAGAAATACAAACATAGTTTTTCCTTTTGTTTTTCCTTTAATGGAGCTTGAGAATATTTTCATTATAGGCAAGGTAATGAATACAAAAATATTACCTCTGGTCAATGCTTGAGCTTGATTTGTTTTCAGAAACCTTGAACTCCAACTCTCAGCCTGTGGCATTTCAAAGTTTCCTGAAAGCTTAACCAAAGCCATGGTGGCACCCTTAAGAAGTTTCTCCAGAAGCTTCAGATAACAAATGAAATGAATATTTCATTTTTCTTTGTTTAGGGTTTCTAAACCCTAGTCTATGTGGCCGATAAAGTTAGGCATTTTTTCTTCTTTTATCAAACATGCATTGCATTAATCCCGTGGACTAAGATTTCTCAGAGTCTTATATCTTATTTCCCCTCTTAGTTTCTTTGTAATATATTGTCATGCATATGCCTTAGGATTTTATGATCATTTTTATTTCAAAAGAAATCAAATATTTATAGATTTTTATTTGTATTAAATGTAAAACATTTAACCTTAGTGGTGTCATAAACCACTTAAGGCATAAATGTTATTTTAAAATGAAAATTAAAGTGATAGGAATTTTTCAACGTATGTCAATAAAGGTGGAGGATATGCTTTCATTTATACATGGAGAGAATAGAGGGAAGTTGATTTTAGTTGGCCAACATAAGGAAGGCATTTAGGAGCCTTTATTTTTCTTTTTGAAGCAATTTGGAGCTTTTTAGGGGTAGTTTGAAATGTCATCATGTTTGACATGGTAAAACTTGACCATTTGAACTTTCTAGAGCTTTTGTGATGAAGATTTGTATGCTATATTTTAGGCTTTTGAGGGGCATCTGACCCAAGGAAGCTTCTAGCTCCTTGTTTAGTGCAACTGTTTGGAGTTGAAACATATAATCACTTTTGTAACTCTTTTGAGAGTCAGTTATTACTTGTTTCCTTTTTTGTTTTGTGTCTTTTGCAGTCCTTAAGGAAAAAGGAAATGTTTTGTAACTCATTTTTGGACATGAAATAATAGAGAAAACCTTGGTTATCAATGATTTTTGGAGGTTTTTTCTTCTTTTTCCTTGCTTCATTGTGTGCATTCAGATGATTTGATTAGACTATTGTGAAATATTGTTATTCCCTCATAGTTTTGTCTCATGTTCAATACCTTTATTCAAGAGTTATTTTATGCAGGTCATAATCTGTGTCAAATTTTGTGAATGGCTTATAAATGTGAAGTCTCCTTCCTTGTAGAAGTCTAAACATCAGAACCTTATTATGAAATACTTATGCTAAGACGTAGAAGAATGAGTTGTGCAATTTTATTTTCAATCATTTTAAACAAGTGTTTACAATATGAGATTTATGTTCAAGTTCAGTTTGGTGTATCACCTTAGGAGTTAGTTTTTCACTTCACACATATCCTTCTCCCTTTTCCTCATCAATCAATAGTTTAGGTGATACCAATAGGAAGTCGGCCTTCTCCGTAGGTTGACCTCTACTTATCAAAGGCCCACACTTTGAGAAGTCTTCCCATGTTTTCTCTAGAAAGCTAAGTCATGTAGCTTATCCTATTAAATCTTGCAACTTAGTTAGGGTGCAATTTTAGTAGATAACAACAGGAATAGGAAGATTAATAATCACTTCAATCTTGGTGGGGTCTACTTGAATTCCTCTTTGAGAGATGTAGTGGCCAAGGACTACTCCTTCCTGCATCATCATGAAGAAATTTTCACTATTCAAGGATAGATTATGGTCTTCACATCTCTATAAATCCTTCCTTAGATTCTCTAATGCTTCTACAAATTCGACACCATAGGTAGTAAAATTATCCATATAGATCTACATACAATCATGTGATATTTCTGAAAATATACTAATGACTGCCCTTTGAAAAGTTGTAGGTGCACTACACAAACCAAATGGAAGTATTGAGTAGGAATAAGTCCCCCATGGACATGTAAAGGTGGTCTTCTCTTGATCCTCAAGTGCAATCTGTATTTGATTATAGCCGTTGAATCCATCTAGAAAAGAAAAATATTGCTTTCTTACAAGGGAATCAAGTACTTGGTCTATGAAAGGAAGGGGAAAATGATTCTTTTTAGTGGCAGAGTTGAGTTCCTTGTAGTCAAAACAAACTCTCCATTTCCCCCCCTTTTCAGGCACAATTACCAATGCAGACACCCACTGGCTGTCTGAGATGGGGTAGATAAATCCTGCATCTATTAATTTTTGTAGTTCCCCTTTGACAATCTCCCTCAATGTAGGGTTGATTCTCCTTTGTGGCTGCCTTACTGGTGTGTAGTAATCTCTTATATATATCCTATGATTATAGAGCTTGAGGTCCAATCTTGTCATGTTATGGTAGTCCCATGCAAATGCATGCTAGTGGGTCTTTAATAGGTTTGTCACGGACAGTTGTTGCTCTTGACTCAACTTGTTGTTAATATTCGGATGTTTCCCTTCTGAAACTTGCAGTTGTGTGGTTAATTTAATCATAGATGTTTCACTAATGCTTGGAATTTTTAGTTCATGTGGCAGCAATGTATGAAGCATATCAGTTACTACAGGAAGAGTAGGAAAAAGTGTCTTCACTGGACCTGCAGAACTAGATTCCTAAGTGGATGGTTCTTCATGTATCTCACAATGGTTCTGAATTATGTGGGATAACACTTCATCTTCTTCCTGAAGTTGTATGAATGGAATTCTACCTATCATCATGAGTTGTGCCACTAAATTGACTTCCCCAACCTCTTCTCCAACATATAGCCATATGGGGTTATCCATATCATGGAATGGTTGAGCAAGAGGATAGAGAACAATATTTTTAGTGCTTATCCCATCAGAAATAGTCATGTACCTTGATCGAAATTCAATGTAAGCATCTGTTGTAGCTAGCCATGGCCTTCCTAGAATAATGGGATACCCGCCTAGTGTAGCTTTAGGAGAAAGAATCATGAAATCTGTTGGGTACTCCCAAGAGTCTAGAGTTACCACAAGGTCTTCTACTATACCATCTAGTTTGATAGTGGAACTATCAGTAAGCTATAGGATAGTAGGAATATGTCTCATGTTTGCAACATTCAGTTGTTGTAGGATATCCTTAGTCATTGCATTTATTGTTGCCCCTAAGTCAATTAGAGAATTCTTTATTTGGATCCCATTTATAACAACTCCTACCACAGGATTACCTAGGTTAGTGTATTTGGGAACAATAACTTTCCCAAGCATGATATCTGCTAGTTGTCCCACCACATGAATAGTAGTGGGGTCTTTCTTTTTCCTGCCTGGATTTTTGAGGCATGCTTCCTTGATTGCTTTTCCATATATAGGGACATATTTTATGGCCTGAAACAAAGGTATCTTGACACATATATGTTTCAAATGATCTAAAATTTCAAAGGTTGTTTCCTCCTTCTCTTCCTTTTGTTTAACAACTTCTAACCTTTGAGGAAATGGTGGATTTTGATCAGTCTGTTGAACTGGTTCAAGATTTTTAGGCACACTTGGCTAAATGGGAACATTTTGATGCTCCTCTTCTTCCATAGGAAACTCATTGATGATAGGAGTGGAAGGAGCTGGAAAAGTGGTTCCTGAACACAGATGGATGTCACTCACACTCACAACATATGCAGGGAATTGATTAGGATCTACATAGTAGACTGGCTGTTGCTATGGTTTATTACTTAGGTTAGGTGTGGGCTAAGATGGTAACTGAGTAGGTCTAGGTGTGCTAGAACTTGAGCTAGTAGGAGGGGGCATTATAGTAGGTTGTTGAAGCTATGAAGGTGGTTGCATGTAGCTAGTTGTCTAGTTTGTTCATTGTTGTCCTCCCCTCCATTGGGATGTCTACTACTAGTTTCCTAGAGGTGGCTACCAATTCCCCTAGAATTGTTGCCAATTCCCCTTAGATTGTTGCCACTGGGGTGGAGAGTTTTGGTGATTGGTCTAGGTATTTGGAGGGTTGTTCCAAGGCTGAGGTAGATATCCTCCATAGTTGGATGGGTATGGTGGTTTCCTTTGATTACCAGATGCATAAGAATTGAAATAATTCCCAACAAAAGATAATGGATCTGGTGGCATACCTTGTCTTGGATCCCATGGTCTCCTTTGTGCAATGTAGTATACTTTATCATCATCACCCTGGATTGGATTAAACTTAGGTGGGATCTACTTGTTGTCAATGTTAGCTACCATTTTGCATCTGCAGACCTTCTTCTTTTGTCTGCAATGAGGGAAATATTCTACCAATATTGCCTTTGCCTCCTCATGTTCCTTCTTTTCTTGAAGTGTATCTAGCTGAGTAGCCAGATTGTTTATGATGTCTTCTTTGAAATATGCCAAGAAGTGAGTAATCTCCATCCTTGAAACTCCATTGGTGGATGATTTACCCATAGAGGATTGGTAACCTCTTCCTTTCTTTGAAGCTACCCTGGAATAGTTCTGACATATCTTCTTAATATCATCCCAAGGAACTTGGGTGGTATCTCCTACTCCCATAAGGTCCAAAGCATCAATGCAACTTTCATTGATCCCTCTAAGGAAGAGCATCTTTTGAGACTCTTCATTGAGTGTATGATGTGGAGATTTCTACAGGAAAAATAGAAACCTTGAAATGTAATCCACCAAACTCTCATCTTCCTTTTGTTAAATCCTAAAGATTTCATCTCCTCTCATATCACTTCCCCTACAATATTCTTTGTATTTCTCAAGAAAATTTGTTTTCATATCATCCCAAGTCTCTATAGTATTCCTACCTAAGCTCATAAACCATCTTAATGCAACTTCTTTCAAGGTGGTAGGAAAAAAATTAAGCCTATGAGCATCAGTGGTATAGTCACAACTTCTGCAAAAGATGTCAAACTCAAACAAAAAAGTGTCAGGATCTTCTGTGACAAGCCCATAGAACTTAGGAAGGACTAAAGCATGGATATTTTTTAGGTTATCAACTTCATTTTGATGAGTGATGGGAAATAGAAAATATGGTTGGTTGAGTCTATTTCTATTTGCATCAGCCATGCCTACTTGGTGGAGTTCCAAAGCAAGTGGATTCTCAATCAGATTTTGGTCTTTAGAGGAAGTGTCAAAACTAGTCAAATTGGGAAATGCATTAGCAAAAGGGTGTGCCTCTTCTTCTTCATCGTCTCTTGACATATTTTGAAGCTCTTCTAGCTGAAATGGGTCATTAGGAAGGAATCTCCCATAAGCATCTCTTCTCCTTCCTCTATACATGCAGTATCAACTCAGTATTAGCCAACTCACACAAAGAATTGGTGAAAGAATAACAACTCATTACTTTCCTAGATGAAGGGTATGCTAAGAACAAAATTCATAGATACTATGGAAATAAAGAAACTATCAATGACTCCAAAGAACTTCTTAGATTGACACCATCCTTGACAACGATGCCAAAAATGTTGTCCTCCTCTAATGGTTTAATAACTAATCCCTTAGAATTGTGACTTATAGATTGAGCATCTACACTAAGTAGCTATCTCACTCATCATGAAGGTTCATTTCATTGTCAACCCAGGGATGTAAACTTGAAATGGTTCAGCACTGTATGTGCACTAGGACTCCATTGTAATCATCTATAAACTAGGAAAGAAACAATACTGGAAATGAAAAGTTGGAAAGAAATCAACTAAAACACTGAGCATAAATCAACATCTACACTAAGCATTAACAACTGGACTGGAAATGAAACATAGAAATGAAAATCTTAGCAAACAGACATGAAACTACTATGTCTTCCTTGGCTGCAAGAACAGTCATAGAACAAAATTTTAGTGGTTGCAGGAATAGACAGTTGCTGAAATTGAAACTAATTGTTAAACAAAAATAACTTTTAAAATAAATGGGTGGAATTCTCACCAAGTGGGCCCCCTTGAGTGAGTTTCCCTTAAGCTAACTCAAATGCAACAACTTAGAATATCATATTATTTCTTGAAAACATGATTACAACATCTCAAAAATGTGATTGTATTACGAAAACTGGAAAATGCAAGTACAATCTCAAAACATCCAACCTTATGAAAAGGGGCATCTGACCATTATTTATAGAGAGGAAAACTTATAACTAACCCTAACTACCTAGGCAGTCAACTCCATCAAAATAGGAGGATGCCACTTATTGAAAGCATAGAAAAAGATGGAGGAAGTTATGCATGCACCAAATTGGTCAAAGCAAACTTGCTCCAACAAAATTCTAGCACAACACACTCCCTAGAATTGCTCAACAAACAAATGTGACTATTAAAAAGGTAGTTACAATCTTTTATTCTAACTAGGAAGTTCCCTCCATTGAGAGTTTTCCCTCCTTTGACCTTTTAATGACCACCTTTTTTATTCTCTTTCCAACTGACCACCTGGCAGGATTTTCTCCACTTTGTAAGCTTCATTGACATCAAAATCTACATAATGATATTAGCACACAAACAATTGCATATACAAAATTACCTTAAAGTAACATCCATTCAATCCACATGTAAAATTAACATAGATAATTCACATAACATGTTAATTTCATTGAAAGTCACAAGGATAAACTTATGCCCAAGGTCTATGGTTTTAGGGAAATATCATGGAAAATCTCAACAACCAAGTGCCAAAGTCTATGATAGCAACAACAAATAGATAATAAACCCTATCAAAATTGAGCCATTAATTGGACTCATTAGAGGGTAGAAGGTTTAAGGGTTTAGGGTTTAATGGTTTAGGGTTAAGGGTTAAGGTCTAAGGGCTAAGGGTTAAGGGTTGAGGTTAGAGGGTTTAGGGTATATGGTTGAAGGATTAGAGTTGAGGGTCCAATGCAGAGGGTAGAGGGTATAGGGGTTGAGGGTTTAGAGTTTAAAGGTTGAGGGATTAAGGGTTGAGGGTTGAGAATTGAGGGTTGAGGAGGTTTAATGTGTATAGGAGTAGAGGTAGAAAGGATAGAGTTTAAGGGTTTAGGAGTTTAAGGTTTGAGGTTACCTGAGTTTAAGGTTGAAAGGGGTAGAATTGAGGGTATATGGTTCAAAGAGTTAGAGAGTTGAGGGTCCAATATATAGGGTAGAAATTTATAGAGGGTTGAAATTAGAAGGTGATAGAGGTTGAGGTTTAAGGTTGAGAGTTGAGTTAGGGTTGAGGGTTGAGTGATTAGGGTAGAGAGTTTACTTGGGTTTAAGGGTTTTTAGGAGTTGAGGGTTTAGGGTTTAGGGTTGAGTTTTAAGGGTTTAATAGTTGAGGTTATAGGGTTGAGGGATTAGGGTAGAGAGGGAGGGACGGATGGAGGAAAATATGGAGGCAGAAGTAAGATAGAGAGGAGGGAAGAGGAGAGAGGGACAAAGATATATGATGGTTGAGGATCCAATGTATAGGGTAGAGAGGATAGAAGTTTAAGGTTTAGGGTTTAAGGTTTGAGGTTTACTTGGGTTTTAAGGTTGAGGGTAGAATTGAGGGTATATATGGTTCAAGAGTTAGAGTTGAGGGTCCAATATATAGGAGTAGAGGGTATAGGGGTTAAGGAATTGTTAGAAGGTAGAGGGTTGAGGGTTTAAGGGTTGGGGGATTGAGGATTGAGGGTTGAGGGTTGAGTGAGTTAAGTTAGAGTTTACTTGGGTTTAGGGTTTAAAGGGTTGAGGGATTAGGGTCCGAGGGTAGAATTGGGAATTAGAGGGTTTAAGGGTTGAGGGTTGAGGGTTTAGGGTTGAGTTTTTAAGAGTTTAAGGGTTGAGGGTATAGGGTAGAGGGATTAGAGTAGAGAGGGAGGGATGGATGGAGGGAGATATGGAAGGAGAAGTAAGATAGAGAGGAGAGAAGAGGAGGGAGGGACAAAGATATATGATGGTTTAGGATCCAATGTATAGGGTAGAGGGTTGATAATTGAGGGTATAGGGTTGAGGACCTATAGGGTTGATGGAATAGGGTATTGGGTTGAGGGTATAGGGTCGAGGGATTAGGTTTGAGGGTAGAGGGTAGAAGGTTTAAGGGTATATGGTTTAAGGGTTTATAGTTTAGGGTTAAGGGTTGAGGGTAGGGGGTTTAGGTTATAGGTTTGAGGGTATATGGTTGAAGGATTAGGGTTGAGGGTCCAATGTAGAGGGAAGAGGGTATAGGGGTTGAGGGTTTAGGGTTTAAGGGTTGAGGGTTGAGGGATTAAGGATTAAGGGTTGAGAATTGAGGGTTGAGGGTTTAATGTATAGGGTAGAGGGTTTAAGGGTTGAAGATTTAAGGTTTAAGGTTGAGGGTAGAGGGTTAAGGGTATTTGGTTGAGGGATTAGGGTTGAGTGTCTAATGTATAGGGTAGAGGGTATAGGGGTTGAGGGATTAGGGTTTAAGGGTTGAGGCTAGAGGGTATAGGGTTGAGGGTTTAAGGGTTGAGGAATTAAGGGTTGAGAATTGAGGGATTAGGGTAGAAATTTTACTTGGGTTTATGGGTTTAAGGGTTGATGGATTAGGATTGAGGGATTAGGGTCGAGGGTAGAGGGTATTGGGTTGAGGTTAGAGGGAAAAGGGTTTAAGGGTTGAGGGTTGAGGGTTGAGGGTTTAGGGTAGAGTGTTGAAGGGTTTAAGGGTTGAGGGTATAGGGTAGAGAGGGGGGATGGATGGAGGGAGAGATGGAGGGAGTAGTGAGATAGAGAGAAGGAGAGAAGAGGAGGGAGGGAAAAATATATATGAGGGTTGAGGATCCAATGTATAGGGTAGAGGGTTCAGAATTGAGGGTATAGGGTTGAGGACCTATAGGGTTGATGGTTTAGGGTATTGGGTTGAGGGATTAGGGTTCAGGGTACATGGTAGAAGGTTTTAGGGTTTAGGGTTTAAAGGTTTAGGGTTGAGGGTAGAGGGCTTAGGGTATATGTTTGAGGGTATATGATTGAAGGATTAGGGTTGAGGGTCCAATAGAGAGGGTAGAGGGTATAGGGGTTGAGGGTTTAGGGTTTAAGGATTGAGGGTTGAGGGTTGAGGGATTAAGGGTTGAGAATTGAGGGTTGAGGGTTTAATACATATAGGGTAGAGGGTAGAGGGTAGAGGGTTTAAGGGTTTATGGTTGAGGGTTAAAGGTTGAGGATTGAGGGTATATGGTTAAGGGATTAGGGTTGAGGGTCCATTGTATAGGGTTGGAGGGATTAAGGTTTAATGTTTGAGTGTTGAGGGTTTAGGGTAGAGGGTAGATGGTAGATGGTTTAAGGGTTGATGGATTAAGGGTTGAGGGTTGAGGGATTAGGGTAGAGATTTTACTTGGGTTTATGGGTTTAAGGGTTGAGGGATTAGGGTCAAGTGATTAGGGTCAAGGGTAGAGGGTATTGGGTAGAGGGTAGAGGGTAGAGGGTTTAAGGGTTGAGAGTTAAGGGTATAGGGTTGAGGGTCCAATGTATAGAGTAGAGGGTTTAAGGGTTGAGGGTTGATGGTTTTATGGTATTGGGTTGAGGTAATAGGGTTGAGGAATTAGGGTAGTTAAGGGTTTAGAGTTTAAGGGTTGAGGGTCCAATGTATAGGGTAGAGGGTATAGGGGTTGATGGATTAGGGTTTAATGGTATTGGGTTGAGGGTATTAGGTTGATGGATTAGGGTTGAGGGTTGAGGGTTTAGGGTTTAAGGGTTGAGGTTGAGAGATTAAGGGTTGAGGGTTGACAATTGATGGTTGAGTATTTAATGTATAGAGTAGAGGGTTTAAGGGTTGAGTATTTAAGTTTTAGGTTAGATGATTGAGGGTATATGGTTGAGGGATTAGGGTTGAGGGTCCAACGTATAGGGTTTGAGGGATTAGGGTTTAAGGGTTGAGGGTTGAGGGTTGATGGTATATGGTTGAGGGTTTAAGGGTTGAGGGATTAAGGGTTGAGGGTTGAGGGATTAGGGTCAAGGGTAGAGGGTATTGGGTTGAGGGTAGAGGGTTTAAGGGTTGAGGGTTGAGGGTTTAAGGTTGAGGGTAGAGAATTGAGGGTATAGGGTTGAGGGATTAGGGTTGAGGGTCCATTGTATAGGGTAGAGGGTTTAAGGGTTTAGGGTTTAAGGGCTAAGGGTTGATGGTTTAGGTTATTGGGTTGAGGGTATAGGGTTGAGGGTATAGGGTAGAAGGTAGAGGGTAGAGGGTTTAAGGGTTTAGGGTTTAAGGGTTGAGAGTATAATGTATAGGGTAGAGGGTATATGGGTTGAGGGATTAGGGTTTAATGGTTGAGGGTTGAGGGTATTGGGTTGATGGATTAGGGTTGAGAGTAGAGGGTAAAAGGGTTTAAGGGTTGAGGGTTGAGGGTTTAAGGTTAAGGGGAGGGAGAGAGATGGGGGAGTGAATGTGAGAGAGGGAGACCTGAGAGGGAGGGGCTTGAGAGAGAGATGGAGAGAGTGAGAGAGAGAGACCTGGAGAGAGGGAGAGGGGTGGGAGGGAGGAGACTTGAGGGAGAGAGAGGGGGGTTAAGGGTAGAGGGTGAGGGGATAGAGATAGGAATGAATGAATGAGAGAGAGAGAGTTGAGAGATGGAGAGAGGGTAGGAGAGAGAGAGAGAGAGAGAGGGGGGGTTAAGGGTAGAGGGTAGAGGGTAGAGGGGATAGAGGTAGGAGTGAGTGAGTGAGTGAGAGAGACTTGAGAGAGGGAGAGGGGGTAGGAGGGAGAGAATTGAGAGAGAAAGGGAGGGAGATAGAGGGTAGAGGGTAGAAGGTTTAAGGGTTTAAGGGTAGAGGGTAGGGTATAGAGAGAAAGAGAGAAAAGAAACATAAAAAATAAACTTTCTCATAACACAAGCACATTTTGAAGCAGTAGAGATATGGCCGTTATTTTATCCAAACATAACGCGCTCACATTATAACACGAGTGCATTATAACACGAGCACATTTTGTCTTGCTCTAAAAATGGTTAAAAACAAAATATACCCGTGATCTCAAGGCCCACATTCTGCATATTCTCTTTGTTCTACGTGTTTTCCAACCAGAAAAAAGATTTTTGATGATTTTGTGAAGTGTGCATGCAAGTTTTTCACATTCCACCACCTTTTTCATGATCTTTCCACCACCTTTGCATGAAATAGAAAAGTTTTCACGTTGAACGACATATAATATCAATTCAAGTTTGAATCCCATTGAAGAGTGATATACAATTGAAGTTTGGAACAAGCTTTTGAAAAAGTCAAATTGTTGAGGAGTTTGAAGAAAGAAGAAGAAAATGCTACATAATTGGGTAGAACTCCTCCATTCAAAACTCTTTTTTTATGTATGTGTTCAAGTCTTTACACATTTTCTTTCATTCTATTTTGGCTTGCTTTGATTTTGTTATTTTGCATATTCCATGTTGATCATTGTTTGTTTGTCATTATAACCTTAGCTTTTCAATGCACATTTTAAATTACACAATTATTTACACTTGCCAATTACATTTTTAAACCACATCTCTTTGAGGATTTTTGTTAAACAATTGACTTACCTTGTGTATGCGTCCACATTTTGTATACAAATATATATGACAAAATTTATAAGTAAAATAATACATCATTTATCAATCCTCTACTATGGATGTGCATACCACTCTCCAAAGCTTTCATTTTGCTATAGGCATGGGGGATGTTGGAAAATGTAGTTGAATTTGGTTTTACACTTACAAATTGCATATGCTTGAAAATCTATTTTGTGCATATCTTGTAATCATTCTAGCCCATGAGGACATATCTTATTGAGGTATTTTGTCAAACAGATATACCAAGCATTTGATTTCCTTGTCTATGCTACCAAATTTTCCATACATGTCTACCAAAGCATTTTATCAAACAACATAGAAAAGGCAATCAGTTGTTTGAAGAAATGCCTCAAAGAAATGGGGTCTCATGGTGATGTACATTTTATCAAACAACTAATTACATTGTCTATGCTACCAAATTTTCCATACATGTCTCCACAAAATTGGAATATACTCCTCCCACATTGATAGATCTTTGAAACTATTTTGGTTTTCATCTCTATTGACAAAACACTAGCTTGTCAATGCGGTAGGGTTGACAAAGTAGGGGCAGCATGAGAAAATGCCTCATAGAAATGAGGTCTCATGGTGATGTACATGAGAAAATGCCTCATAGAAATGGGTTCTCACGGTGCCTCATAGAAATGGGGTACATCACCGTGAGACCCCATTTCTATGAGGCATTTTCTCATGCTGCCCCTACTTTGTCAACCCTACCACATTGACAAGCTAGTGAGCTCACTAGCTTGCCAATGCTACCACATTTTGCATACATGTATACGAAAACATTATTTTCAAGCATTTCACATGCCTTGTCCATGCTTCCATTTTAAGCCTATATTGCAATCAAGGCATGCCACATGACCACATTTCCTTAAGGAATTCCATCCAAAAAATCATGTGAGCATTGGCAAACTAGTGAGCTCACTAGCTTTCCAATTTGGTAGGGTTGACAAGGTAGGGGCAGTGTGAGAAAATTCCCAATAGAAATGGGGTCTCAAGGTGGTAGGGGCAGCATGAGAAAATTCCCCATAGATTTCTCACGCTGCCCCTACCACCTTGAGACTCCATTTCTATTGGGAATTTTCTCACACTGCCCCTACCTTGTCAACCCTAATGAATTGGCAAGCTAGTGAGCTTGTCAAACACTAGCTTGCCAATATGGTAGGGTTGACAAGGTAGGGGTAGCATGAAAAAATGCCTCATAGAAATGGGGTCTCACGGTGATGTACCACTGGTGCAAGAGAGTTCTTGCAACTCTCATCAACTTCAAACACATAATTTAGGAACCAAAAATCAAACAAACAAAGTCTAGAATGAAATTTCACAACCATTAACTCCAATAGTTGAAAAATTCCCAACTCCATGCCTCTGCCTAGAAAAATAATTCAATTTGCATATATTGCATTTTTTGACTCCCCTAATGCATGTTGCTCCACTTCCAAGAAGGTAGGCCTCCACTGGTCAACACCATTATTCTCCCATTTCACCAATTTGAATTTCAAATTCAAAATTGCTAGGTAAGCACCTCATCGACATCCCAATTTTTCCTAAAGCATTATTAAAAATTAAATAAAATCCAAAGTTACATAACCTCAAAGAATCCCATGCCCCAAATCTGATATTTGACAATTTAATAATTAAAATGCATTTGCTAACATGCTTCACAATGCAACTTGCAAACCAAAATTGCCCAATTATTTAATTTTTATTTTTAGAAAATAAAATCATTTAAATACACCAAAATATTAATAAAAAGCATTACAATCCAAAGTTGAATAAATTTTTTTGATGCAAGATGGTAAGCAACCATAGATGTTGGACTACATCAGAGAGAGAGAGAGAGAGAGAATGGTGAGATAGAGAGAAGTATAGAGGGAAGGATAGAGTGAGAGAGAAAGAGGAGAGAGAGAGAGAGGAGATAGAGAGATGTAGAGAGGGAAGGAGGGAGACAAAGAGTAGGGAGGGAGGAAGGGAGGGAGGGAGGGAGAGAGAGAGATAGAGAGAGATGATACTTGTTGATTACTAAAATTTGACCTCCTGATTAATGAAATTTGACATGTTGATTACTAAAATTTGATTAAGTTTGAAAAAAATTATAAGATATTCCAAAAACTAGAATTTTCATTATAACTCCAAAAGATCTGAAACCACTCTCAAACATCCTGGAACAAGAATTTTTATGTGTATAGTTTCACTAACAGAGAAAGACAAAGACAAAAAAAAAGGAGAAAGGAAATGAATTCGAAAAGTCATCATTCACATTTGGTGAGCGCCAAAATTAGCATTTTCCAAACTTGGCTTGGGATTACCAAGCTTTAGGCTTGGTCATCCGAGCCATTTGGCGAGCACCAAAATAGTCATTTTAGGTAAAAAAAAAGAAGTGGCATCTTAATTGTGTCACAATTTTGTGCACTTACCCTAATTGGTAAATTTACTCTCAAAGGAACCTAGTTTTCTTTTTTCTAGAGTCAATTTTCATCTATTACAGTTGGTATCTATAATTAACCCTTCTATCTAATGTGAATTAGTGGTACTTGAATACATTATACAATTGGGAGATGCCCTTTAGATGGGTTTTGGGGACCAAGAGTGTTTGTCATGTTTATGGATTCCTTTGGGAGAGAGAGAGAGAGAGAGAGAGAGAGAGAGAGAGAGATGATACTTGTTGATTACTAAAATTTGATTAAGTTTGAAAAAAATTGTAAGATATTCCAAAAACTAGAATTTTCATTATAACTCCAAAAGATCTGAAACCACTCTCAAACATCTTGAAACTAGAATTTTTATGTGTATAGTTTCACTAACAAAGAAAGACAAAGACAAAAAAAAAGGAGAAAGGAAATGAATTCAAAAAGTCATCATTCACATTTGGCGAGAACCAAAATTAGCATTTTCCAAACTTGGCTTGGGATTACCAAGCTTTAGGCTTGGTCATCCGAGCCATTTGGCGAGCGCCAAAATGGTCATTTTAGGTAAAAAAAATTGTGGCATCTTAATTGTGTCACAATTTTGTGCACTTACCCTAATTGGTAAATTTACTCTCAAAGGAACCTAGTTTTCTTTTTTCTAGAGTCAATTTTCATCTATTATAGTTGGTATCTATAATTAACCCTTCTATCTAATGTGAGGTAGTGGTACTTGAATACATTATACAATTGGGATATGCCCTTTAGATGGGTTTTGGGAACCAAGTGTGTTTGTCATGTTTATGGATTCCTTTTATGGTTTTACTTATGTGAGTGCCATTTATTATTATGTATTTGTAATACACGAGACCTGTGTTTCTATTCTATATTTATTCTATGCATTTTTTTTATATGTGTTCTTGTATGTTTAAATTATTGATAACATGGTATGTTTGGATACTTGTGTTTTGTAAAGGTTAGGATTAATATAGTCCTACCTTGGGCATGTTATGATCAACATCACATGAAGATAGATTTCATAATGTGGGATGTGAACAATTCATGTGGATGTTGTATGTGGTCTTGAATATGTTGTACTAAGTCAAACCTTATGAGATTGAAAGGACTTGTGGTTTTTACTAATAGTTTTATTTGACTTGTTCATGTCCTTGCATTCATATGTGCATTATATGATGGAAATGATGTGTTATGAATATTGGTTGTCTTGAAATATTTATTTGGCATGTGTATGTTGTGTTACTAAAGGAATGAACTAAGAAAGATAATCATTGATGTTATATTGTACCACGCCTTTGGATTATGGATGGTACAAATTTTCCTTGTCTAATGGATGGAAAGTAAAGGGAAATTCTCATGGTGGGTTCAAACCTTTCCCTAATCAACAATAGAAGCATATGATCTTGAATGATTAGCTTGTAGATTGAGCTAAGATTTATTCACATACTATTTTGGTGTATGTCAGTTTTAGAGCACTTAAACATATATGTGGTTGGTCTCATTATCTATCTTATTCTCATCATGGATGAGAGTTATAGTTTTTGACCTCTTATATATCTTGGTTATGATTTTTTGTTATCTTTATTATTAATTACTAGTCATGTACTTGTGACTCTTTCATATTATTATATAATGTACTTAAAATATACTTATTGACGCACTTCATTATTGTACTGCTTTAGTGGAATTTTATATGTGTGTGTCTATAAACATACATACATATATACATATACACATACATATACATACATATATACATACATATATACATACATATATATAAATATACACAAATACATATACATATATAAACACGCATATATATACATATACATACATATATATGCATGCACATACATATATACATATACATATACATACACACACATATATATCTATATATATGCCACTTACATGTCTTGCACATCATTCTAATTTTATGATTTGAAGTTAATGGAAGTTGTTAGCAATTATCTTGTATGATTTTTTAGCATTGAGATGTATATTTTGGTTAATGCTTAAGAAATTTTAAGGTTGCATTTTTAGGTTATTACAAGCTCTTTCCTCACCTAAGGTCTTAATAATGTCTTGTGGGAATAGAATTCCCTCTAAAATGGAGATACCAACTATAATGTTCAAATTTAAAAAAATCAAAAGTTATAAAAAATATCACTCTTCCTAGAAATCAAAACTTATCAAAGGGATCACTTTCCCTAGTCAAACCTTTAAAAAATAACTACAAAAATGTAGAGTAAAACTACCAACTCCTAACTAGGATTAGTTTTCTCTCAACATAAGAGACATAATTTGAAGCTAATAGTCTAACATTTCTCCTTCCAATTAATTTTTGGGACCTCCTTATATGCAAGAAAGACATCACAATATCTATTTATGAAGAAGAGAAAGTTAAATTATATCAAGAAAGGTAGATTTAAATATTATTATAAATATCTTAAATAATCTATCTAAAAATGTCAAGTTATCAATTTGGAACTATTTTATTTATATAAGAGTTATTTAATGTTCTTATTTATCTTAAACAACCTCAAACATGACACCATCTATGTAGATGTATTAAAGATGTCTACATTAGTTTACTCTATATTTATTTATATATATTTTTAAATATAATAAATATTATATATTTATATGTAATTTATCATTTTATTTATGAAATGCATAAAATATACTTAAATATCTATAAATTTTGAAATTACAATTTTATAATAATATTATAATAGTTAGAAATTTCTTCCAAGCACAAAAATTATTTTATGTTGCTTGAGTTTTAGATGCTATGTCTTCCCATTAAGAGAGTTCATTTATTTAATGTAGTGTATTAATTTTATAAATTATATTATCATTAAATTGCAAATATGTGATGTTTCAGTAAATAAATTGTTTTACTATTAGTTAAACTTATTTATTAAATATTAACTTGATATTTTTATTTTTATTTGAGTAAATAATATTTTTATAATATATCAAATTAAATAATATATATTTTAAAAATTCAATTATATAATTTTTTTATCAATTTATATTTTATAAATAATAATTTTTAATTATATGATTTTTAATCAATCTTCTATCACTCCACATATTCACTTATAAAATACGAATCAATACAAATTCATTAAATTTAAAAGTAAAACAATCACATAATCATTTTTCTTTATTAATTATTGTCACCATATAATGGAGGCCTTACATATAGCACCAACTCAAAAAGGAACCAAAAGACCAGTTGACCAGATTATAAAAAGCTTTCGTCTCATTAATAATATTCACTCGTTTGGCAGTTTGGTTAGACTTCAAATATAGTCAAAAGAATATCATAGTCCAAACATAGCTTCCCTCGCTTTTCTTTACTACCTCTATCTCCGCCATTGATTTCGTAGTGACATTTCTTTATCACGTCTTTATCTATCAAAATAATATGAAAATCGCCATCGAATCAGATAATCAAAATAAAATATCCCAATATTTTAGAATATCTCAACGGCTAGAAAAAATTTCAAATTTAAAATCAGGGTACAAGGCGTTGTCATCATAAATCTGACTACCTAGTTTACAATTTGTTCTCAATGGGGCCTATTTTTGTTGAGGTCATTCATGACGAAATACTACCCTCTCCATTACAGCTTCTTCTCTATAAATTCACAACATCTTGTGCACAAATCATCATTGTGTTTGATCTAATTCATTCTGCTTTCTCTTGAAGATAGTCTGTTGGAGCTTTTGATTTTTGTAATAACAGTAAACATGTCTTGCTGTGGAGGAAACTGTGGATGTGGGGCAGGCTGCAATTGTGGCAGTGGGTGCAAGGGGTAAGCTGTTTATATTTTAGTGATATGAGATTTCCACAGTCTATCTTGAATGTAATTATGTTGCTTTTGGATTTGATTGTGTATAAGTTTTTCCATCAACGTTTCGGATCACACTCATGATCCATCATCAAGATCCAGAAGAGAACATAAAGAGTAAAAATTGAATCTAAAGAGAACATGAAGAGTAAAAATTGAATCTAAATCTGTGCTGTAAAACTCCTCATTCCCAACCACTAGACTCAACTCTGTTGGGCTATAGTAATTTTAATCTACCATGGAGGCTTACATATATAATTTTGTTGCCCTGTAGTTTTAGGTCTAGTTGGTGTCAAGAAGGGTAAAAGTCTGCTGCCATCATCGTCATCAAGTTTATATATGTGAATTGATTAGACAGTATTGTAACTTTTGTTGTGCAGATGCAGCATGTATCCTGATCTCAGCTCTGGTGAGAAATTTGTTGCAAGGGCAGTTGTGTTAGGAAACACTGCCTCTGACATGGGGTAAGCCTTCCATTCAAAGAGTAGTAGAGGTGTTTTCATTTTATCTGTTCATAAATGACATAAGCTGATTGTTGATGCAGGCATGTGGATGGAAGTGTAACAGTAGCAGGAGAGAATGATTGCAAGTGTGGCGCCAATTGCACCTGTGACCCCTGCAGCTGCAAATGATAAATGTTTTCATTACTGCTCTATATTTACTATTTTCTGTAAGATATGATGCAATAATAGGAGTGAAAAGTATATAAAAAAATTATTGTAGCTGCAAGTTATGTTATGCCCTGTGTCTTTGTTTTCCACGGGAGGACAGGTGCTTTTTGTTCCTTGGGAGTGTTCCTAGTATGTTTAGCTTACGCTGTAATTATCTTCTGCTTTGAAGTGCGAAGTACTGTTATGGTATAAATTTCTGGTTGTTACTTCTTGTAACTTCAGTAAAAGTTAGCGAATATGATGGAACCAATATAATACAAGTATTATTGCATCTTAATTTGTACGGACTCTTATCACAGCATTTTGAATTATTTTAAGTGCTTTAAACTCAAAACAAGGGCTACAAGGCAGCTGTAGTCCCTGCCAAGGGTTTCAACAATAATTTACTGAAGTTATTGACTGTTTGTTTTTATAATTTGTTAAAGTTGTGTCCAGTGTTTTTCTTAACTCTGTTTCACTTGTTTTGTGAACACAGACTTAAAAAATAAAATAAAAAACGGCTAAAGACAATTAAAGATTAATTGTTTTAACTACCTAACCATAATAGAGAACTTAAGTACATATACATTTAAGAATGTTTAAAGCCACTAAAATTTGCTGTCAAACATATTGTATGAACAATGGGAGCTCTCTAAAATGAATCTATACTTTACTGGAAATTCACTTTAGTGAATGCCATAGGAGACTATAAGGAATTTCATATCTCATCCAAACAATATAAGCTACAAAGAAAATTAATCATAATTTGAGATCATTCAAGAGAGAATTTCTGCATATAACTCTTATTTATTGAATTTTGTGCATAAGTTCTTGTGAAGGCTGTGGTGATCAAAAGTGGCACGTGCAACTATTACATCTTACAAAGTTTCAATTATGCTCTAATAGATGTTCATACCTTGCTTAAAAGTTTCTAATGCCTTTTGACAAACCCATGTTGAACATATCTTGTAATCATGGCATTCCAGAACACCAAATTTCTTTGAGGCATTTTGTCAAATTGATCGCGTGTCTTGTCTATATTTCTACATTTTGTATACATGCCTACTAGGGCACTTACAATGATATCATCAAACAAATATCCCCCTTCCGTTATGCTTTGATGGATATCGATACCATGTTCTAAAGGTCTCTTGTTTTGCATAGGCTATGAGGATGTTGTCAAAGGTTGTAGAGTCAAGTTTTACACCTAGGATTGCATTTGCTTCAAAGTTCCTAAAGCTCTTTCAACAAATCCATTTTGTGTGTATCATGTGCACATATTACATTCCATGAGACCACATTTCTGGAGAGCTCCTTGAAGTTGCACAAACTTCCAAATGTAAAAGGTGTAAAACAACTCATGTGCCTTGTGGATATCTCACGTTTTGCATACATGTCTACTAGGGTAGCTTGGCAACCACAACATCTAATGAAATTTCTCTATCATTTATGTTTTGATGGATGTCCATACCCTATTCTAAAGCTCCCATTCTAGCATTTTGTTGCATTTGGTGAAACATGTTGTTGCCAACTTCTGCACTTTACATGACAATAAGCATATTTTAAAAAGTTGAGCAATGAAAAAGAGGACTTTTTCCCTTTATGAAAGTGCATTCTTGAGAATGCATAGGAAAAGTGTTGAGAGCATGTATCCATAATGTTTAAACTGGCTTTCTTGAAGATATCTTGTTGTTGTTTGACCAATTTTGTATTGTTTTTCTTGCACAGTGTTTTGGTTGAGCTTTCCTAGACTACACTTGCAAATATGTTTAAACAATAGGGCTTAGGAACAAAGATTTATGATTTATGCAAATGATAAGGTGGAAAATGTGAATACCTAAGATTTCACTTTAGGATTTCATGGGGTGCTTTTCCACAATGGGGTCTTATCATTAAAATTGGATTAAGGGGATATAAGATTGACTTGCAACCTAAAAGGTGAGTCAATCAACCCTTGGATCTGAAATTGAAATGCTTTGAAATGAATTTTGTATGAAATGCAATGATGCAACTAATTAATGATGAAAATGCACTACTCTAATGTAAAAATAGTAAATCTGGAAACTCATAAATAAATTTAATGTTTAGAAAAAAACTGAGCAAACTTGTGTGCACCTATCATATACATTTGGAGATGAGTTTGCAAGACTAAGTCACCCAAGATACCTATGTCTAAGTGACTCAATTTGAAATATATCTTTATATTCCTCAAGAGTCTAATCAAAGGCTTCTTCTTTTCGAATCCCACTATTGGATCTTCGTTGGGTACTAAGATAATTGAGTTTTTGTATCTTATCAAGTAGGGTTTGAATGCAACAATGAATAGATGATCTTCAATCTTTCTCCAATATTCATTAGATTTGAAACTTGTAGATTCAAAGAGAGCAAGGGTTGTGATGTATAGGGGCTTTCCTTGGTCAAACCTTGTGTTGGTGTTTCCACCTCCACAATGGAAAAATTGATGATAAAGAGAGCTAATCCTTTTGAAGGATTGAGGCTAAATGACAAATGAATGATGAATCAATAATGGACTGCAACTTGCCACTCAAATTTGATTTCCTTGTGTAATGTCATAAAATTGCACCCCTTGTAATTTCACATACATTCTTGTATCTGCTTTAGTGTCCACTCCCTTAGTATAATTTGTGTAGGCTCATTTTAGCCCATGCATCATCCTTTTCCCTTCTTAGGATGCTCAGGACCCCTTTTCAGCAACTATCCTCACACGTCAGCTTTGTATCGAACCTTGTGCTTTTCTAGTTTTCATCATTTTGTAGTGTGATCTATCTAGACACCAGCATGCCAGCGGATGTCCATGCGACACACTAGCGTTCCATGACATTTCAATGTTCAAATAGTTGTTTCCAAGTGCCTTGCCACTTGTCAACTACTTTTGTCAGTGGTAACAACCTAGGATGCCTTGTAATAGCTCGGGAAGCTTATTTTCCCTCCTATTCTCTCTTTAAATGCTATCTTTTTAATTCATTTTCTCCTCTAACTTCTCTCGAGCTTCTTGGCTTCTCTCTCAGAAATTCTCCCATCTTTTTCTTTCTTGCACAACTCTCTTGGTTGCTACAACAGCCTCAAGCTCTCACATTCTTACAACACTCTTTGCAACTCTCTTGGCTCTCGTAGCCCTGTCCCTCTCCTTGGCTTCCTCAAGCTTTGCAGGTGATATCTATCTTGTGCCTTGCATCTTTTAGCATCTTGAGATTTATCACATCCCCTATCTATTGTGTCTCTATTTCACGATACAAGTTCTCCTCCTTGAGTGGGGTTTGCTTTTATTACTCTTTTGTTCATTTTATTTTGGCTTATTATTTCTCTCTATCTATCTAGATTTCCATGGAGGTGGGAACATCGAAATGGGGGTTTGACTGAGGTGAACCCCTAAATAGCCCCAACATTTTTCTCTCAGCATTTGTGTGCAGGTGTTGAAGATATCTACTTGTTGGAGGCTTCATCACATGGGTTGTTGTAAGAACTTTCTTTTTTCTCCTTAGCTTTATCATTTACATTTTACTTACTTAGTTTAGTTTAGTTTATTTTAGTTTTATATTCTCTATTACTTTCTCGCATTTCAAGATTTCTTAGCTATCAAAGTAGAAGTATTCACTTTGTCTTTTCTACTACATTCTTAGTTTTCAGTCTGTATGAGACGCTAGGGAACCTTTGGGACTCTAGTGTGCCACATTATCGTCCATTCGTTGTGTTGACATCCTTTGGCTAAAAGTTCGCTAGTTTGTCCAGAAAACCTCTGTGACCTACTCTTTCTAATTCTAGAATTCTCGCCTTTTTAATTTACCCTATCGTGCTTGATCATTATTCCTTGAGGTAGTTTAAGGAAATTCGCTCCCTAAGACTCTCTTGAGAATAAAGAGACTCGTGAGAAACAAATCCCCCTTCTCTACACCTTGAAGGACTAAATTCATGCACATCTCTTCAAGGCTTGATTATGAATTAGCTTGTATTTCTTTGAAGACCTACAAGTGCTAGTCCTCACAAACAAAATGATAACATAAACATGAAAAAACTCACATAAAACTTGACATGATGCTTAAATGTTGAAATGTTACAATTATAAATATACTCTTGACTACTCTTGACTTGATAATAATTGCTTCTAAAAGTGCTTGATCACCAATAATTGCTAGTTAGTTTTGAAATGGTGAAATGACTAAGTATTTATATATAACTAATCTAATTTCTCATAAATTAAATCTCAATAGCTGACATTTGACATTTGAAATTCAAATAATAAAATACTGACTTTGACATATTAAAACTTGGAGGAAAAATAGAGGGACTAAGTCGCCTAGGGAATCACTGTGCTAGCCCTATTTTGTGGAGTGTAAAGTGTCAAGAGAAAAATATTAAATGTTTTCCTTGGTTTTGAATATGGGTTTTCTTGATAAATGTCCAAATGGGCCATGGAATGCATAATTTAGAAAACAAGCTATACAATTAGGTTCATGCACTTATAAGGAGGGAGAAAAATCTATTGTGAAATTTTCAAGGGTGACAATTTACAATGCTACATTTAGCCCCCACTTTAGTGAGAGTATGAGCTTATGCAAGTAGACTCACACTAAAGTAGAAAATATGTCAAGAGGGGCCCGATTGTTTGAATGTTGGAGAGATAAGATGACAATGAATCTAGGGGGAGTGTGTATGCCCCCAAGATTCAAGATCCTATGGCAACCAAACATAATGACAAGGGGACACACATGTATGTAATGCATCAAGACAAACACAAAACATGCAATACCAACACAAATGCAAAAGTAGGTTATGCCAATCACGGACTAGCAAGTTGCATTATGATAGGATCCATACCCAAGGTGTTCATGATTCACAAGCTAACAAAGTTCAATATTTTCTAGGTGAACCACAAGCCAAAGGTACCATGGGCTAGTGAAGTTTGATATTCACTAGGTGAGCCTTTCAAAGATAGTAGAAAAATGAAAAATATACAAGGGCTAGTGAGGAATAGTGTTCTCTATGTGTGTACCCATGTCAACCATACCAAGAGTTATAGTCCCAATAACTCTGATAAGGTGCTACAAAAATGATTAAAATGCTATTCCAACATATCACTAAGTTTAGCATATGTGAACAACATGAAGCACATAATGGAATGTATGCCCCCACCTTAAAGCAATTGTTAAACACCATGCTGCGAGCAATTGCTTTAAGGTAGAAAATTGATAAATTCCATGTGATAAGATAATGAAAGCTTATTTGGAAAGCCATATGTCGACGATATGTTTTCAAATAAAGCTAACTCATGATAAGGGGTTTCCCCCAATGAAATTCAACAAACAACACAAAGATGATCACATAAGGGATTCATGGATCCGAGGTCAATATACATCTTTTCTACAATAATATGACTAAGCTCAGAATTGACATCATTCCCCCAAATACTTGTGGAACTTCAAACACAATAGAAGAATGACACAAACAAGCCTTTGGGTCAACATGGAAGAGACCTAAATATCTCAATGCCTTGCATCGTCCCCAAAAAGAAAACACAAGACAAAAAGCAACAATGTTTATGACACATAGAAGAATGAAGATACAAATAGATGAATGCCACAACAGATTGAACTTTTGCTTTGTATCCTTGTACCAATAGAGCAACAAGGGTCCTCCAAAGAAAACTCACAAACATAAAGACACATCAAGCAACACAATACTATGGATCACATCATGTGTAAGAAAACACAAAGGGTAATGCACATGTGAGCTGATTTAAAGAAAATTTTCTACATCCCAATCTTGTTCATCATACATGGAAAGCAGACAACTAGCCAAAGGGACTACAAAATTGTCATACTAGGAACATCACCAAGTTCAACACATGGTGATTCACTCTCATCAAGAGGATCATCAAGGTTTCCCCCATGTAAATCCATAGATTCTGAGAACAACAAAGGTAGTTCATTATGCACTTGTTCATCAATCTTAGCATCTTCATCCTCATCATCCAGATTTATCACCATGGGAAGTTCAATGAAAATGTCAATTGTATGTTCTTGTTTCATTCTTTGTTTGGGTTATGACATGTAAGGCTCAATGTCATGTTTTTGTGAAGGATGTAACTCATCTTTATTTGTTTGGATATTTTTTTGATAATCAGGTAATTTTTTATTGTTTTCACCCAATTGACGAGTGATAGCACGACATCTACGCCTACACTCTTTAACATTTATATTTCTTCTTGTTTAGTTTTCAATTTTTGAAGGGGTAAGAGTGGGATTCTCTACCATTGGTCTCTTTTCTTCCCTTAGGTGAGGAACTAAAGGGACCATTAGGGGTTGGGAAACAAATGTCTCCTTAGGTCTATAATTTTGTTTCTCTTTTGGTGGCACAAAGGTAATCATGTGATTGTCTCTTGGTCTTTCATATGATATAGGTGGAGGAACTACAACACAAAAACCTTGTGTAGTTGGATCGATATTCGCCTTGGACATGGGTTCATCCATGACCTATGGGGTGGGAGGAACAATCATAGACTAATCATTCTTAGGTGGGATATTGCTAAGGGATAATTTTGTTATGTGCTTTGCCTTAAATTTTTAATATGACCTAAAAAATAAATCCTCACGAGGCTTAATAGGTTTCATAGGTTGAGGCCAAAAAATAGTCTAGTGAAAAGTTTTCCCAAGAAGCCAAAGGATTAAACCCACCATGGTGAATTGTATATATTTGATTTTCAAATGGGAACTTTATGCACTTGTAGATTATCGATGGGATGAAATTAATGAAGCATAGCCATGTATAACCTAGCAGATCACGTGAAATTGGTCCGACATTGGGATGATGGTGAAGGACACATCTAGCTATTTGGTCCAACTTTGACTGGAAGAGTTATCAAACCTATCATAGGGTGAGTGAAACCATCATGAGTTTTTAACCATTCTTTTGGTTGTTCATAAGAATCTTGATAAATATCATGCACAAACAATCATTCCTTAGTGATGAAATTCTCTAGACACACAAGATCAATTAGTATCCTTAGGGTAAGTGCACAAAGATGGGGGGCCAAAAAATGGGCACTCCACTTTTTGGTCCCGAAATAGAGAAAACACAAGCACGTTATAACAAAATGTGCTCACATTTTTTTAATGCATTCAAATAACATGAGTATGTTATATGCTTTCACAAAATGTGAGTGCATTATAATGTTCTCATGTTATAATGTGCTTACATTATGTTCTGCATTGAAAATTTTCCCTTTTTTTCTCTTTCGTGTTCTTATGTATCAGTGAAACTATGTACATGAAATAAAGTATAAGTTGACATTTACTTCATTATACTTTAAGTTAAATTTCATGTATATAGTTTCAAGATGTTTGAGAGTGATTTTGGATCTCTAAGAGTTACAATGCAAATTCTAGTTTTTGGAAGATCTTATAATTTTTCAAACTTAGTTAAATTTCAATAATCAACATGTCAAATTTTGGTAATCAAGAGGTTAAATTTTATTAATCAACAAGTTGTATCATCTCTCTTTCCCTCTCTCTCATTGTTTATCCCTTATGCTCTCTCTCTCTCTCTCTCTCTCTTCCTTCCACCAACCTTCCCTCTCTACTTCTCTCTATCTAACCTATCCTTCTCTACCTCTCTCTCTATCCCTCCCTCCTCCCTCTCTACTTCTCTCTATCTAACCTATCCCTCTCTACCTTCTCTCTCAATCTCTCCACCTTCCTCCTTCCCTCTCTACTTCTCCCCCTATCACCTCTCTCTCTCACACATCTCTCTCTCTCTGCCTACCTAGATACCTCCCCCCTCTCTCTAACCTATCCCTATTTGCCTCTCTCTCAATCTCTCCACCTTCCTCTTTCCCCCTCTCTCTCATTTTGTCTTCTTGCCTCCCTTTCTCCCCCCTCTCTCTCTATCTATCTCACCATTATCACTCTACTTTCTCCCTTTCTACCTCTCCCCTATATACTTCTCTCTATCTATTTCTCCCATATCTACCTCTCCCTCCCTCCTTACCCCTCTCTCTCCCACTCTCTCTATCTCCCCACCTCTCTCTCCCCCCCTTATTTCTCTCTCCTTCCCTCTCTACTCTCTATCTTGTCATTATCTCTCTCAGGTTCTCTCTATACTTCTATCTATCTCACCTCTCCCTCCCTCCCTCCTCCCCCTCTCTCTCCTTCCATATCTACTTCTTTCTATCTCACTTCTCTCTCCATCCCTACTACCTCCCTCCCCCTTTCTCTATCTCTCTCTCAATCTATTAGAGAGAGAGGTAGGTAAAGGGAGGGAGAGGAAAGATAAAGAGAAGTAGAGAGGGAAAGAGGGAGGAGGGAGAGGCATGGATGGAGATAGAGGTGAGATAGAGAGAAATAGAGAGAGAGAGAGAGAGCGAGGGAGAGGTAATAGAGAGAGGGAGAGGATAGATAAAGAGGGAATGAGGAAGCGAGGGAAGGCAAGGTGAAGAGAGTGGTAGCGAGTGATAGAGGGAGAATGGAGATAGAGAGAAGTAGAGAGGGAAGGAGATATGGAGTGATAGGTAGGGAGGGAGAGAGAGAGGAGAGAGAGAGAAATAGAGAGTGGTAGGGAGTGATGGAGGGAGAGGTAGGTAGAGGGGGAGAGAGAGAGGAGAGGAGAGAGAGAGAGAGGGACAAATAATGGTGAGATAGAGAGGGAAGGATGAAGGGAGGGAGAGGTAGGGAGGGAGATAGAGGTGTGTGTGTGTGAGAGAGAGAAAGGAGATATAGAGAAGTAGGCATAACATGAGATAAAATACTTGGTCGTATCAAGTGTATATATGGATGAGGTAGTAGGTAAGTCACTAGATCATATACCACAAAAAGATGCAACATCATATTAAAGCATAGTGATATAAGCAACGAGATTGATAAAGAAGGGGAATAAGATATAAATGCTAATAAAATGTAAAAAATAATATGAATTTAAGGCTAATGAATCTTATAGTAGAAAAATATAAAATTAGATGAAAAACAAGTGCACAATGTAAGCCCTAAGGGCAAAGCAAGGGAACTAGGTAGGGTGGGTAAGATATATGATATTTAGATAAGCACAAACCATAGAATAAGGATTATTGAATGAAGCACAAGGATTAAAAAGGAACAATGAATCTAAATGTAAGATGTGAATTTAGAAAAATATAGATCTAAAAAAACAAGGGAGAAGTAAGGTAATGTAAGATTGATTTAGTTCACCAAAATATAAAGGAAAATAAACTTTCATTAGACTTAGTCTAGATTAATGAAATGAAATGGTTACAACTTGACACATATCAGCCTAGACTAATAATTAAGTGTTGTGGTAATAACATGGGCTAATTTATACTAAGATTAACTGTTAGAGTATAGAAAGTAAATGTAGTGAATAAGGGAACTTAGATCTATGACCAAAGAAATAATGATCTCTAATGTGGAATTGACTTCTAAACTATCTCTAATCTAGAAATGTAACCTCTCTATTAGCACACGCTACTTTGGATTCTATGCTAGATCTAAACCTTGATCAAGGTTGAGTCTATGCTTATCTAGATCTATATTATAGTCATATATTCTTCCTTTGTACATGTACGTGACCCTAGTTGGTTTGTATTTCTACTTTATAGCTCACTTGAGTGATTTGTGCCTACTTTTCTCTTTTCTAATAACTAGAGATGGTTGTAATTTAAAAAACTTTAGAAAGGTTGTTTTATGTCACAAGGGGACATGTCCATCTAGGTCAAACCTAAAAAAATATGAGTAAGAGATCAAAGATAGCATGCAAGTTCTCTCAAATAGTTTATGCAGATTCATTACTCATTTTAATTAATTTAGCTAAAGTGTTTCACTACTAAATTCTCCTCAAATACTTCTAGGATGAGAAAGGATGGTAGAGAGATATGAGATGTGAATTAGATGCAAATAAACACCTTTGAATAAAAGCATGTGCATCAAATTAGACAAACATGTGTTTAATTGTATGATAACAACTTGTAGAATGGATGAGAGTTGGCCAAACATAAATTTTAAATTTGAAAATTTAGGGGTCAAGTTTAAAATTGTAGCACTGACCATGCATCTATAGACACGACCAAAGAAGTTTAATAAATAAGAACATGTGCTAAGATGGATAATATATAACCTAAATATATAATGATATATTTGTATGAAGATAAATAAAAATTAAAAAAAAAACCTAAATTCACACAAGATTACAAAATGGGGGGGGGTGGGCCTAGCTCGATTGGCTAAAGCATCTTGTTGTAGGCAAGAGGTCACGAGGTCTAGTCTCCCCACTATCCTTGTGGTACCAGAGGGCATGTCGCACCAGCACCACCGCTATAGTTTATAAATAAGATGAAAGAGATAACATTAAAAACAAGCCTCAGAAAGAAGTTAAACACTCATAATATATATATTTAACTGTGATAGTAGATTATAAAAATATGATTGATAAACTCCATTATTAGGAGAAGAAAGGGATAAGCTCTTTCCACATAATCATGGATAGTTAATATTATTGTTCACCTTGCAATCAGATTCTCTTAAACTCCATTTTCAAAGAGCTATTCTAACTAATTCAATAATGGATGTATTAATATATTTTTAGTCTGAAACGAAAATATATCAACGATGCATTGTTGTTGACTTAGAGGGACAACATTCATAATAACTATAAAAATGAATCCTTACTTATACACAACTTTTCTTTCCATAGATTTAAAAATAAATAAATAAACAAATAATTTCAATTTTTAAGATTATATTATTATTATTTTTAATAAATAATAATTATTATGGTTTATGATATAGTGTGTTGGTTAAAATATAGTATTGTTATTCTAGTTATTAAGATTTAAATTTTTAGTGAGGTATTGAATATGTGATTTTTTTGTTTCTATTGGATCATTGAATTCTTGGGTTTGAATTTTGTGTTAAAATAGTTGACTTCATCCAAATTTTTGATGGGTTGGTGAGTTTGTGGGCTTTTTGTTCTTACCAGGTCATTAAACTCGTAACCTTTAACTATTTACGTTAATGTAGTATATTCATACCATAAATGAAATGCATAATTGTAATCTCTCCTAACTTATATTAAACTAAAAATTACCAAAACAAAATTAAGTTTTTTATCATTTTTAAATAAAAATAAAATATTAAATTATTATTAATTAGTCACTTTTCAACCTTTTAATATATAAATAGAACAATGATAAATATTTCACTGTATCTGAAAGAAAGACAAGCATTAGCACTTATTAAAAAGCTTTCGTTGGGTTCTTCACCTTACAATGTGACCTCTGTTGAGCTAAAATAATCTCTTTCTTTGGGTGTTTCGCTAGCCCTCAATTATTTGAGCAAAAGAAAGTGACTCCTCCATTTTATTTGATAGCTTTATGTCAGGCATTGCTTTCATCCTGCCATTAAAATAACAGAACTTTCCTTGCAACATATTATTAAAAGTTATTGAATAGAAGGCGTATGCAAGTTAGGAATCTCTCTTTTTCAAAATATTAAAGCAGGGCCCCTCTAATGAAGGCGACAACTTTATAAGATTCTTTCCTCTGCCCATGTTCAATGATGCCCATGTTCATTGGTGACGAAAGAACAATGTTCGCATTATAGCCAGTCCTCTATAAATTCACCTCATCTTGTGTAAAATTCATAACTGCATTTGTTCTGCTTATTGTTCTTAAGAATAGTTTGTTTGAGGTTTTTCTGCAAAACTTAACAAACATGTCTTGCTCTGGAGGAAACTGTGGGTGTGGGACAGATTGCAAGTGTGGCAGTGGATGCAAGGGGTAAGGAGTTTACTTCTACTTCTGACTTATTTTAAGGGGATTCAATACATAGCTTTTCTTTTCTATAGTTGGTGTCCTTGTTGGTCTTAATAGAGGTTAAAAATCAGCATAAACACAAGGAGTTCTTTTAACAGTTCAGTTCATAGATGGAATAAAGTGATTTATAGAAGGCTGTTGTAATTATTTGTGGTGCAGATGCAGTATGTATCCTGATCTCACCTTTGGGGAGAGATCAGTTTCAAAGGCAATTGGGTTGGGCAGCTCTGCCTCAGACATGGGGTAAGCCATTCATGATCATCCAAATGGAGTTGTGTAATTGATTGAGATTGGCATAAACTGATCTTGTTGTTGTTGGTTTGATAATCCAGGTATGAGGATGGTGTGACAGTTGCAGGAGAGAATGATTGCAAGTGTGGCTCCAACTGCACATGTGACTCTTGCAACTGCAAATGATCATATTCTCTACTACTTTATAGGCTGCATGATGTTATGCAAGATTGGCATGAAATATATAGACTATAATAAGTTGCAGCTGCATTTTATGTTTTGTTATACCCTTTGTGACTTTGTATTTAAGGAATGGAACATTGACTGTGAGTTCCTTGGAAAGTTCGTAGTATGGATTTTCTATGGTGTAACTTTCTACTTTGAATGCAAAGCATGGTTATTGTATACAGTTCTGGTTGTGGGTAGCTGGGAAAGATTACTTTCCTGGTCACCTATTTTAGTTTATCTGTAGCGCTGTTCTTTTTAGTAGTTGTCCTATACAATGATTCTAAGATTGAAATGGATTGATAAGGTGATCAGAAATCTGAATTTGTAATCTAGGGGACACGAAAACAATAATAACCTACAAGCATGAGCTTGGTTTCCATTTTGGAAAAGTATTTTATATAAAAACAAAATTATAAAGGTATATAAACTTGGCTAAATTTATTGAGGAGTTAGCCTAGAAAATGATAGAAATCATGTATGATTATTTATGGGTTTTTCTTAGTAGATAAGTGAGGGTTACATTGGCTTTCTTAAAAATAAGAATACAATTATAACATTATTAGATGTAGGAAAATAATCAAGAGAATAAGATTATTCTAGTTTTAATGTGCAAAATCTATGAAATTCATTAGAAATTTAGAGAAAAAAACTTAAATAACATCCTCCTAGAATTAATAACTAGACTAAAATATGACAAGTAATAAAATCCAACTAATGGCTATATAATATTATAGAACTTCCTTACAATAATTAAAGGTTGGTTTCACACTTAGAAAAATCTAACAAGTCCACTAGAAATTTAGAGAAAAGAACCTCCTAAACAACAACCTCCTAAAAATAGTAATTACACTAAAATATGTCAAGCAATGGAACCCAACCAACAAATAGATCATATTATAAAGCTTCATTACAATCTTTTAAGGTTGGTTCCACCCTCAAAAAAGTCAAGAACAAAGGAACAAAGATCTCGTACCAAGAAAGAGAGCTTTCACGATCAATTGGGACCCATCTTTGATTGCCACCAAAGGCTTTCTTAGCTTTCCTTCTTTTTAGACACATTCAAGGCTAAATAATATGATTGTAAAATACTACAATAACTTTCAATAACACCCATTGATGGTAGGTCATGCAACATCAAATGTTCTAGTTATGTTTTTTGACAAAATATTTTCAATGTTAACCTTTGTAGAGCTCAACTCTTTCTCACCAACAAATCTAGAAGGATGAGTAAAACTCACTCAATAGTTGAATTAGGGAGAACAAGTAATAGTGCTCACTTATCAACATTATATTTACCAGTTTTTGGGCTATATGAAATTTATTCAAATAACTTTTCATATTTTTTTTAGATAAATATCATACTAGCTTTGTTGTTCTTTGCTTCTAAATCTAATTTGAAACCAATTTCTTTGCCAAAATTTGGAAGAAAAACATTTTTGATCTTCTAACCAAGTATCCTACAACTAAAGAATCTTAAATATATCTCATCCTCTTCGATAGTTTGGATCTAGTAACTCATGTATAAGAGTTTATACAAAAAGGATTTAATGAGAGGTTTCAAAGGATTGAATTGAGTGCAAAATATTAGATCTTTATGAATTGAAGAATCCAATAGTATGAAGTCAATGGAATCAAGCTTGTGATTTGCTTCATCATTTATATATTCTTTCATTCCACCAAAAACTATATAACCACACTAAGATGAGAATATATGAAATTATTTTCAATTGAGAAACAAAAATTGGAGATTTTAGTTTCATAAGAAAATTTGTACAACCTCAGAACCAAAGAAGATTATAGAAAACAAAAATTATATTGAAACTCAATTAATTAGGCATAATATAAACCTTTTATAAAATGATACCCTCACTTGTTGAATTTTGCAATCAAATATATGTATCCTAGGATAGAATTATTGAAAATATTGCAAGATATATATACTTTAACTTCTTTGATCTTATTTTCTAGGATTCAAAGCTAATACTTTGTCTAACCATTATTTGTTTTAGTTGATGTTACAACCACTCAATATACACTAAAATAATCTAACCCAGTAACCTATTTAACAAGCTACAATGTGATAATAGATTTTATAAATTAAACTCAAGTAGTTCTATTTAAACTATATTAACCATCAATCTAAATTGTAAACATGATTTTATTAATTATATAGAGAAAATTTTACTAAGGGAAGCCATAGTTTTGATAAATTATAAAGGGAAAAGAAATGAAGAAAACCCATATATTGTACTAACTTTGAACTTCTTTTTATCAAGATTGCAAACTAAAAAATATCTTCTTCTTTTTTGATAAAGTAAGCAGCATTTACAGGGTGTTGTACCCTTTACACGGAGAGCCCTTGGGGCCAAAAAAGAGCTAGTTCAAAACAAGACATGAACTAGAAAGAGAAGCAGACAAGAGGAGGCGATCCCTTACAAATAGGAGCCACAAGGCTCGACACAACAAGCCAAACAAGCCACACATAGAACAGTATCAGAACACGAACAACTGACAAACAACATGCTGAAAAAAGCACTGGGACTAGACAACCCTAGAATTTGGGGGGATAGATTTGACTCCCAAAACCCGAGGCCGTAGTTTGGGGAGTCCCTTTTTTTTCTGCACAATAGACCAGGAAGGCTTAGAACCAAAGTCAACTGAGCGAGGCAAGATGAGCAGTTCATCCACAACCACCATAGACAAAGAGCCTCCACACAGCGAAGTCGGCAGCGCAGAAGAGGAGTCAGGAGCATTTGAAGGAACAACATAAGTGTTCAATGAGAGACGAGTAGAATCAGTTGACACAACAACAGCAGATCGGGGCAATGGTTCCACAGAAGGGATAGTCGAAGGAGGATCTTGGGGAGCCACAACCACTAAGGAAGAGTCCTCCTCAGAGGGATCAATCGAAGAGGGAGATCCCATCGTGAGATAGTCTGAGAGAGCATCCTTCCACCAGGTAGCAGTGCCTTTGCGGTGAGCAAGGGGGAAGCTAGAGGCCAAATGACCCACAGAGAAACATCTCCTGCACCAAAAAGAGATCCCCTCATAGTCCATAAGCTACTTCCAAGGTTTGTCCTGCACCATCAACCACATCACCATGGAGAGGTTTGAAGATGTCTAAATCGATTAAAATACGAGCCACTATAGTATGCCCAAGATCCCAAGACATAGAATCCACCTTCAAAAAGCTACCAATGGCATTGCCAATAGCTTCAAAGCAAGAATCCTCCCAAAACTAGAGAGGGAGATTCGACAGACGTACCCAAACTGGTCTGATATTCAGAGGCTCCGTAAGAGGATTGAATGAGCGAGACCAAGGCTGAATGAACAACGAATGAACACTCCACATCCGCACCCTGTCCAACACTTGGTCACAATACTTAGAGGAAGTAAAGGTTGCAAAGAAAAAACCTCTAGCACTAGAATAGAGGTCAATCTACCCATAAACAATAGGCTTCCAAGAAATGGAAACCTAGTCATGGAGATCCAGAAGGGAGGGCCACAAGCCGTTAAACCTGTAGACCACACCCTGATGCACATAGAAATCCTCATTCTCAACAACCTTTGGCCCACATACCACAATAGGGGAGGCACGAGTGCAGGGAAAAGGCCAAACCATAGCCCGAGTAGGAGGAATCTGGGTATGAGCAACATCAAAAAAAGATTTGTGTTTGTAGTCAAAAGCAACAGGAGGAATAGGGTCCTTGACCACACTACTTCGCGTAGCATCAACAAAAGTGACAGGAGGAGGGGGAGGGTCCCCACCCACACACTGCACCTCACCTACCATAGGAAGCTCGCCGTTTTGAAGCACACCGACTTGAGGAAGTTCACCATCTTTAGGAAGCCCACTCACCACACATAAATCCGCCAGTTGCAAGCACAGAAGAATCCTTCCCGTCGACATTTTTACAATACTTGATTGTTAAAATATCTAATTTGTTTAGAAGATCAATATCAAGAATTAAATTGACCTAACTAATCCCATATCTTAATTACACTAGCATTACATTTAATATATAATATATACTCAATGCTTAATTATATAATAACATAATTACTATTTAGGATTTTTAACCACTTTAAGGAAATTAGCCTATTCTTGAAAGTAATTATGAATCAATACATGTACAATTGTCTTTAATAGTGAAATAAATCTACTTCTCATAAAGATGTTGAAATGTATTATAAATCAATATATGATTTTTGTATCTTAATTTTCATTAAAAAATCTCAAATGATACATAAATCAATCAGATCAAAATATTCATATTCTCATTTTATAGTTATAAATAACAAGTTTTTACTACAAAAATATTGTAAAAGTCTATCATTTAATTAACTATGATTTCTAGTAATGTAACAAGTCAACATTTTCCTTGAATACTTTTATTCATAATTGAGTTGCACCTCTTTAATATTCAAAAGATCAATAATTACAACACTAAGAGATATGATAACAATAATCATGAAGTAAATACAATTTACTACATGTTATAAGAGTGCAATTTCATTTCCGATTTAATCATCTTTCAAATCATTATAACATAAAAATGAGAAATAAGAGTGATTGCAAAATTATGATGGATCAAAAAATGACAATGAAAAAGACCTTGCTATATAGAAAGTGTCTGCATATAGATTTGGATGAAAAAAGGTGTAAAATTTTTTAGCTCAAATTTAGATTCTCTCCAACAATTTATTTTCCTTCCATTACCTTTGATTTAGGAATGTGGGAGTCCAACATTTATAAAATCGCATACCTAGTGTTATACTAAAATATTCCATGAATTTTCTCTAAAAGTTGATAAAATTTCTAAACTAAATTTTAAAAAATAAGAAGGGCTTGTGGAGGAAACTCAAGGCTCTAAAAATTTAATTTATTCCTCATTACATCTTTAATATTTAATTATTAATTTTTTAAATAAAATACATTATGTTTAAATTCTTGATTAATATATTAAAAATCACTCATATATATACAATACTCATAGAAGCCATTAACACATGTACATATTCAACACAATGAGATAATCATATGGACATATATCATATTTACAAAGTATGTGCCACAATCATATAAATGATTACTACACACACGTGTGTGTGACCCTCTCTCTCTCTTTCTCAGACACACACAAACATGTATTTATCTATGTATATTTGCATACAAACATACATGCATACATATATACATATATAGAAAGATATTTGTATATATGCACACATATATAGATGTACATATATGAATATACATATACTTATATAGATCTATATATATATATACATACACACATCTATATATACACATATGACCACTAAATACACACATATAACTATCACATATATAATGAAAACTACATATAATGTAATTGTTGAATATTTTTTTAAATTAATGAACATTATTGTTGCATGGTAAATATTTCAAAAAAAATTCAAATTCAAGAATCATTAACTAAGCATTAGTTGGATTTTCTTTTTTATATATAAAAAAATTGAAAATAAAATAAAATATATATGTTAATCAAAATATTTCACTAAGTCATGGGATCCTTTCCAAAAAAATGGCAGGCAAGGGAGCAAAGCGTGCGAAGGAGCAAGTGAAGGTATCTAGAACTGGGTTGAGGAGGCAGGATATATAGTTCCCATGGAACACATTAGGGCTTGAGCCACCAGTGAAGAATGGAAAAACCAACACAGGATCCACGAACCAGAGAAGAAAGAAAGTAATGAAGACTGCAATATTTGGAATGGGAAGCCTAGATATGATTCTTCCAGGCGTAATCCACCTAGGCACTAGGATTTCAAGAGCTGGCATCAGGTAAAGGGTAAGTTAGCTAGAAGATTCAATAAATGGAAAGATTTGAAAAACCCTAGAAGGGTTCATAGCGGTGTTTTCGGTGTAAATGCCTTTCCTATGCTCATAGCGGTGTTTTTAAGAGGTGAAGGGCATGCAAAATTGGCACGAAGGGAATCGTCACAACAACAATCGTTCAAATTGGAGGAAGGATAAAGCAAGGAACATTTACAAAATAACCATGGTGATTGGAACAAGCAAATTACAACCATCGATCTTGCATCTAGAGTAGCAGGGTCTGTTTGTTAGATGGTATGGTAAGGATCTAAATTGGGATAGTTTGCTCTAATGGTGGCAAGGTCATTAGGGTAAATACATGCAATTCAAGGCTTCGGCGAATGGCTACTTTATTGTGATATGTCAAACATAGAGACTAAGGGAAGAAATCAAGAATGGGATTTGGATTATGGATGGAAGAAGTTTCTACATTCGCAGATGGGAAGTAGGGTTTGATCCTTTTTGACATAACATGGAAAGAATCCAAGATTGGTATAAGCTTCCAAACCTCCTTCTAGAGTTTTGGGAGCCAAATATTCTGGAGGAAATTGGCAATCACTTGGGTAAACATATTTACGTGGAGGAGAGGATAACCCCAGACAAAATTAACACTTATGTCAGGATATATGTAGAAAATAAACCCAATCTAGCCTACATTGGAGGGAGATGGAGTTAGTAACAGATTGGGGCAATTGGTGGCTGACTCTAATATTGGATCCATGCCCTAGAAACATCCAATTAAATGTGTTGGGCTGGAGAAGCCCTGTGCAAATAGAAAATATGGTAGGTAGGGGAGGAATGGAGCACCACACAAAAAAGGAAAATGATACCATTCCACCAAAGGTTGACATGAAATTGAATCCATTAAATCCAAATTATGAGGCACAAGATCAAGATCGAATAATAGGGGAAAAGATGGAAAAACCTAAGTGGAAGATGGAGGGATCGCCAGAGAAAAGGAAAGAATTGGACACAAAGTTATATGAAGTCCTTGACTTGATTGACAAAAATTTCAAGGAGGACAATCTAAAATCTCTAATTGAGGTGGGTAATGAATTATTAGAACCTGCCAAGGAAGCTAAGAATGGGTTGTTGAAAGAAAACTTTGAGGTAGTAGATTTGGGAGAGGATTGGGAAAAAAGACCAGACCTAGAAGAGGTAGGCCTAGAGTCAGAAGAAGGGGAAACTGTTAATCCCATAGAAAATTTTAAAAAATCATGCCTTCACTTCAGACGAAGACTGGTAAATTAGGGATCCTGCAAAAAGAAACGACCAAGACATCTCCTAATTGTGGAGAATTTAAGAAAAGTGGAAGAATTCCAAATTACAAAAAAACTCAAAATAGATGGAGAAGCCAGTGGATAAAAGAATATCAATGAAATGCTAAAAGTAGGGAAGGGGGATGCCCTTCCTGAAGCATAATGAGAATTATGACTTGGAATGTTAGGGGCTTAAATGCCTCTAACAAGAAGTCCCTGATTAGACATCATCTAGAGATGTATCAGGCCAATATCTATCTCATCCCGGAATCAAAATTAAGTCAATTAGAAGTGGAGCACTTGGGAAAAAGGTTGAAGCTTTGGAAGATGATGGCAATAAACTCAAAAGGACCTACATGTGGGATCATAACTATATGGAGGCCACAAAGAGTACCATTGGAAAAATTCACATCAAACAAACATGGGATAGCGTACAAGGTAAGAAGCTGAAATTTTGAATTGTGGGTGTGTGCACCAATCTGTGACAAAAAAATAGTGCCAAATTGCAAAAAAAAAACCCGTAACAAGCCATATTGCACTTGCCAAATGGATTGAATTTTGCAATGAATATCATTCATGACTTTTGGAACTCATTTTTCTAAACTCTTTCATTTTCTCTTTCTATACCAAGGAAACTATATACATGAAATAAACATTTAATGCACATTTACTTTGGCACCATTTGCTTTCTTATACTTTTACTTTCTATGCTAGGGAAACTAAGTTGACATTTGCATATGGACATAAATACTTTCTTATACTTTAAGTTATATTTTATGTATATAGTTTCAGGATGTTTGAGAGTGGTTTTGGATCTCTAGGAGTTATAATGCAAATTCTAGTTTTTGGAAGATTTTAAAAATTTCAGACATAGTCAAATTTCAGTAATTAGCATGTCAAATTTCAATAATCAGCATGTCAAATTTCAGTAATCAGTAATCAAGAGGTCAAATTTCAGTAGTCAGCAAGTTGTATCATTTTTCTCTCTCACTCTCTTCTTCGCTTTACTCTCTATCTCTCCACTCACTCACTATTTTCCTTCCTCCCTCTCTCCTCTCTCTCTCACATGCACCCCTTTATCTCCTCACTACATCTACCTCCCTCCCTCCCCTCTCTACTTCTCTCTATCTCTTCTCTCTCTCTACATCTCCTTCCCTCTCTAC
>VDFB02000008.1:235390842-235415438 GCA_007258455.2 Sequoia sempervirens | reverse complement strand
TGATATATATATATATATATATATATATATATATATATATATATATATATATATATATATGCACGAAAATTCATTTTCCTGTGCATATATATATGTATATGTATATATGATTACATATATAATTCCAATTACTCTTCAGAACAGTTTAATAAATTGCAGAATTTGCAACAGAAATAAAACCCTAATTCTGAAGAAAAGAATGTGTATTCTATATTGCAACAGAAGAAGTAAGCAATTTCCCAGATTTAAAAATGAAAATTGGAAAGAATTCTCAGTTGTTTGTAAAGCATTACATTCCATCCATTTCCTTACTGCCATTTGAATTAAAAGAAGGCAAAGTATGAAAAGAACCTAGCAAATTTTGCTTCCAGTGCAGAAAACCCAGCAATACCTTCTTTGCCTCTGTTCCAGAACTCTCGGATATGACTCAATCGAAGTCCTCCTTTCTTTCTTAAAGCTGTCTTCCTCTTTTCGAGGATCATGCATAAAATTCCCAGATGACAGATATAATTCTCATGCAATCTCTAAGGTTTGCCACATGCCAACTGCATTGTTGGTTTTAAGACAGAATTTCCAGAGCCCAATGTTCTCTCGGGCTGTTCATTCTTCATTCTTTTGGAAAATTAACCATATACCAAAACAGAAATATATATCCCTTTTTATGCAAATCTATGATTTCATTTATGCAAAATACAATATTCCCATTCTTTTATTTATTTTGTTTTATTTAAAGTTAGAATTTTATTTATGCAAAACTCAATATTTATTCTTTTATTTATCTTGTTTTATTTTTTTAATTATATTTCTATTAAAACATATTTTTTTCCTTTTGTTGCTCAAATATAAATGAGGAATAATTAAAATAGGATAAGTCATATTATTTTCACAATTTCTAAGGTTAATTAAACCGTAATTTAAATTTGCTATGCTATCATTTTCACACAATCACATTGAGAAAACAAACATGACCTAATGCAGCTACATGCTTTAAGTGGTGTGTGCGTAATCGAGAGCTTCTCCTCTTTTACCCTGTCGGGAAGCTAACCTTCTTTTCCTCAATCACACTCTTGGCCTTCGATCGCCCTGGGCCTTCGATCACCTGAAACTCAAATGCACTCAGGCGTGCAAAAAACGAAAGTGTATTAGTAACCATTGTAGAAACATAAATTTAAACAATAATTAATCAACATTCCTATTTTATATAAATGCATTCATAATTCTAGAAAGAAAACAATTATTTGTTTCTACATTCCCATACATCAAAGCATTGTAGTATATTATATTGCTTTAACACGTATCATAATTCGTATATTAAATCTCATAAAGTCATAGTCAAACATTATCAAAATAAGTCATGGTCAAAATAAGTCATGGTCAAGATAAGTCATGGTCAAAATAAGTCATGGTCAAAATAAGTCAAAGTAAGTCACGTCAAAGCGACATCAAAGTATGAGACATGACACATAGAGAACACTGGTCCTCACTAGCCCTTGTATATTTTTCATTTTTCTACTATCTTTGAAAGGCTCACCTAGTGAATATCAAACTTCACTAGCCCATGGTACCTTTGGCTTGTGGTTCACCTAGAAAATATTGAAATTTGTTAGCTTGTGAATCATGAACACCTTGGGTATGGATCCTATCATAATGCAACTTTCTAGTCCATGATTGTCATAACCTACTTTTGCATTTGTGTTGGTATTGCATGTTTTGTGTTTGTCTTGATGCATTACATACATGTGTGTCCCCTTGTCATTATGTTTGGTTGCCATAGGATCTTGAATCTTGGGGGCATACACACTCCCCCTAGATTCATTGTCATCTTATCTCTCCAACATTCAAACAATCGGACCCCTCTTGACATATTTTCTACTTTAGTGTGAGTCTAAGCATAAGTTCATACTCTCACTAAAGTGGGGGCTAAATGTAGCATTGTAAATTGTCACCCTTGAAAATTTCACAATAGATTTTTCTCCCTCCTTATAAGTGCATGAACCTAATTGTATAGCTTGTTTTCTAAATTATGCATTCCATGGCTCATTTGGACATTTATCAAGAAAATCCATATTCAAAACCAAGGAAAAAATTTAATATTTTTCTCTTGACACTTTACACTCCACAAGATAGGGCTAGCACAGTGATTCCCTAGGTGACTTAGTCCCTCTATTTTTCCTCCAAGTTTTAATATGTCAAAGTCAGTATTTTATTATTTGAATTTCAAATGTCAAATGTCAGCTATCAAGATTTAATTTATGATAAATTAGATTAGTTATATATAAATACTTAGTCATTTCACCATTTGAAAACTAACTAGCAATTATTGGTGATCAAGCACTTTTAGAAGCAATTATTATCAAGTCAAGAGTAGTCAAGAGTATATTTATAATTGTAACATTTCAACATTGAAGCATCATGTCAAGTTTTATGTGAGTTTGTTCATGTTTATGTTATCATTTTGTTTGTGAGGACTAACACTTGTAGGTCTTCAAAGAAATCCAAGCTAGTTCATAATCAACCCTTGAAGAGATGTGCATGAATTTAGTCCTTCAAGGTGTAGAGAAGGGGGATTTTTTTCTCACAAGTCTCTTTATTCTCAAGAGAGTCTTAGGGAGCGAATTTACCTAAACTACCTGAAGGAATAATGATCAAGTGATAAGGTAAATTAAAAAGGCGAGAATTCTAGAATTCGAAAGAGTAGGTCATAGAGGTTTTCTGGACAAACTAGCGAGCTTTCAGCCAAAGGATGTCAACACAACGAATGGACGATAATGTGGCACGCTAGAGTCCCAAAGGTGCCCTAGCGTCTCATACAGACTAAAAACCGAGAATGTAGCAGAAAAGACAAAGTGAATACTTCTACTCTGATAGCTAAGAAATTTTGAAATGCAAGAAAGTAATAGAGAATATAAAACTAAAATAAAGTAAAGTAAACTAAGTAAGTAAAATGTAAATGATAAAGCTAAGGAGAAAAAAGAAAGTTCTTACAACAACCCATGTGTAATACCCATCCCTCTTACCGTTTGACGACACTCCTATTCTTAATCCTGGATACGCTGATACTATGATGATACCTCTATGCGTTGTTGGATGTGACATTTATGTGGTTTTGATTGATGCTTTGTGTTGTGATGATGATTGACTCATCGATCTAGTGTGTGCGGATGTGTAGTTTAGTTGTTTGCTTCTTGTGACATTATTAGTATGATTTATGATACTTTGTGTGTTGATTTAATTATTGTTTATTCAAATAGATTTTCATTAATGCTTTATATGTCGATGTGATGATTCTTTGGTGATCATGTTATTTGGATTCAGTATTATTTTATAATGCAATGGTTTAATAATTCTAGTTTTGATGCAGTAGTTAAATATCATGTTATATTATGATTAATTTGGTTAGAAATGATAGCTCGTCATTGATATTATAATTGTTAGAATAGAGTAGGTGAGAGGACAGTGTAGCATCACTCGTTCACGAGTGCCCTGCTACACTGCAATTCCTTCTCACGATAGGATGTTTGATTATATATACATGTGCTACTTGACGCTTATTTGATGCGTGGATTGCAGAATAAGTCCTCGACCTAATCTCGCTTCTAGGATTGTATGAAAGCAATAAATTAACCCAATGGGTAAAATGTTGAAAAAAGGAGTAGGTTTTGAAGTGTCCCCGTCCCAAGTCCGTCGTCTATTGTGAGTCGTTGTGTTATGACTGAAGTTTTGTCCTTGTTTTTATGTAGTTTGACTGTTGAGCATTTATTTAATTTTGTTAGTGTTTAATTAATTAATCGTATTCATAAAATAATTAATTAATGTTGCATTGTTATTTGATTTAATTGCGAGTTAGAAAAATATGAAATTTAAATATATTGTAAATTAAAAAGTATTTAATTAATTAAAATTTAGGAAATTAAATTAAATTAATATTGTTGAGAATAATTAGATATTATATTTTTTTAGTGATATTAAATTAGAAAATTATGTGAGGATATCCAATTAAATAAATTATTTCAATTAAATTTTAGATAAATGTGAGCTTTTAAAAGCTGGAAAAGGACCAATAAGAAAGGGGGCTTTTTGGAAAAGAAAGCTGAAAAAGATTTATTGATTTATTTAGTGATTTATTATTTTTAGGAGGGAATTATTCTCACACAAAGCCTTTTGGGGCTCCATTGTTTTGGAGCCAGAGGGAAAAAAATAAGAAAGATAGTTTTTTTTAGTTTTGGAGGGTTTTTCTGGGTGAAATTATTGTGAGTTTGAAAAGAAAATATTGTTTAGAAGAACGGGGAAGGCAGAAGATCGAGAAAAGAGAGCGGCAGGAGGAGATCGAGAGGAGGCTACAGAAGGGTTTCTTCTTCTTCAGAAGGACTCTAGGTTTTCTCCTTTTAAATTATTAATTCTTTGTAGATCTATAAACAAATCTAGTTGCTATGTTTTCGAAAATTGTTTGAATGAAGTTTTATGATCTGAAAACTCGTTTGTATTAAAACCCTCGAAGTTCTTCAATATAATTTGGTAGAGAAATTTATTGTTTTGAAAAGTAAATCAATTATTGTGGAAATCAAAATTTTATGCTCTATTCTTTTTGGGTTTTAGTGAAAATCGATCTCTTGATCATATTGATAATTTTTATAATTTATTCTGGCAAGATATATACATTAAATACCATATCTTCTTTAAAATAATATATATTTATGTATGTCCTCGAAATCTGTGCCTATGAATTTAAAGAAAATCTTCATAAAAAAATAAAATATATATATATATAAAAGAGTTAAAAGGAAAATTGTGTTAAAAATTAAATAAAATAATATATAAGTATTTATATGTTTACATACAAATAAATTGCTTACCTTTTTATTGAAATTCTTGTCTTATCTTTTGAAATTTTTTAATATAAATTAAATTAAATAAGTGAGCAATCGTTCTGTACGTTCTCGTTTTCCGTGACAGGAAAACCTTAAAAAATATTAAAAGTACATTGAAAAGTTAAATGAAAATTAGATTAAAATATATAAAATAAAATTATAAAACAAAAATTTAAAAATGAAAGCATTTTAAATTTGGGGAAGGGGGTGGACGGCTGTAGCCGTACCAGCCCCGACCCCAAGGCACTGCGTAGCAGTGGGGCCTGCGACCTCCCTTGGGAGGTACGCAGTACCATTTACTGTGTGGGGCCGTTTGATATGCTGTTTATTAAGTTCATTTTATTTTTAAAAAAAAAATTGTATTTTTATTTAATGTTTGTAAATTTAATTTAATTTAATTCGAATTTAATTTATTAAACAAATTTTATAATTTGGTTTTTTATTAATATTTAGTTTATAAATAATATGAATATATATATATTATATATTATATAATAAATATTTATTATATATTATTTAATATATATATATATATATATTTATTGGGTTTTAATTTAATTTTTATTTTTATAATATTCGATTGTGTATTAACTGGATTTGTTTTATAAAGTAATTTTGTAATAGGGTTATATTAATTTTATTAAATGATTATTTTTATATATTTGAATATTTATATTTGAATATTTTTGTAATAGAGTGGTTTATTGTAAATATGATGTTTTTTTTTTTTAATATGATACAAATAGGGGGAAATTGCAATGATTAATGTAGTTTGTGTGAATTATAATTAATTTTGTGTTTGGAATTGGACCGAATAGTTAAAGTTAAAAGATATGATGTTATAGTGTAATTGTACGACTTTGGATTAAGCAATGTGTTCTACTTTGAATCGAATATTCTCGAATTGTTGAGTTATTTGTTTGATGAAATTATTGAGTTTGGAAATATTTCTTTATGGAGTTGTTCTTAAGTACTCGTTTTCTTGAGGTTATTTGTTAAGTTTGTGGTGGTATTCTCTTCATTATTTTATTGTGTTGTATGGGAAAACCCTAGGTTTACCTTACCATTCGTAAGAGTTAAGTTATGGTTAAGGGCTTCCAGAAATGGAATGTTTATCTATCATGTTTCTTTTATTCTTCATGTTGGGCAATTGGGTTTAAGGGTTTATGTAAGTCTTCCAGAGAAGTTCTCTAGAGTGGGATGTTGGTGTAGAGGTTCAATTTGTGAATCGCCTTGATGTATTGTACTATGATGTTGTACCCGGTTTCCACGAACGGGGATTTGTGCCTCCTAGGAAATAGGAGTGGGTAATGAGATTGGTACCTCCTTGGAAGGAGTGTGTATTCGTATTGGTTTCCTCCAATGTTTGGAGTGAGGTTCCTTGTTTTGTTTTCTCCTTGGATTGAAGAGGTTATGTTGTCTAGTTACCTATTGTGGTATCGTACCTTGTGTGTTGTCGATAGGAGAGTGGCTCTTTGTGGGGGTCCGGCACACAAAGGGGTGCCAGGGTAACCTACCTAGAGTTTAATTAAGTGATAATCTAAAAGAATTAATGGGGAGTTTTCACACTAATAAAGATAAAGGATGTCTCTCTTGTGAAGCAAGTGAATGATAAGGCTCGAGATGAGATGGGAAGCATAGTTTGGCGTGAGGGTCCGGCGGCCGGTAGAGGCAAGCCAGGGTAACCCAGGATGGGGGTCCGGTAGCCTAGGAAGGTTGAGCTAGGGTAACTCATGGAAATTTATGCATGACACTCTTCCTATGTCGACAGTTGATTAGTTATTGTGCGATGTTCATGATCATTGTTCTCTGGAAGCATTGTAACCTCGTGTTAGTGATATTGTGTTTGTAGTTGTTAAGTGACTTGTGATTGTAGTTGTTAAGTGATATCGTGTTTGTAGTGGTTAAGTGGTTTATTGATTTCTCTTTGGTTATTGTTGGAAAGAGTCTTTGATATTATGTCCTGAGTTTCACTGATGTTGTGATTATGACTTGTTGTTGTGTTCTGAAGTGGTTGGTTGTTGTGCCTTTGGATTTGTTGTTGTTGAGTTTTAAGTGATCTTTGATGTTAAGTTGTCTGTCTTGAGATAGTATTGTGTTACTATTAGACGTGCTTGGTCGAGGACCCTTCCTTGTCTACTCTCAGCATGGGGGTGGTTGGGTGGAACGTGCTTCGCACCCCGTTGGATTTCCCTTTCTGTTGTAGATGTATTTTATTATAGGTTTTGGAAGATGTTGATGATCCAGTAATTTCTTGTACCTGACAGATGTATACACTTCGGATGTAATTCATTGTTGTTGTATTATCTCCCACATGTGTTGGGATGACTTTGTTGTAAATTGTATATATGGTTGTTGAGATGTTTTTTCTGACAGTTGTATCCTACTATCATTTGGATGTAATGTTTATTCAAGCCATGTATTTGTTCGGGATCATTTGTTATAGTTGGTTATGTTGAGTTGTATCTATCGAGATATGTAACACTGTATATCTTTATAATTCCATGTATTGTCATATGTGCATATGTTATTAATATGGATATAGTTGATAGATATTTTAATGATGAAATGGGAATGAATAGATTTACGTAATAGATTAATTATTGTTATCTTATTAGTCATTGTTAAGAAGGGTTAGTGTAGTCATAGTCACTTCGTGGTACCCCATTGGAACTAGTTGTGCCTCATAATACATTGTTATGTTATAATACCATGTTTATTATATTCCTAAAAAAAATTGTTCCGTTGTTATTAGTTCCTTTGGGGTTCACACGCTTGGTATCAAAGCACAAGTTTAAACACTGGGCACTTTGGGACCCATTAGGTTTTTAGCTGTTTAGAGTTTTTATTTGTGTACCTTGTCTTATGTTGTGGTGTGTATCTTTTCAGGATCATGCCACCTAAGCGGGGTCGTAAGGTTCGTGGTCATGTAGGTGGTCGAGGAGGTAATCAACATGATGCACCTCCCATTGTTTCCCATGTTTCTGATCATGTGGATCATCAAGCTTCTCAGTTTGTGCCAGAGGTTAGTGTTCAACATCAGGATCAACCAGGGATTGGTGTTGCTCAGTTACGTCGCTTGCTTGAGGAGACTCTTGCTCGTTTGGGGCCTCGGCCGGATAGGGATCAGGAGGTTGTAGGAGAGAGAGATCAGGTGCCAGCTCCATCTGAGGCAGGCGTGGCTACTCACATGAGAGACCTCCTTAGAGCTCGTCCACCCACTTTTGATGGTATGGGTAGTGGTTCAGAGGCTGAGACTTGGTTGTTTGATTTGAATAGGTGTTTTTCCATGCATTCGTATGGTAGCAACACCAAGGCCAGGTGTGCGATCATGCATTTGATGGATTTTGCATCTACTTGGTGGAGGTTAGAGGAGCAGAAGCTCCATTTGGATATTGGCACTATATCTTGGGAGTTGTTCCTAGAGTGGTTCAAAGCTCGATTCCTTTCTGATCATTGGCGTCAGCGCCGTGGAGATGAGTTTCATGCCCTACAACAGATGGATATGACAGTGGAACAGTATGAGCATTGCTTCTTCGAGCTCAAACAGTTTGCAGGCATAGGTGATGACGAGGGTATGTTAGTACAACATTTCATTAGGGGTTTAAACCCCCAGATCAGTGGTGGTGTTCGGGTATTTGAGCCGAAGACCATGGAGGTAGCTATAGATAAAGCTCACATTGTTGAGGAGAATTTAGCTTTGGCTTTAGGTGGGCAGGTGGGAGTTCAGTTTGGTGGTGCACCTTCTTTTGGTGTTGGTTCTCTGAGTGGCCGATCTCAGGCTACAGGGTTTTCTGGAGGACATCAATCACCCGCTAAGGGTGGACAACAGCAGCTTTCACAGTCTAGGCAGCAAAATTCTCAGTCCCAACCCGATAGAAGTTGGAGGCAGAAGAAGAGAGATAGGAGTTGGATACGGGCTCATCGTGATCGTGTTGATCAGCCTGCTCAAATTTCTCAGTCGGCGTTCAGTGGAGGTGGTTTTCCATGATCTAGTGGAGCTCCAGCTATGCAAGGTCTCAGCAGAGGGACAAGATGTTTCTCTTGTGGTCAGCAGGGCCACTTTGCTCATGAGTGTCCTCAACAGGACAATTCTGGTTTTCGTCAGGGGCCGACGGTTTCAGAGCCGACAGTAGGAGATGCAGATCGATCACATAGGGCATTCACTGTGGTGGATATCCGTCAGGTTGAGCATCTGGGTGCAGTTCGTCCTTCGAATTCAGGAGTTGATCCTCACGGATCAAGGTTTTGAGTCAGTTAGTGTTTAATTGGTTTCATGGGAGTTCCTTCCCTATTTTGTTTAATGGCTTCCAGGAGTAAGCCATGTCCTAGGGGGGGAGGATGTAATACCCCTCCTCTTACTGTTTGGATTTATTAATTCCTATGCTTTAACTTGATACGTTGATACTATGATGATACTCTATGTGTTGTTGGATGTGACATTTATGTGGTTTTGATTGATGCTTTGTGTTGTGATGATGATTGACTCATCGATCTGGTGTGTGCGGATGTGTAGTTTAGTTGTTTGCTTCTTGTGACATTATTAGTATGATTTATGATACTTTGTGTGTTGATTTAATTATTGTTTATTCAAATAGATTTTCATTAATGCTTTATATGTCGATGTGATGATTCTTTGGTGATCATGTTATTTGGATTCAGTATTATTTTATAATGCAATGGTTTAATAATTCTAGTTTTGATGCAGTAGTTAAATATCATGTTATCTTATGATCAATTTGGTTAGAAATGATAGCTCGTCATTGATATTATAATTGTTAGAATAGAGTAGGTGAGAGGACAGTGTAGCATCACTCGTTCACGAGTGCCCTGCTACACTGCAATTCCTTCTCACGATAGGATGTTTGACTATATATATATACATGTGCTACTTGACGTTTATTTGGATGCAGGATTGCAGGAATAAGTCTCGATTCCACCTGCTTCGGCAGGAAAGGGCGAGCAATAAATTAACCCAATGGGTAAAATGTTGAAAAAGGGAGTAGGTTTGGAAGTGTCCCCGTCCCAAGTCCGTGTCTGTTGTGAGTCGTTGTGTTATGACTGAAGTTTTGTCTTTGTCTTTATGTAGTTTGACTGTTGAGTATTTATTTAATTCTTGGTTAGTGTTTAATTAATTAATCGTATTTCATAAAATAATTAATTAATGTTGCATTGTTATTTGATTTAATTGAAGTTAGAAAAATATGAAATTTAAATATATTGTAAATTAAAAGTATTTAATTAATTAAAATTTAAGAAATTAAATTAAATTAATATTGTTGAGAATAATTAGATATTATATTTTTTAGTGATATTAAATTAGAAAATTATGTGAGGATAATATCTGAATTAAATAAATTATTTCAATTAAAATTTTAGATAAGTGTGAGCTTTTAAAAGCTGGAAAAGGACCAATAAGAAAAGAGGCTTTTTGGAAAAGAAAGCGGAAAAAGATTTATTGATTTTAATTAGTGATTTATTATTTTTATGAGGAAAATTATTCTCACACAAGTTTTGGGGCTCTATTGTTTTTGGAGCTAGAGGGAAAAAATAAGAAAGATAGTTTTTTTTAGTTTTGGAGGGTTTTTTCTGGGTGAAATTATTGTGAGTTTGAAAAGAAAAGATTGTTCAGAAGAACGGGGAAGGCAGAAGATCGAGAAAAGAGAGCGGCAGGAGGAGATCGAGAGGAGGCTACAGAAGGGTTTCTTCTTCAGACGAAGGACTCCAGGTTTTCTCCTTTTAAATTATTAATTCTTTGTAGATCTGTAAACAAATCTAGTTGCTATGTTTTCGAAAATTGTTTGAATGAAGTTTTATGATCTGGAAACTCGTTTGTATTAAAACCCTCGAAGTTCTTCAATATAATTTGGCAGAGAAATTTATTGTTTTGAAAAGTAAATCAATTATTGCGGAAATCAAAATTTTATGCTCTATTCTTTTTGGTTTTTAGTGAAAATCGATCTCTTGATTATATTGATAATTTTTATAATTTATTCTGGCAAGATATATACATTAAATACCATATCTTCTTTAAAATAATATATATTTACGTATGTCCTCGAAATCTGTGCCTGTGAATTTAAAGAAAATCTTCATAAAAAAAATAAAATATATATATATATAAAAGAGTTAAAAGAAAAATTGTGTTAAAAATTAAATAAAATAATATATAAGTATTTATATGTTTACATACAAATAAATTGCTTACCTTTTTATTGAAATTCTTGTCTTATCTTTTGAAAATTTTTAATATAAATTAAATTAAATAAGTGAGCAATCGTTCTGTACGTTCTCGTTTTCCGTGACAGGAAAACCTTAAAAAAAAATATTAAAAGTACATTGAAAAGTTAAATGAAAATTAGATTAAAATATATAAAATAAAATTATAAAACAAAAATTTAAAAATGAAAGCATTTTAAATTCGGGGAAGGGGGTGGACGGCTGTAGCTGGCCCCGACCCCAAGGCACTGCGCAGCAGTGGGGCCTGGGGCCTGGGGCCTCCCTTGGGAGGTACGCAGTACCATTTACTGCGTGGGGCCGTTTGATATGTTGTTTATTAAGTTCATTTTATTTTTTAAAAAAATTCGTATTTTTATTTAAAGTTTGTAAATTTAATTTAATTTAATTCGAATTTAATTTACTAAATAAATTTTATAATTTGGTTTTTTATTAATATTTAGTTTATAAAATAATATGAATATATGTATATATTATATATTATATAATATATATTATATATATTATTTAATATATATATATATATATTTATTGGGTTTTAATTTAATTTTTATTTTTATAATATTCGATTGTGTATTAACTGGATTCGTTTTATAAAGTAATTTTGTAATAGGGTTATATTAATTTTATTAAATGATTATTTTTATATATTTGAATATTTGTGTAATAGAGTGGTTTATTGTAAATATGATGTTTTTTTTTTTAATATGATACAAATAGGGGAAAATTGCAATGATTAATGTAGTTTGTGTGAATTATAATTAATTTTGTGTTTGGAATTGGACCGAATAGTTAAAGTTAAAAGATATGATGTTATAGTGTAATTGTACGACTTTGGATTAAGCAATGTGTTCTGCTTTGAATCGAATATTCTCGAATTGTCAAGTTATTTGTTTGATGAAATTATTGAGTTTGGAAATATTTCTTTATGGAGTTGTTCTTAAGTACTCGTTTTCTTGAGGTTATTTGTTAAGTTTGTGGTGGTATTCTCTTCATTGTTTTATTGTGTTGTATGGGAAAACCCTAGGTTTACCTTACCATTCGTAAGAGTTAAGTTATGGTTAAGGGCTTCCAGAAATGGAATGTTTATCTATCATGTTTCTTTTATTCTTCATGTCGGGCAATTGGGTTTAAGGGTTTATGTAAGTCTTCCAGAGAAGTTCTCTAGAGTGGGATGTTGGTGTAGAGGTTCATTTTGTGAATCGCCTTGATGTATTGTACTATGATGTTGTACCCGGTTTCCACGAACGGGGATTTGTGCCTCCTAGGAAATAGGAGTGGGTAATGAGATTGGTACCTCCTTGGAAGGAGTGTGTATTCGTATTGGTTTCCTCCAATGTTTGGAGTGAGGTTCCTTGTTTTGTTTTCTCCTTGGATTGGAGAGGTTATGTTGTCTAGTTACTATTGTGGTATTGTACCTTGTGTGTTGTCGATAGGAGAGTGGCTCTTTGTGGGGGTCCGGCACACAAAGGGGCGCTAGGGTAACTCACCTAGAGTTTAATTAAGTGATAATCTAAAAGAATTAATGGGGAGCTTTCACACTAATAAAGATAAAGGATGTCTCTCTCGTGAAGCAAGTGAATGATAAGGCTCGAGATGAGATGGGATGCATAGTTTTGCGTGAGGGTCCGGGCGGCCGTGAGAGTGCGCTTCTCAAAAGTAACCTGTGATGGGGTCCTAGCCTAGGGAAGGTTGAGCTGTGGCACTCATGGCAATTTATGCACACTCTTCATATGTCAACAGCTTAGTCGTGTTTATTGTGCCAAGTTCACGATCTTTTTGTTCTCCTCGAAGCATTGTAACCTCGTTAAGGATATTGTGTTTGTAGTTTTAAGTGACTTGTGATTGTAGATGGGCGGATATTGTGTCTAATAGATTAGCGGATTTGATTGATTTGTCTTGGTTATTGTTGGAAGTAGTCTTTGATATTATGGCCTTGGAGCTCTACTTGATGTGACGCGACTGCTGTTGCCTCCAAGTGGTTTGTTGTTGTGCCCTGGACGGTCGTTGTTGAGTTTATAAGGTCTTTGATGTTAAGTTGTCTTATTTGGAATTAGCCCTGCTGGCTGTTAGGCGCAAGTTTTATCGTGGACCCTTCCTGTCTACTCAAGACGGGGTGGTTGGGTGGAACGGCTTCAGACTCGCTAGCTCTTCGCTGCGTGATGTATTTTATTGTATTTTATTATAGGTTTTGGAAGATGTTGATGATCCAGTAATTTCTTGTACCTGACAGATGTATACACTTCGGATGTAATTCATTGTTGTTGTATTATCTCCCACATGTGTTGGGATGACTTTGTTGTAAATTGTATATATGGTTGTTGAGATGTTTTTTCTGACAGTTGTATCCTACTATCATTTGGATGTAATGTTTATTCAAGCCATGTATTTGTTCGGGATCATTTGTTATAGTTGGTTATGTTGAGTTGTATCTATCGAGATATGTAACACTGTATATCTTTATAATTCCATGTATTGTCATATGTGCATATGTTATTAATATGGATATAGTTGATAGATATTTTAATGATGAAATGGGAATGAATAGATTTACGTAATAGATTAATTATTGTTATCTTATTATCATTGTTATGGGTTAGTGTAGTCATGTCACTTCATGTACCCAATTGGAACTAGTTGTGCCTCATAATACATTGTTATGTTATAATACTTAAGTATGTTTATTATATTCTTTAAAATAAAAATAAAAAAAAAATTGTTTTGTTGTTATTATTTCCTTTGGGGTTCGTGACTACAAGTGACACCAAGTCATGAAGCTCCAACAAGTAGATATCTCACCTACATAAGACCGAGGGAAAATGTTGGAGCTATTTAGAGTTTTCCCAATCAACGGTCCCCATTTCGATGTTCCCACCTCCATGGAAATCCAGATAGATAGAGAGAAATAATAAGCCAAAATAAAATGAACAAAAGAGTAATAAAAGCAAACCCCACTCAAGGAGGAGAACTTGTATCGTGAAATAGAGACACAATAGATAGGGGATGTGATAAATCCCAAGATGCTAAAAGATGCAAGGCACAAGATAGATATCACCTGCAAAGCTTGAGGAAGCCAAGGAGAGGGACAGGGCTACGAGAGCCAAGAGAGTTGCAAAGAGTGTTGTAAGAATGTGAGAGCTTGAGGTTGTTGTAGCAACCAAGAGAGTTGTGCAAGAAAGAAAAATATGGGAGAATTTCTGAGAGAGAAGCCAAGAAGCTCGAGAGAAGTTAGAGGAGAAAATGAATTAAAAAGATAGCATTTAAAGAGAGAATAGGAGGGAAAATAAGCTTCCCGAGCTATTACAAGGCATCCTAGGTTGTTACCACTGACAAAAGTAGTTGACAAGTGGCAAGGCACTTGGAAACAACTATTTGAACATTGAAATGTCATGGAACGCTAGTGTGTCGCATGGACATCCGCTGGCATGCTGGTGTCTAGATAGATCACACTACAAAATGATGAAAACTAGAAAAGCACAAGGTTCGATACAAAGCTGACGTGTGAGGATAGTTGCTGAAAAGGGGTCCTGAGCATCCTAAGAAGGGAAAAGGATGATGCATGGGCTAAAATGAGCCTACACAAATTATACTAAGGGAGTGGACACTAAAGCAGATACAAGAATGTATGTGAAATTACAAGGGGTGCAATTTTATGACATTACACAAGGAAATCAAATTTGAGTGGCAAGTTGCAGTCCATTATTGATTCATCATTCATTTGTCATTTAGCCTCAATCCTTCAAAAGGATTAGCTCTCTTTATCATCGATTTTTCCATTGTGGAGGTGGAAACACCAACACAAGGTTTGACCAAGGAAAGCCCCTATACATCACAACCCTTGCTCTCTTTGAATCTACAAGTTTCAAATCTAATGAATATTGGAGAAAGATTGAAGATCATCTATTCATTGTTGCATTCAAACCCTACTTGATAAGATACAAAAACTCAATTATCTTAGTACCCAACGAAGATCCAATAGTGGGATTCGAAAAGAAGAAGCCTTTGATTAGACTCTTGAGGAATATAAAGATATATTTCAAATTGAGTCACTTAGACATAGGTATCTTGGGTGACTTAGTCTTGCAAACTCATCTCCAAATGTATATGATAGGTGCACACAAGTTTGCTCAATTTTTTTCTAAACATTAAATTTATTTATGAGTTTCCAGATTTACTATTTTTACATTAGAGTAGTGCATTTTCATCATTAATTAGTTGCATCATTGCATTTCATACAAAATTCATTTCAAAGTATTTTAATTTCAGATCCAAGGGTTGATTGACTCACCTTTTAGGTTGCAAGTCAATCTTATATCCCCTTAATCCAATTTTAATGATAAGACCCCATTGTGGAAAAGCACCCCATGAAATCCTAAAGTGAAATCTTAGGTATTCACATTTTCCACCTTATCATTTGCATAAATCATAAATCTTTGTTCCTAAGCCCTATTGTTTAAACATATTTGCAAGTGTAGTCTAGGAAAGCTCAACCAAAACACTGTGCAAGAAAAACAATACAAAATTGGTCAAACAACAACAAGATATCTTCAAGAAAGCCAGTTTAAACATTATGGATACATGCTCTCAACACTTTTCCTATGCATTCTCAAGAATGCACTTTCACAAAGGGAAAAAGTCCTCTTTTTCATTGCTCAACTTTTTAAAATATGCTTATTGTCATGTAAAGTGCAGAAGTTGGCAACAACATGTTTCACCAAATGCAACAAAATGCTAGAATGGGAGCTTTAGAATAGGGTATGGACATCCATCAAAACATAAATGATAGAGAAATTTCATTAGATGTTGTGGTTGCCAAGCTACCCTAGTAGACATGTATGCAAAATGTGAGATATCCACAAGGCACATGAGTTGTTTTGCACCTTTTACATTTGGAAGTTTGTGCAACTTCAAGGAGCTCTCCAGAAATGTGGTCTCATGGAATGTAATATGTGCACATGATACACACAAAATGGATTTTTTGAAAGAGCTTTAGGAACTTTGAAGCAAATGCAATCCTAGGTGTAAAATTTGACTCTACAACCTTTGACAACATCCTCATAGCCTATGCAAAACAAGAGATCTTTGGAACATGGTATGGATATCCATCAAAGCATAATGGAAGGGGGATTTTTGTTTGATGATATCATTGTACGTGCCCTAGTAGGCATGTATACAAAATGTAGAAATATAGACAAGGCATGTGATCAATTTGACAAAATGCCTCAAAGAAATTTGGTGTTTTGGAATGCCATGATTACAAGATATGTTCAACATGGGTTTGTCAAAAGGCATTAGAAACTTTTAAGCAAGGTATGAACATCTATTAGAGCATAATTGAAACTAGAATTTTGTAAGATTTAATAGTTGCACGTGCCACTTTTGATCACCACAGCCTTCACAAGAACTTATGCACAAAATTCAATAAATAAGAGTTATATGCAGAAATTCTCTCTTGAATGATCTCAAATTATGATTAATTTTCTTTGTAGCTTATATTGTTTGGATGAGATATGAAATTCCTTATAGTCTCCTATGGCATTCACTAAAGTGACTTTCCAGTAAGGTGTAGATTCATTTTAGAGAGCTCCCATTGTTCATACAATATGTTTGACAGCAAATTTTAGTGGCTTTATACATTCTTAAATGTATATGTACTTAAGTTCTCTATTATGGTTAGGTAGTTAAAACAATTAATCTTTAATTGTCTTTAGCCGATTTTTATTTTATTTTTTAAGTCTGTGTTCACAAAACAAGTGAAACAGAGTTAAGAAAAACACTGGACACAACTTTAACAAATTATAAAAACAAACAGTCAATAACTTCAGTAAATTATTGTTGAAACCCTTGGCAGGGACTACAGCTGCCTTGTAGCCCTTGTTTTGAGTTTAAAGCACTTAAAATAATTCAAAATGCTGTGATAAGAGTCCGTACAAATTAAGATGCAATAATACTTGTATTATATTGGTTCCATCATATTCGCTAACTTTTACTGAAGTTACAAGAAGTAACAACCAGAAATTTATACCATAACAGTACTTTGCACTTCAAAGCAGAAGATAGTTACAGCGTAAGCTAAACATACTAGGAACACTCCCAAGGAACAAAAAGCACCTGTCCTCTCGTGGAAAACAAAGCCACAGGGCATAACATAACTTGCAGCTACAATAAAAAATTTTATATACTTTTCACTCCTATTATTGCATCATATCTTATAGAAAATAGTAAATATAGAGCAGTAATTAAAACATTTATCATTTGCAGCTGCAGGGGTCACAGGTGCAATTGGCGCCACACTTGCAATCATTCTCTCCTGCTACTGTTACACTTCCATCCACATGCCTGCATCGACAATCAGCTTATGTCATTTATGAACAGATAAAATGAAAACGCCTCTACTACTCTTTGAATGGAGGGCTTACCCCATGTCAGAGGCAGTGTTTCCTAACACAACTGCCCTTGCAACAGATTTCTCACTAGAGCTGAGATCAGGATACATGCTGCATCTGCATCACAAAAATTATAATCATTCACATATATAAACTTGATGATGATGATGGCGGCAGACTTTTACCCTTCTTGACACCGACTAGGCCTAAATCTACAGGGCAACAAAATGATATATATATGCCTCCATGGTAGATTAAAATTAATGGCAATATTGAAAGACTATAGCCCAACAGGGTTGAGTCTAGTGGTTGGGAATGAGGAGTTCCACAGCACATGTTTAGATTCATGGATAGGTTGCAATTCATGGATCAAAGCCCACTCATGTTTTGTCCAGATTCAAGTTTTTGTTGAGCGATTGTGTTTGTGGGCTTGGACTATTTCAACAACTGTGGAAAATTAACGACAAGAATTAAGACCGAGGGTTCAGTGAAGCCTTCAATTAATCAAAATAAAATATAAACAATGAGAATTAACTTATTCTGGATTAAATTGTATAATATTTTGTTGCATCAACATTTCAGATCACACTCGGTGATCCATCATCAAAATAAAAAAAAACTGAAAGAAAAGAATAAGCAAACTCTCATTTATATGAACAGTGGAAATCTCATCTCTTTGAAAATATAAACAGCTTACCCCTTGCATCCGCTGCCACAATTGCAGCTTGCCCCACATCCACAGTTTCCTCCACAGCAAGACATGTTTACTGTTATTGCAAGAATCAAAAGCTCCAACAAACTATCTTCAAGAGGAAGAAGAATGAATTAGATCAAATTCAATGATGATTTGTGCACAAGATGTTGTGAATTTATAGAGAAGAAGCTATAATGGAGAGGGTAGTATTTCGTCATGAATGACCTCAACCAAAATAGGCCCCATTGATGATGGTCATTGAGAACAAATAGTAAACTAGGTAGTCAGTTTTATGATGACAACGACTCGTACCTGATTTTAAATTTGAATTTTTTTCTAGCCGTTGAGATATTCTAAAATATTTGGATATTTTATTTTGATTCTCTGTTTCGATGGCAATTTTCAAATTATTTTGATAGATAAAGACGTGATAAAGAAATGTCACTACAAAATCAATGGCGGAGATAGAGGTAGTAAAGAAAAGGTCCATGGGAAGCTTTTTATAATCTGGTCAACTTGTCTTTTGGTTCCTTTTTGAGTTGGTGCCATATGCATGGCCTCCATTATATAGTGACAATAATTAATAAAGAAAAATGATTATGTGATTGTTCTATTTTTAAATTTAATGAATTTGTATTGATTTTTATTTTATAAGTGAATATGTGGAGTGATAGAAGATTGATTAAAATTTATATAATTAAAAATTATTATTTATAAAATATAAATTGATACAAAAATTATATAATTGAATTTTTTAAAATATATCATTTAATTTGATATATTATAAAAATATTATTTACTCAAATAAAAATAATAATATCAAGTTAATATTTAATAAATAATTTTAACTAATAGTAAAACAATTTATTTACTGAAATATCACATATTTGTAATTTAATGAGAATATAATTTATAAAATTAATACACTAGATTAAATAAATGAACTCTCTTAATGGGAAGACCTAACATCTAAAACTCAAGCAACATAAATTACTTTTTGTGCTTGGAAGAAATTTCTAACTATTATAATATTATTATAAAATTGTAATTTCAAAATTTATTAGATTATTATTGAAAGTTAGACAAATTTATTAAATTAAAAGTCTGTCAAATATAATTTTTAATTTAATTATATATATTATTAAATCTATGATATTAAATACATTTAGAATTATTTGCTTTTTCAATATTTTATAATCATGTTCATAATTACAATAGCATCAAGGGGCGAAATGTAATGTATTAAGGCATACGAAAAATTCATCGACGAAAAATTCACGTCAAGTAAAATTCACCACGGCGGTGAATTCAATTTTCGCTTTCGTGATGAATTGCTTGCAGTGAATTTTCCTAGAGCCAATGTATTAACATAAGTTATTAAAATTTGAAATAAAAAAATAAAAAATAAAAAATAATTAAAAAATCTACATATCAAAATAATAAAAATTTACAAAACAAATAAAATATATAATAGACATATAAAAAAGTTTAATAACTCTATAATCTTATTTGACTCTATTTTTCTTCTTCTTCTTTTTCTATAATGAATCAAATTAATGAAATAATTATATATTTTAGTAAATTTAAAAAATAAATAATATTTTTTAAAATTATATAATTAAATATGCACTAAATAATTTATTTAATTTTTTAATTTATAAAAATAAATTGTATATTATTATTAAATAAAATGAATTGAAATTTATAGATATTTAAGTATATTTTATGCATTTCATAAATAAAATGATAAATTACATATAAATATATAATATTTATTATATTTAAAAATATATATAAATAAATATAGAGTAAACTAATGTAGACATCTTAAATACATCTACATAGATGGTGTCATGTTTGAGGTTGTTTAAGATAAATAAGAACATTAAATTACTCTTATATAAATAAAATAGTTCCAAATTGATAACTTGACATTTTTAGATAGATTATTTAAGATATTTATAATAATATTTAAATCTACCTTTCTTTATATAATTTAACTTTCTTTTCTTCATAATTAGATATTGTGATGTATTTCTTGCATATTAGGAGACCTCCCAAAAATTAATTGGAAGGAGAAATGTTAGACTATTAGCTTCAAATTATGTCTCTTATGTTGAGAGAAAACTAATCCTAGTTAGGAGTTGGCAGTTTCACTCTAAATTTTTGTAGTTATTTTTTAAAGGTTTGACTAGGGAAAGTGATCCCTTTGATAAGTTTTGATTTCTAGGAAAAGTGATATTTTTGATAACCTTTGATTTTTTTAAATCTATTATTATTGGTATCTCCATTTTAGAGGGAATTCTATTCCTACAAGACATTATTAAGACCTTAGGTGAGGAAAGAGCTTGTAACAACTTTAAAATTTCTTGAGCATTAACCAAAATATACATCTCAATGCTAAAAAATCATACAAGATAACTGCTAACAGCTTCCATTAACTTCTAATCATAAAATTAGAATGATGTGCAAGACATGTAAGTGACATATATATAGATATATATGTGTGTGTATGTGTATGTATATGTATATGTATATGTATATGTATATATGTATGTGCATGTATATATATGTATGTATATGTATATATATGTGTGTTTATATATGTATATGTATTTGTGTATATTTATATATATGTATGTATATATGTATGTATGTGTATGTGTATTTGTATATGTATATATGTATGCATGTTTATAGACACACACATATAAAATTCCACTAAAGCAGTACAATAATGAAGTGCATCAATAAGTATATTTTAAGTACATTATATAATAATATGAAAGAGACACAAGTCATGACTAGTAATTAATAATAAAGATAACAAAAAATCATAACCAAGATATATAAGAGGTCAAAAACTATAACTCTCATCCATGATGAGAATAAGATAGATAATGAGGCCAACCACATATATGTATAAGTGCTCTAAAACTAACATACACCAAAATAGTATGTGAATAAATCTTAGCTCAATCTACAAGCTAATCCTTCAAGATCATATGCTTCTATTGTTGATTAGGGAAAGGTTTGAACCCACCATGAGAATTTCCCTTTACTTCCCATCCATTAGATAAGGAAAATTGGTACCATCCATAATCCAAAGGTGTGGTACAATATAACATCAATGATTATCTTTCTTAGTTCATTCCTTTAGTAACACACAACATACACATGCCAAATAAATATTTCAAGACAACCAATATTCATAACACATCATTTCCATCATATAATGCACATATGAATGCAAGGACATGAACAAGTCAAATAAAACTATTAGTAAAAACCACAAGTCCTTTCAATCTCATAAGGTTTGACTTAGTACAACATATTCAAGACCACATACAACATCCACATGAATTGTTCACATCCCACATTATGAAATCTCTCTTCATTTATTGTTGATAACATGCCCAAGGTAGGACTATATTAATCCTAACGTTTACAAAACACAAGTATCCAAACATACCATGTTATCAATAATTTAAACATACAAGAACACATATAAAAAAAATGCATAGAATAAATATAGAATAGAAACATAGGTCTCGTGTATTACAAATACATAATAATAAATGGCACTCACATAAGTAAAACCATAAAAGGAATCCATAAACATGACAAACACACTTGGTCCCCAAAACCCATCTAAAGGGCATCTCCCAATTGTATAATGTATTCAAGTACCACTACCTCACATTAGATAGAAGGGTTAATTATAGATACCAATTGTAATAGATGAAAATTGACTCTAGAAAAAAGAAAACTAGGTTCCTTTGGGAGTAAATTTACCAATTAGAGTAAGTGCACAAAATTGTGACACAATTAAGATGCCACTTTTTTTTAACCTGAAATGACCATTTTGGCACTTGCCAAATGGCTCGGATGACCAAGCCTAAAGCTTGGTAATCCCAAGCCAAGTTTGGCAAATGCTAATTTTGGCGCTCGCCAAATGTGAATGATGACTTTTCAAATTCATTTCCTTTCTCCTTTTTTTTTGTCTTTGTCTTTCTTTGTTAGTGAAACTATACACTTAAAAATTCTAGTTTCAGGATTTTTGAGAGTGGTTTCAAATCTTTTAAAGTTATAATGAAAATTCTAGTTTTTGGAATATCTTATAATTTTTTTCAAACTTAATCAAATTTTAGTAATCAACATGTCAAATTTCATTAATCAGGAGGTCAAATTTTAGTAATCAACAAGTATCATCTCTCTCTCTCTCTCTCTCTCTCTCTCTCTCTCTCTCTCTCTCTCCCTCCCTCCCAAAGGAATCCATAAACATGACAAACGCACTTGGTCCCCAAAACCCATCTAAAGGGCATCTCCCAATTGTATAATGTATTCAAGTACCACTACCTCACATTAGATAGAAGGGTTAATTATAGATACCAACTATAATAGATGAAAATTGACTCTAGAAAAAAGAAAACTAGGTTCCTTTGAGAGTAAATTTACCAATTAGGGTAAGTGCACAAAATTGTGACACAATTAAGATGCCACTTTTTTTTTACCTAAAATGACCATTTTGGCTCTCGCCAAATGACTCGGATGACCAAGCCTAAAGCTTGGTAATCCCAAGCCAAGTTTGGAAAATGCTAATTTTGGTGCTCACCAAATGTGAATGATGAATTTTTGAATTCATTTCCTTTCTCCTTTTTTTTTGTCTTTGTATTTCTCTGCTAGTGAAACTATACACATAAAAATTCTAGTTTCAAGATGTTTGAGAGTGGTTTCAGATCTTTTGGAGTTATAATGAAAATTCTAGTTTTTGGAATATCTTATAATTTTTCAAACTTAATCAAATTTAGTAATCAACATGTCAAATTTCATTGTCGAGTCAAATTTTAGTAATTATGATATCATCTCTCTCTCTCTCTCTCTCTCTCTCTCTCTCTCTCTCCTCTCTCTCTCTCTCTCTCTCTGCCTACCCTCCTCTCTCTCTCTCTCCTCCCTCACCCTCCCAAAGATCCATAAACAGACATTGGGACCCCAAAGCCATCTAAAGGCATCAGAGTGTATAGTAGCATTCCGTACCCTGCCATTAGGTAGAGGGTTAATTATAGATACCAATTTGTAAGATGAAAATTGTCTAGAAATTTAAAACTGGTTCCTTTGAGAGTAAAGGTACCAATTAGGAGTAAAGTGCCCAAATTGCGACTGAATTAAGATCTTACACTGCAGTGGCCATTTTGGCGCTGGCAAATGGCTCGGATAACCAAGCCCTAAAGGCTTGGTAATCCCAAACCAAGTTTGGAAAGATACTAATTTCCTTAGTCTTGAATGATGGTGCACCACAATTCTTTCCTTTCTCCTTTTTTTTGTCTTGTCTTTCCTGCTGAGTGAAACTAGCAAAAATTCTGGTTTAGGGATGTTTAGAGTGGTTTGGGATGGAGTTATAGTAGAAATTCTAGTTTTGGAATATCAACATAATTTTTTTTCCAAACTTAATCAAATTTACAGTAATCCAACGTATCAAATTTCATTCATCAGGGAGGTCAATTTTTAGTAATCTTGACCCATCATCTCTCTCTCTCTCTCTCTCTCTCTCTCTCTCTCTCTCTCTCTCTTTCTCCTCTTTCTCTCTCACTCTCTCCTTCCCTCTATACTTCTCTCTATCTCACCATTCTCTCTCTCTCTAATGTAGTCCAACATCTATGGTTGCTTACCATCTTGCATCAAAATTTTTTATTCAACTTTGGATTGTAATGTTTTTTATTAATATTTTGATGTATTTAAATGATTTATTTTCTAAAAATCAAAAGTAAATAATTGGGAAATTTTGGTTTGCAAGTTGCATTGGGAAACATGTTAGAAAATGAATTTTAATTATTAAATTGTCAAAAATCAGATTTGGGGCATGGGATTCTTTGAGGTTATGTAATTTTGGATTTTATTTAATTTTTAATAATGCTTTAGGAAAAAATGGGATGTCGATGAGGTGCTTACCTAGCAAATTTGAATTTGAAATTCAAATTGGTGAAATGGGAGAATAATGGTACTGACTAGTGGAGGCCTACCTTCTTGGAAGTGGAGCAACATACATTGGGGGAGTCAAAACATGCAATATATGCAAATTGAATTATTTTTCTAGGCAGAGGCATGGAGTTGGGAATTTTTCAGTTGTTGGAGTTAGTGGTTGTAGTGAAATTTCATTATAGACTTTGTTTGTTTGATTTTTGGTTCCTGAATTATGTGTTTGAAGTTGATGAGAGTTGCAAGAACTCTCTTGCACCAGTGGTACATCACCGTGAGACCCCATTTCTATGAGGAATTTTTTCATGCTACCCCTACCTTGTCAACCCTGCCATATTGGAAAGCTAGTGTTTGACAAACTCACTAGCTTGCCAATTCATTAGGGTTGACAAGGCAGGGGCAGCGTGAAAAAATTCCCCATAGAAATGGGGTCTC